>VMOF01000320.1:2544457-2712596 GCA_011764245.1 Trialeurodes vaporariorum
GTTTCATCTAGGTATCTATAAACATTTAAAAAATAACTAGCGTTATGTCTGCGTCCAAATCTGCAGAACAACTTTTTCCCCAAATAAAAGACTAGACATCCTCAAATATTCAGCTCAAATGGAAAAATCTAATATTTATCAATGTATGGCAGAAGATGCCGACATTAAAAGCTGAGACTTCTTAATAATAAAAAACTCACTGCTATTTCATACATTATTTCAATTTTATAAAACTTTTGCACCAGTATACAGCACTAAATTTTTTCGATTGACGATTCGGCCTTAAATAGTGTGGTTGGAAGTTACCAAAGTATGATCTTTAAATTCTTTTGTAAATAATGATTGAAATATGGTTGAAACACAGAACTAGAGCAGTGCTCTAGAATCTCTGGTTCTCGCTTCTAGCATGAATCTTGTATGAACTGCACTTCTTCCCTTAGATTATTATTCATCAGTTGCTCCTATTTTTATGCAGTGATGAATCAGTCAAACAAATCTGCAATGTTTGATGAACGTACATAGTACCTGCCAAGTTCAATGTTTAAAAATTGTTGTGATTCAATAGCGAGCTCAGTGTCTTAACAGTTCGACTATTATTATTTGGCTTCCTATAATGACGCTTCGTCACGTCCTATTGGCTTCGTCACGGCACCATGTTTTTTCTGATATTTCTCAAAAATACGTTTCGTAAGGTTTACGAAGAAGGAATAATGACCAAAACGGAATCGTATGAAAGCAACTTACGGCAACTGAATTCTATGTATTTGTGAACAATCGAAAGCTTAATTACCACAATATAACTTCGTAAATCCATAACATTTATGCAACTTAGCACTGTAATTATAATAAAACAACTAAATAATTGATGAGACTTCTTCACTGGATCGACTCTTGGAGGCTTCCAACTCGCGAGTCTTACTCTAGATGAACTAACCTAAGTCTTCATCGAAACCATGGCCACTTTGGCGTGAACAACATGTACTAACGCTTTTAATGATTCTTTTGAGATTTATAGACATTCTTGTGGTGCATCATGATTAAAATCAACAGATCCATCGCAAATTAACTCTTTTATCTGTAAAAGACCGTTGGTAAACAAAACAAAAGTGCAAAATCGCATCCAATGGCGGCGTCCGTAGAGCCTAAAATTCATCGACCAATCAGAAGTTGACTACCCTCTTGCCTTAACTCTCTTCATGAGGGACTCTAGTTTAGTGATGACGTCACGATTAAAATTGGTTCCAAACAAATGCTCCATCTTGCTCACTCTCGTGGGTTTACCCATAAGAAATCAGATCCAAATTTTCGAACGCAAATTCATGCTAGTTAAGGTGAATCTTCAGAGTTTAGTGCCGATTTCTGCCACCAGAGCGCTACCGTTCGATTAAAGTCAAACTATACAGGCCGAAAGTACTTTAGTTTTAAGAAAACGGTGTGTCAGTTACTAAATAATTATCTGAAGAGTGTATCTGCAAAAAATCTCGTCCATAACTTAAAAAATAAGGCTGAAAGTACCAAAAAATAAAATATCGCAAATCGATTCTTGTATCGAAATGCGTATATTGCGTTGTTGCCACATTGCACGAGACGCCACTGACGGCAGTAAATCTTAAATCTGTGGAAGAGAAAAACAGTCGGGGAAAACAGATAGAAGCAAATAAGTCGAGAGCAGACCAGCAACCACGAAAATCAGACAACAGCAAAAAAGGAAAATAATAAAAATGAAAGAGAATAATCAGGAACAGTCGATGTTATGCCACTTACCACACAATAATGTTGATTGATAAAGCTCAACTTTTTTGAAGAGGCCGTAGGACATTTTAAAAGAATCAATTTTAAGTGCCTGCTGTTCAAAATCGTCCTTATAAAGCTTCACAGCCAGCCTGTGCCACGGTTCTACTTGCGAGCTGTATGTATACACAGGAGTTTCGGCCAAGGGTGAATGGTCAAAAGACTACTCCTCTGGTATCGTGAGCTATCCCAAAATGTATTATTATAACACCTTTAAAACTTGTCGACAGATTGTATTGTTTAAATAATGGAATAACACCTCTAAAAGTTGGAATGGCGGCCGAATGAGATAGAAACAGGATGAGAGAGAGGGAGATGGAAAGAGGAGAAAAACAGGAGAGAAGGAGATAGAGAGAGATTGTTAGAGAGAGAGAGAGAGCGAGAGAGAGAGAGAGAGAGAGAGAGAATGAGGCAGACTCATAAACAGAGGAAGATAGAGAGGGAAAGAGAGAGAGAGAGAGAAAAAGAGAGACAGACAGAGTGTGTGAGAGAGAGAAAGAGAGGGAGGAGAGAGAGAGTGTGAGTGTTGGAGAGAGAGAGAGAGAGAGAGAGAGAGAGAGAGAGAGAGAAAGAGAGGCGTCGGACAGGATAAAACCGAGAGAAAGAGCTCTTTTGCCCCCTGTATATCCCTCCCCCGCCCCACCCGACTGTATCGCTTCCGAAAAGGCAGAGAGAGATACACTTACAAAGCTGGAGCCGACTGACGACTCCGCCGATTTCTCTGGCCGTAATTACAAGGAACCTGAAGCCGCCATCTTTGTTACTGGATATGTTTTCGGCTCCGATGTGTTACAGTAATAGGTACCGCTCTTCGATTCTCCTCTACTCCTCCCACCGCTCATCTTGCCTTATACGGAGAGGAGTCGGGCGGGCGGTCGAGAGACAGAGAGAGAAAGGGGGAATCAATACGCAGCATCACTTTATCTGCTCGCTGTGATAACGATGCTGTAGGCAGAGACTTTCCGATACATTTCTCGACTTGGCTTTGCGGATACCGCGAGACAATGGCAACCCGTCCCCTATTCTATAACTCCCCCCTTTAACTATGACTCTCCCTCCATCCCTCTACTCTCTCTCTTTCTCTCTCTCTCTCTCTCTCTCTCTCTCCTCCTCTCTCTCTTTCTTGCTCACGCACGCTCTTTTACCTTCTTCATTCGTTTCTCATGTTGCAAGGATGACCAAAATTTGTTTTCAGCCCAGAGCCAAGCAAGCCATATGATTCAGGCGGCATGATTCATTGGTGACTTGTGCAATAAGGCGGCACTTTAAATCGTTGTTCATCTGATGTTTACGTGTAAGAAGATTTTTGCAACTTTTCAAGATAGTTAAAACGAAATTGACGGACTCTATGGCTTGAATGACTTAGGCCAGCATGTTTTTCGTTGTAACTTGAAAATTATTGAGAATGTGGCATTTTTGATATATCACAGATCGAAAGAGTGTCATCTAATTTTACTGAGGAATCGATGAAAAAGTAAATTCGTCAAATTTCCGACTTTCGTACATACGTGAGATTGAGGACGTTCTTTCCTTCATTTAAATTTATGTTAAAGAATTATGAAGAATTCTTGTGGAAGCAATCTGCCTGTCCGATAACCAATTCTTGACACGGGTTTAAAATGTCAAAAAGCATAATCACCAATAGCATGTTTATTGTATACCGTTGAACATGGGCATTCCCCCAAAAAGTCCCGTTAAGCGGCAGCACTGTTCAAAGAGTTAGAGGGAAGATAAAAAATATATATGTATACACATGTCGCAGGCAAATCGAAAGCCACTACTTATTTACTATCAGAAAAAAATTAGCTCAACAACCGTAATGGTGATGTATAAAATAATTGTATCGTAGTATCGAGATTTGATTTAGCTCATTCAACATCTAATAAGCTAGCGATCGAACTGATAGCCACAGATCAACTTTTTCTCAACTGGTTCCCTTTTTATGAACATTTAAAGCGATTGAATACAGTGTTCAAAAACACTTCATTTAAAACACCGTGTAAGTCAAGAATCAATAAAAATAAACGAAATCTGATGAAATCACCATTTTTGTCAGCTTATTAGCTTTCAAATGAGCTAAAGTAAATATCGATACAATCATTTTGTAAGTCACCATTATACATTTGATCTGATTTTTTCTGATAGTAAATAAACGGCTTGCTCTTTGCCTGCGACATATATAAATAAATACTTTGCAAAGAACCAAAGTTTGAAATCCACTGATCTTATTCCATTATAATCTTCAATCCTTACCTCATCCAATTCTCGATTCCATGCCTTCCTATTTCTGCCGATTTGAGAATCGCCGTTGTCCGCACGATTTCATCGATGTTATTATTCGGACAAAGAACCTGAATTTAGCAGATTCCTTGTTCGCCGGACCCGCTCGCTATAGATAGGTACGTCGCCTTTGAACATGTGTCGGCGACAATGTCAACCACGCGAATGTATTTTTCAACCTGTTTCCTTTGCCGCCTTTTAGCCCCGTGAAATGTGATAGCGAGCGAAACTGCACTGTGACCACACTGCATGTGGTTCAATAACATCTCAATCGACAATGTCATGATGATTGACGAAGAAACGGAATTGCACGAGTTTCTTAATCCGTTTGAGGCCACGCCCACGCTCGAGAATTTTTGTCCTCGTGATTGGATCGGTATCAGTAGTGTAACTAGAAATCATTCTGTCTCTCTTTTTACTCATCTGAATGTATAGGTAGAAAAGGGATAGGAAGATGGGATTGATCCCCCTTTCCTATCCTTGTCTAACTTGGACATTTTAATGGACATAGTGAGAGAAAGGTCATTTCTAGTTACGCCACTGATCGGTATTGCTTAGTGCGTATAGCTATCGCTTATCGCAAAAGTGTGCAACAGTCCCATTCATCGATTTATCTACTTCTATACTGCCGTATTACCGGAAAGAGCAGTCAGTATGGTCCAAATTTTCGAAATTGAGTTTTCTTCAAAATTCAATGTATTTAAGACAGTAGAATCTATTGAATCTAAAGAAAGTTGGAAAATATACCTTTTTCGCAATAAACGAGAGCTATGTCGAAAAGCAGTAAGTACGTGAAAATTGCTGTTAAGTTAAGCAAGAGAGTAGTAAGTCTACGTCATCACGCAAGACAGCAGTAAGTCGCGCTTCAGCTTGCTCCTGCCGTGTATTTCGGCGTATTCCACTGTCATGGAAGAGAGCGCAGTATAAGAGCGCGAACGCAGCGACATCTACCTTGATTTTTTTTTTCCATTGGTTTTATAGGACTTACTGCTGTCTTGCGTAACATGAAAGGAAAAACGTCATTTTTTTTATAGTCGAAGACAAAATCTGTCGGTTTTTGATCATCTCAACGATTTCCAACACCCGCTGAATGATGTTTCCTGAAAGTTTCATGAAACACGGAGGATTTTGAACTCATTATAGGTTTGAAATTTCATAGTCAGTTTTCTCAAAATGTCAATTTTCCTCTTATGCTGCTCTCTCCGGCAACACGGTAGAATAACAGTCGCTCGAATTCCTTTTATAGTCGGAGAAACAAAATACATACATCACGCGCTTTTCAAACAGTATCGCCTGTTATTTAAAAAAAAAAAAAAAAAAGCTAGGCATAAGGAGCGGAAAATAGCGAGTTCGGAGAGTTTCTACAGGATATAATTTCTAAAGTATATCATTCTCTTTTGTTTAGCGAGCGGAAAGAGAAGAGAGAGAGAGAGAGAGAGAGAGAGAGAGAGAGAGAGAGAGAGAGAGAGAAAGAGAGAGCGCGGAGTTTGGAGAAAATTCGAGTCTTTCGCACAAAAGTTCCTTCGCACGCGTGCATCACCATAGCATTTTCCGAGCGGCGGCGGCGTTGCGGGAGCAAAACGGTTGTCGGATGGAACCAGAAACATCTAGCTCGAATCACAAAGTGTAAAGTAGCCGAGTTTTTTCACGCGGCTCGGCAACTTGCGATGCTAAATTGATAGACGGCCGGTATAAACGAGGCATCAGAAGATCCCTTTCCGTGACTTTAGATTTTAGGGCACACCGGAGATGTCTTTGATGTTGTGGAGTAACTTTATTCGAAGAGAGGGGGGCGGGGGGGGGGGGGTTCGTGGTAGAGCAGGAGGGGGATGAAGAGGAAGAGCAGGAGGAGGAAGAAGAAGACAGAGAGAGAGAGAGAATGAGAGAGTGAGAGAGAGAATGAAGAGAGAGAGAAGAGAGAGAGAGAGAGAGAGAGAGAGAGAGAGAGAGAGAATGAGAGAATGAGACAGACATAGAGACAGTGGAACATAGAGAGAGAAAATGAAAGACAGGCAGAGGGAGAGACAGAGAGAAAGAGAAGGAAAGATACAGAGACGGAAAGAGAGACAGAGAGAGAGAAAGAGAGAAGGAGAGAGAAAGAGAGAGGGAGAGAGAAAGAGAGAAAGAGAGAAAGAGAGAGGGAGAGAGAGAAAGAGAGAGGGAGAGAGAGAGAAAGAGAGGAGAGGAGAGAAGAGAGAGAGAGAGAGAGGGGAGAGAGAGAGAGAGAGAAGAGAGAGAGAGAGAACGAGAGAGGGAGAGAGAGGGAGAAAGAGAGAGAGAGAGCAGAGAGAGAGAGAGTGAGAGAGAGAGAGAGAGAGAGAGAGAGAGAGAGAGAGAGAGAGAGAAAGAAAGAAAGGTACTGAAACAGACAGAGATAAGGAGACAGAGAGAGATTAGAGCGAGGGGGGGGAGAGATATGAAGATAGTCAAAGACTGTGGAAAGTGGGAGTAAAAGATGGGAGAGGGGGTAAAGAGAGAGGGTGGGGGAGGAGAATGAGAGAGGAGAGAGGAGAGAAGAGAGAGAGAGAGAGAGAGAGAGAGAGAGAGAGATTGCTATCAGGACTCACCGTCAGGCATTCAGAGTCAATCAATCGAATTACGTTCAAAAGGGCGAGCTTTTTGAAACTTATCGACACTTAAAGCGAGAGGACGGGCGACGAGGAGGGCGGGCGCACTCGTGCATCGAACAAAATAAAAACACGCGCGCACACTTACACACAAACATGTAAACACGTCGCGCCGACACGCTCTGAAGTGTCGCCAGCAGCCCCCGCGGACGAGCAACGCTAAAACGCCCGCCTGTAATTCAATGTAATTAGCCCCTCTCGCTCAGCTTTTAAAATTTTATGTAATGGTATAAAAATATTTTCGTTTTCACGCCTCTTTGATCCAACGAGGAGGCTACTCTTTGATTTTGTCACGGGCCTCGCCTAATGGAGTGACCTGGTTTCTGAAGCTTTAATATACATTAATAGGACCTTTAGCTGCCATGGAAGTTCGCAGTCGTGTTTTTTTTTTTCACGCTCCAGGATTCCCGGAACAGTTTTCGATCTCATGGACGCGGCAATCATAGCGCCCAGTGGTGTGTTCATGAACGAACGATTGTCGTTTTTTGCTCATTTGGATCTTTATAAAAGAATCGGTTTTTTGGAGGTTAGTGGAGCCCACTGAAGATCTTTATAGTTTGTGGGGAATACATCGATACACAGCAATTATTTTAGCGTTGCCTCTGACAAAGCCCAAACTGTTAAAAATTGCGTTGAGAGCGTTTTGGGATTCATCGGAGCGGTGCATCGGTGCGTGCTTTCTACCCGAAAATGCACGTAATTTTCCGGTGACCCGATGGACACCGATATTCTATCAGAACTTGAATACAATACAGTCACACCAATTTACTAGAGTTGCGTCTTTATTTTCGCTTAGTACACTGAGATAATCCTTTTTTTAATCCAAGGTGTAAAGAAACTGCACAGTGAAATATTGACAGAGGGGAAATTCCTTTAACCTAAGGAAAATGTCTGCTGCAACAAGTAAAAGATTCCTTGTTGTGACAGTGATTCTCCTTCATGCAATAAGAACTTTAATTCGCGCAAGGAAAACTGTCACAAGTAAACGTGTTTCCTTGTTTTTAAAGAAGTGGTCCCTCTCATTGTCAGTGTAAAGCGCGTATACTTGGTATTATTCTGGTGACAATTTTGTAGAAATGTTTGGTTTATCGATAAATTTTAAAACTTGCCTTCCATTCTGTTCATAATCTCAGTTTCACCTGCTAACCAATCCGATGAATTCTAAATCACTCCTTTTTCGATAAACTTTAATACAACACTATTTACAGTAAAATTAATCCCGAGATTAAATTGGCAGCGGGTACAAACTGAAGTGATGTTCAAAAAAAGATAATAGTCGCTCCAAATATTTTTGCTGCGGCAGCAGGTATAAAATAATAAGAAAGTGTGTCTTCAAAGACAAATTAATTTTAAAACTTGCCTTCCATTCTGTTTATAATCTCAGTTTCACCTGCTAACGAATCCGATGAATTCTAAATCACTCCTTTTTCGATAAACTTTAATACAACACTATTTACAGTAAAATTAATCCCGAGATTAAATTGGCCAGCGGGTACAAACTGAAGTGATGTTCAAAAAAAGATAATAGTCGCTCCAAATATTTTTGCTGCGGCAGCAGGTATAAAATAATAAGAAAGTGTGTCTTCAAAGACAAATTAATTTTAAAACTGCCTTCCATTCTGTTTATAATCTCAGTTTCACCTGCTAACGAATCCGATGAATTCTAAATCACTCCTTTTTCGATAAACTTTAATACAACACTATTTACAGTAAAATTAATCCCGAGATTAAATTGGCAGCGGGTACAAACTGAAGTGATGTTCAAAAAAAAAAAAAATAATAGTCGCTCCAAATATTTGCTGCGGCAGCAGTATAAAATAATAAGAAAGTGTGTCTTCAAAGACAAATTAATTTTAAAACTTGCCTTCCATTCTGTTTATAATCTCAGTTTCACCTGCTAACGAATCCGATGAATTCTAAATCACTCCTTTTTCGATAAACTTTAATACAACACTATTTACAGTAAAATTAATCCCGAGATTAAATTGGCAGCGGGTACAAACTGAAGTGATGTTCAAAAAAAAAAAAAATATAGTCGCTCCAAATATGTTTGCTGCGGCAGCAGGTATAAAATAATAAGGAACTGTGTCTTCAAAGACAAATTAATTTTAAAACTTGCCTTCCATTCTGTTTATAATCTCAGTTTCACCTGCTAACGAATCCGATGAATTCTAAATCACTCCTTTTTCGATAAACTTTAATACAACACTATTTACAGTAAAATTAATCCCGAGATTAAATTGGCAGCGGGTACAAACTGAAGTGATGTTCAAAAAAAAAAAAAAATAATAGTCGCTCCAAATATTTTTGCTGCGGCAGCAGGTATAAAATAATAAGAAAGTGTGTCTTCAAAGACAAATTAATTTTAAAACTTGCCTTCCATTCTGTTTATAATCTCAGTTTCACCTGCTAACGAATCCGATGAATTCTAAATCACTCCTTTTTCGATAAACTTTAATACAACACTATTTACAGTAAAATTAATCCCGAGATTAATTGGCAGCGGGTACAAACTGAAGTGATGTTCAAAAAAAAAAAAAAAATAGTCGCTCCAAATATGTTTGCTGCGGCAGCAGGTATAAAATAATAAGAAAGTGTGTCTTCAAAGACAAATTAATTTTAAAACTTGCCTTCCATTCTGTTTATAATCTCAGTTTCACCTGCTAACGAATCCGATGAATTCTAAATCACTCCTTTTTCGATAAACTTTAATACAACACTATTTACAGTAAAATTAATCCCGAGATTAAATTGGCAGCGGGTACAAACTGAAGTGATGTTCAAAAAAAAAAATAATAGTCGCTCCAAATATGTTTGCTGCGGCAGCAGGTATAAAATAATAAGAAAGTGTGTCTTCAAAGACAAATTAATTTTAAAACTTGCCTTCCATTCTGTTTATAATCTCAGTTTCACCTGCTAACGAATCCGATGAATTCTAAATCACTCTTTTTCGATAAACTTTAATACAACACTATTTACAGTAAAATTAATCCCGAGATTAAATTGGCAGCGGGTACAAACTGAAGTGATGTTCAAAAAAAAAAAAAATATAGTCGCTCCAAATATGTTTGCTGCGGCAGCAGGTATAAAATAATAAGAAAGTGTGTCTTCAAAGACAATTAATTTTAAAACTTGCCTTCCATTCTGTTTATAATCTCAGTTTCACCTGCTAACGAATCCGATGAATTCTAAATCACTCCTTTTTCGATAAACTTTAATACAACACTATTTACAGTAAAATTAATCCCGAGATTAAATTGGCAGGGTACAAACTGAAGTGATGTTCAAAAAAAAAAAAATAATAGTCGCTCCAAATATGTTTGCTGCGGCAGCAGGTATAAATAATAAGAAAGTGTGTCTTCAAAGACAAATTAATTTTAAAACTTGCCTTCCATTCTGTTTATAATCTCAGTTTCACCTGCTAACGAATCCGATGAATTCTAAATCACTCCTTTTTCGATAAACTTTAATACAACACTATTTACAGTAAAATTAATCCCGAGATTAAATTGGCAGCGGGTACAAACTGAAGTGATGTTCAAAAAAAAAAAATAATAGTCGCTCCAAATATGTTTGCTGCGGCAGCAGGTATAAAATAATAAGAAAGTGTGTCTTCAAAGACAAATTAATTTTAAAACTTGCCTTCCATTCTGTTTATAATCTCAGTTTCACCTGCTAACGAATCCGATGAATTCTAAATCACTCCTTTTTCGATAAACTTTAATACAACACTATTTACAGTAAAATTAATCCCGAGATTAAATTGGCAGCGGGTACAAACTGAAGTGATGTTCAAAAAAAAAAATAATAGTCGCTCCAAATATGTTTGCTGCGGCGGCAGGTATAAAATAATAAGAAAGTGTGTCTTCAAAGACAAATTAATTTTAAAACTTGCCTTCCATTCTGTTTATAATCTCAGTTTCACCTGCTAACGAATCCGATGAATTCTAAATCACTCCTTTTTCGATAAACTTTAATACAACACTATTTAGTAAAATTAATCCCGAGATTAAATTGGCAGCGGGTACAAACTGAAGTGATGTTCAAAAAAAAAAAAATAATAGTCGCTCCAAATATGTTTGCTGCGGCAGCAGGTATAAAATAATAAGAAAGTGTGTCTTCAAAGACAAATAATTTTAAAACTTGCCTTCCATTCTGTTTATAATCTCAGTTTCACCTGCTAACGAATCCGATGAATTCTAAATCACTCCTTTTTCGATAAACTTTAATACAACACTATTTACAGTAAAATTAATCCCGAGATTAAATTGGCAGCGGGTACAAACTGAAGTGATGTTCAAAAAAAAAAAATAATAGTCGCTCCAAATATGTTTGCTGCGGCAGCAGGTATAAATAATAAGAAAGTGTGTCTTCAAAGACAAATTAATTTTAAAACTTGCCTTCCATTCTGTTTATAATCTCAGTTTCACCTGCTAACGAATCCGATGAATTCTAAATCACTCCTTTTTCGATAAACTTTAATACAACACTATTTACAGTAAAATTAATCCCGAGATTAAATTGGCAGCGGGTACAAACTGAAGTGATGTTCAAAAAAAAAAAAAAAATAGTCGCTCCAAATATGTTTGCTGCGGCAGCAGGTATAAAATAATAAGAAAGTGTGTCTTCAAAGACAAATTAATTTTAAAACTTGCCTTCCATTCTGTTTATAATCTCAGTTTCACCTGCTAACGAATCCGATGAATTCTAAATCACTCCTTTTTCGATAAACTTTAATACAACACTATTTACAGTAAAATTAATCCCGAGATTAAATTGGCAGCGGGTACAAACTGAAGTGATGTTCAAAAAAAAAAAATAATAGTCGCTCCAAATATGTTTGCTGCGGCAGCAGGTATAAAATAATAAGAAAGTGTGTCTTCAAAGACAAATTAATTTTAAAACTTGCCTTCCATTCTGTTTATAATCTCAGTTTCACCTGAAAACCGATGAATTCTAAATCACTCCTTTTTTGATAAACTTTAATACAACACTATTTACAGTAAAATTTAAACCCGAGATTAAATTGGCAGCGGGTACAAACTGAAGTGATGTTCAAAAAAAAAAAATAATAGTCGCTCCAAATATGTTTGCTGCGGCAGCAGGTATAAAATAATAAGAAAGTGTGTCTTCAAAGACAAATTAATTTTAAAACTTGCCTTCCATTCTGTTTATAATCTCAGTTTCACCTGCTAACGAATCCGATGAATTCTAAATCACTCCTTTTTTGATAAACTTTAATACAACACTATTTACAGTAAAATTAATCCCGAGATTAAATTGGCAGCGGGTACAAACTGAAGTGATGTTCAAAAAAAAAAAAAAAATAGTCGCTCCAAATATGTTTGCTGCGGCAGCAGGTATAAAATAATAAGAAAGTGTGTCTTCAAAGACAAATTAATTTTAAAACTTGCCTTCCATTCTGTTTATAATCTCAGTTTCACCTGCTAACGAATCCGATGAATTCTAAATCACTCCTTTTTCGATAAACTTTAATACAACACTATTTACAGTAAAATTAATCCCGAGATTAAATTGGCAGCGGGTACAAACTGAAGTGATGTTCAAAAAAAAAAAATAATAGTCGCTCCAAATATGTTTGCTGCGGCAGCAGGTATAAAATAATAAGAAAGTGTGTCTTCAAAGACAAATTAATTTTAAAACTTGCCTTCCATTCTGTTTATAATCTCAGTTTCACCTGCTAACGAATCCGATGAATTCTAAATCACTCCTTTTTCGATAAACTTTAATACAACACTATTTACAGTAAAATTAATCCCGAGATTAAATTGGCAGCGGGTACAAACTGAAGTGATGTTCAAAAAAAAAAATAATAGTCGCTCCAAATATGTTTGCTGCGGCAGCAGGTATAAAATAATAAGAAAGTGTGTCTTCAAAGACAAATTAATTTTAAAACTTGCCTTCCATTCTGTTTATAATCTCAGTTTCACCTGCTAACGAATCCGATGAATTCTAAATCACTCCTTTTTCGATAAACTTTAATACAACACTATTTACAGTAAAATTAATCCCGAGATTAAATTGGCAGCGGGTACAAACTGAAGTGATGTTCAAAAAAAAAAAAAATAAGTCGCTCCAAATATGTTTGCTGCGGCAGCAGGTATAAAATAATAAGAAAGTGTGTCTTCAAAGACAAATTAATTTTAAAACTTGCCTTCCCTTCTGTTTATAATCTCAGTTTCACCTGCTAACGAATCCGATGAATTCTAAATCACTCCTTTTTCGATAAACTTTAATACAACACTATTTACAGTAAAATTAATCCCGAGATTAAATTGGCAGCGGGTACAAACTGAAGTGATGTTCAAAAAAAAAAAAAAAATAGTCGCTCCAAATATGTTTGCTGCGGCAGCAGGTATAAAATAATAAGAAAGTGTGTCTTCAAAGACAAATTAATTTTAAAACTTGCCTTCCATTCTGTTTATAATCTCAGTTTCACCTGCTAACGAATCCGATGAATTCTAAATCACTCCTTTTTCGATAAACTTTAATACAACACTATTTACAGTAAAATTAATCCCGAGATTAAATTGGCAGCGGGTACAAACTGAAGTGATGTTCAAAAAAAAAAAAAAAATAGTCGCTCCAAATATGTTTGCTGCGGCAGCAGGTATAAAATAATAAGAAAGTGTGTCTTCAAAGACAAATTAATTTTAAAACTTGCCTTCCATTCTGTTTATAATCTCAGTTTCACCTGCTAACGAATCCGATGAATTCTAAATCACTCCTTTTTCGATAAACTTTAATACAACACTATTTTCAGTAAAATTAATCCCGAGATTAAATTGGCAGCGGGTACAAACTGAAGTGATGTTCAAAAAAAAAAAAATAATAGTCGCTCCAAATATGTTTGCTGCGGCAGCAGGTATAAAATAATAAGAAAGTGTGTCTTCAAAGACAAATTAATTTTAAAACTTGCCTTCCATTCTGTTTATAATCTCAGTTTCACCTGCTAACGAATCCGATGAATTCTAAATCACTCCTTTTTCGATAAACTTTAATACAACACTATTTACAGTAAAATTAATCCCGAGATTAAATTGGCAGCGGGTACAAACTGAAGTGATGTTCAAAAAAAAAAAAAAAATAGTCGCTCCAAATATGTTTGCTGCGGCAGCAGGTATAAAATAATAAGAAAGTGTGTCTTCAAAGACAAATTAATTTTAAAAATTGCCTTCCATTCTGTTTATAATCTCAGTTTCACCTGCTAACGAATCCGATGAATTCTAAATCACTCCTTTTTCGATAAACTTTAATACAACACTATTTACAGTAAAATTAATCCCGAGATTAAATTGGCAGCGGGTACAAACTGAAGTGATGTTCAAAAAAAAAAAATAATAGTCGCTCCAAATATGTTTGCTGCGGCAGCAGGTATAAAAAAATAAGAAAGTGTGTCTTCAAAGACAAATTAATTTTAAAACTTGCCTTCCATTCTGTTTATAATCTCAGTTTCACCTGCTAACGAATCCGATGAATTCTAAATCACTCCTTTTTCGATAAACTTTAATACAACACTATTTACAGTAAAATTAATCCCGAGATTAAATTGGCAGCGGGTACAAACTGAAGTGATGTTCAAAAAAAAAAAAAAATAGTCGCTCCAAATATGTTTGCTGCGGCAGCAGGTATAAAATAATAAGAAAGTGTGTCTTCAAAGACAAATTAATTTTAAAACTTGCCTTCCATTCTGTTTATAATCTCAGTTTCACCTGCTAACGAATCCGATGAATTCTAAATCACTCCTTTTTCGATAAACTTTAATACAACACTATTTACAGTAAAATTAATCCCGAGATTAAATTTGGGAGCGGGTACAAACTGAAGTGATGTTCAAAAAAAAAAATAATAGTCGCTCCAAATATGTTTGCTGCGGCAGCAGGTATAAAATAATAAGAAAGTGTGTCTTCAAAGACAAATTAATTTTAAAACTTGCCTTCCATTCTGTTTATAATCTCAGTTTCACCTGCTAACGAATCCGATGAATTCTAAATCACTCCTTTTTCGATAAACTTTAATACAACACTATTTACAGTAAAATTAATCCCGAGATTAAATTGGCAGCGGGTACAAACTGAAGTGATGTTCAAAAAAAAAAAAAAATAGTCGCTCCAAAAATGTTTGCTGCGGCAGCAGGTATAAAATAATAAGAAAGTGTGTCTTCAAAGACAAATTAATTTTAAAAATTGCCTTCCATTCTGTTTATAATCTCAGTTTCACCTGCTAACGAATCCGATGAATTTTAAATCACTCCTTTTTCGATAAACTTTAATACAACACTATTTTCAGTAAAATTTAAACCCGAGATTAAATTGGGAGCGGGGACAAAATGAAGTTGTTCAAAAAAAAAAAAAAAATAGTCGCTCCAAATATGTTTGCTGCGGCAGCAGGTATAAAATAATAAGAAAATGTGTCTTCAAAGACAAAATTTAAATTTTTAAAAATTGCCTTCCATTCTGTTTATAATCTCAGTTTCACCTGCTAACGAATCCGATGAATTCTAAATCACTCCTTTTTCGATAAACTTTAAAACAAAACTATTTACAGTAAAATTAATCCCGAGATTAAATTGGGAGCGGGGACAAACTGAAGTGATGTTCAAAAAAAAAAAAAAATAGTCGCTCCCAAAAATGTTTGCTGCGGCAGCAGGGATAAAAAAATAAGAAAGTGTGTCTTCAAAGACAAATTAAATTTTAAAAATTGCCTTCCATTCTGTTTATAATCTCAGTTTCACCTGCTAACGAATCCGATGAATTCTAAATCACTCCTTTTTCGATAAACTTTAATACAACACTATTTACAGTAAAATTTAAACCCGAGATTAAATTGGCAGCGGGTACAAACTGAAGTGATGTTCAAAAAAAAAAAATAATAGTCGCTCCAAATATGTTTGCTGCGGCAGCAGGTATAAAAAAAAAGAAAGTGTGTCTTCAAAAACAAAATTTAAATTTTTAAAAATTCCTTCCATTCTGTTTATAATCTCAGTTTTACCTGCTAACGAATCCGATGAATTCTAAATCACTCCTTTTTCGATAAACTTTAATACAACACTATTTACAGTAAAATTAATCCCGAGATTAAATTGGCAGCGGGTACAAACTGAAGTGATGTTCAAAAAAAAAAAAAAATAGTCGCTCCAAATATGTTTGCTGCGGCAGCAGGTATAAAAAAATAAGAAAGTGTGTCTTCAAAGACAAATTAATTTTAAAACTTGCCTTCCATTCTGTTTATAATCTCAGTTTCACCTGCTAACGAATCCGATGAATTCTAAATCACTCCTTTTTCGATAAACTTTAATACAAAACTATTTACAGTAAAATTAATCCCGAGATTAAATTGGCAGCGGGTACAAACTGAAGTGATGTTCAAAAAAAAAAAAATAATAGTCGCTCCAAATATGTTTGCTGCGGCAGCAGGTATAAAATAATAAGAAAGTGTGTCTTCAAAGACAAATTAATTTTTAAAAATTGCCTTCCATTCTGTTTATAATCTCAGTTTCACCTGCTAACGAATCCGATGAATTCTAAATCACTCCTTTTTCGATAAACTTTAATACAACACTATTTACAGTAAAATTAATCCCGAGATTAAAATTTGGGAGCGGGTACAAACTGAAGTGATGTTCAAAAAAAAAAAAAATAGTCGCTCCAAATATGTTTGCTGCGGCAGCAGGTATAAAATAATAAGAAAGTGTGTCTTCAAAGACAAATTAATTTTAAAACTTGCCTTCCATTCTGTTTATAATCTCAGTTTCACCTGCTAACGAATCCGATGAATTCTAAATCACTCCTTTTTCGATAAACTTTAATACAACACTATTTACAGTAAAATTAATCCGAGATTAAATTGGCAGCGGGTACAAACTGAAGTGATGTTCAAAAAAAAAAAATATAGTCGCTCCAAATATGTTTGCTGCGGCAGCAGGTATAAATAATAAGAAAGTGTGTCTTCAAAGACAAATTAATTTTAAAACTTGCCTTCCATTCTGTTTATAATCTCAGTTTCACCTGCTAACGAATCCGATGAATTCTAAATCACTCCTTTTTCGATAAACTTTAATACAACACTATTTACAGTAAAATTAATCCCGAGATTAAATTGGCAGCGGGTACAAACTGAAGTGATGTTCAAAAAAAAAAATAATAGTCGCTCCAAATATGTTTGCTGCGGCAGCAGGTATAAAATAATAAGAAAGTGTGTCTTCAAAGACAAATTAATTTTAAACTTGCCTTCCATTCTGTTTATAATCTCAGTTTCACCTGCTAACGAATCCGATGAATTCTAAATCACTCCTTTTTCGATAAACTTTAATACAACACTATTTACAGTAAAATTAATCCCGAGATTAATTGGCAGCGGGTACAAACTGAAGTGATGTTCAAAAAAAAAATAATAGTCGCTCCAAATATGTTTGCTGCGGCAGCAGGTATAAAATATAAGAAAGTGTGTCTTCAAAGACAAATTAATTTTAAAACTTGCCTTCCATTCTGTTTATAATCTCAGTTTCACCTGCTAACGAATCCGATGAATTCTAAATCACTCCTTTTTCGATAAACTTTAATACAACACTATTTACAGTAAAATTAATCCCGAGATTAAATTGGCAGCGGGTACAAACTGAAGTGATGTTCAAAAAAAAAAAATAATAGTCGCTCCAAATTGTTTGCTGCGGCAGCAGGTATAAAATAATAAGAAAGTGTGTCTTCAAAGACAAATTAATTTTAAAACTTGCCTTCCATTCTGTTTATAATCTCAGTTTCACCTGCTAACGAATCCGATGAATTCTAAATCACTCCTTTTTCGATAAACTTTAATACAACACTATTTACAGTAAAATTAATCCCGAGATTAAATGGCAGCGGGTACAAACTGAAGTGATGTTCAAAAAAAAAAAATAATAGTCGCTCCAAATATGTTTGCTGCGGCAGCAGGTATAAAATAATAAGAAAGTGTGTCTTCAAAGACAAATTAATTTTAAAACTTGCCTTCCATTCTGTTTATAATCTCAGTTTCACCTGCTAACGAATCCGATGAATTCTAAATCACTCCTTTTTCGATAAACTTTAATACAACACTATTTACAGTAAAATTAATCCCGAGATTAAATTGGCAGCGGGTACAAACTGAAGTGATGTTCAAAAAAAAAAAAAATAATAGTCGCTCCAAATATGTTTGCTGCGGCAGCAGGTATAAAAAAATAAGAAAATGTGTCTTCAAAGACAAAATTTAATTTAAAACTTGCCTTCCATTCTGTTTTTAAACTCAGTTTCACCTGCTAACGAATCCGATGAATTCTAAATCACTCCTTTTTCGATAAACTTTTAAAACAACACTATTTACAGTAAAAATTTAAACCCGAGATTAAAATTTGGGAGCGGGTACAAACTGAAGTGATGTTCAAAAAAAAAAAAATAAAAGTCGCTCCAAAAATGTTTGCTGCGGCAGCAGGTATAAAAAAAAAGAAAGTGTGTCTTCAAAAACAAATTTAAATTTTTAAAAATTGCCTTCCATTTGTTTTTAATCTCAGTTTCACCTGCTAACGAATCCGATGAATTCTAAATACTCCTTTTTCGATAAACTTTAATACAACACTATTTACAGTAAAATTAATCCCGAGATTAAAATTTGGGAGCGGGTACAAACTGAAGTGATGTTCAAAAAAAAAAAAATAAAAGTCGCTCCAAAATGTTTGCTGCGGCGCAGGTATAAAAAAATAAGAAAGTGTGTCTTCAAAGACAAATTAAATTTTTAAAAATTGCCTTCCATTCTGTTTATAATCTCAGTTTCACCTGCTAACGAATCCGATGAATTCTAAATCACTCCTTTTTCGATAAAATTTAAAACAACACTATTTACAGTAAAATTAATCCCGAGTTTAAAATTTGGCAGCGGGTACAAACTGAAGTGATGTTAAAAAAAAAAAAATAATAGTCGCTCCAAATATGTTTGCTGCGGCAGCAGGTATAAAATAATAAGAAAGTGTGTCTTCAAAGAAAAATTTAAATTTTTAAAAACTTGCCTTCCATTCTGTTTATAATCTCAGTTTCACCTGCTAACGAATCCGATGAATTCTAAATCACTCCTTTTTCGATAAACTTTAATACAACACTATTTACAGTAAAATTAATCCCGAGATTAAATTGGCAGCGGGTACAAACTGAAGTGATGTTAAAAAAAAAAAAAATAATAGTCGCTCCAAATATGTTTGCTGCGGCAGCAGGTATAAAAAATAAGAAAGTGTGTCTTCAAAGAAAAATTTAAATTTTAAAACTTGCCTTCCATTCTGTTTATAATCTCAGTTTCACCTGCTAACGAATCCGATGAATTCTAAATCACCCCTTTTTTTTCGATAAACTTTAATACAACACTATTTACAGTAAAATTAATCCCGAGATTAAATTGGCAGCGGGTACAAACTGAAGTGATGTTCAAAAAAAAAAAATAATAGTCGCTCCAAATATGTTTGCTGCGGCAGCGGGTATAAAATAATAAGAAAGTGTGTCTTCAAAGACAAATTAATTTTAAAACTTGCCTTCCATTCTGTTTATAATCTCAGTTTCACCTGCAAACGAATCCGATGAATTCTAAATCACTCCTTTTTCGATAAACTTTAATACAACACTATTTACAGTAAAATTAATCCCGAGTTTAAAATTGGCAGGGGGTACAAACTGAAGTGATGTTCAAAAAAAAAAAAAAATAGTCGCTCCAAATATGTTTGCTGCGGCAGCAGGTATAAAATAATAAGAAAGTGTGTCTTCAAAGACAAATTAATTTTAAAACTTGCCTTCCATTCTGTTTATAATCTCAGTTTCACCTGCTAACGAATCCGATGAATTCTAAATCACTCCTTTTTCGATAAACTTTAATACAACACTATTTACAGAAAAATTAATCCCGAGTTTAAAATTTGGCAGCGGGTACAAACTGAAGTGATGTTAAAAAAAAAAAAATAATAGTCGCTCCAAATATGTTTGCTGCGGCAGCAGGTAAAAAATAATAAGAAAGTGTGTCTTCAAAGACAAATTAATTTTAAAACTTGCCTTCCATTCTGTTTATAATCTCAGTTTCACCTGCTAACGAATCCGATGAATTCTAAATCACTCCTTTTTCGATAAACTTTAATACAACACTATTTACAGTAAAATTAATCCCGAGATTAAATTGGCAGCGGGTACAAACTGAAGTGATGTTCAAAAAAAAAAAAATAATAGTCGCTCCAAATATGTTTGCTGCGGCAGCAGGTATAAAATAATAAGAAAGTGTGTCTTCAAAGACAAATTAATTTTAAAACTTGCCTTCCATTCTGTTTATAATCTCAGTTTCACCTGCTAACGAATCCGATGAATTCTAAATCACTCCTTTTTCGATAAACTTTAATACAACACTATTTACAGTAAAATTAATCCCGAGATTAAATTGGCAGCGGGTACAAACTGAAGTGATGTTAAAAAAAAAAAAAATAATAGTCGCTCCAAATATGTTTGCTGCGGCAGCAGGTATAAAATAATAAGAAAGTGTGTCTTCAAAGACAAATTAATTTTAAAACTTGCCTTCCATTCTGTTTATAATCTCAGTTTCACCTGCTAACGAATCCGATGAATTCTAAATCACTCCTTTTTCGATAAACTTTAATACAACACTATTTACAGTAAAATTAATCCCGAGATTAAATTGGCAGCGGGTACAAACTGAAGTGATGTTAAAAAAAAAAAAATAATAGTCGCTCCAAATATGTTTGCTGCGGCAGCAGGTATAAAATAATAAGAAAGTGTGTCTTCAAAGACAAATTAATTTTAAAACTTGCCTTCCATTCTGTTTATAATCTCAGTTTCACCTGCTAACGAATCCGATGAATTCTAAATCACTCCTTTTTCGATAAACTTTAATACAACACTATTTACAGTAAAATTAATCCCGAGATTAAATTGGCAGCGGGTACAAACTGAAGTGATGTTCAAAAAAAAAAAATAATAGTCGCTCCAAATATGTTTGCTGCGGCAGCAGGTATAAAATAATAAGAAAGTGTGTCTTCAAAGACAAATTAATTTTAAAACTTGCCTTCCATTCTGTTTATAATCTCAGTTTCACCTGCTAACGAATCCGATGAATTCTAAATCACCCCTTTTTTCGATAAACTTTAATACAACACTATTTACAGTAAAATTAATCCCGAGATTAAATTGGCAGCGGGTACAAACTGAAGTGATGTTCAAAAAAAAAAAAAAAATAGTCGCTCCAAATATGTTTGCTGCGGCAGCAGGTATAAAATAATAAGAAAGTGTGTCTTCAAAGAAAAATTAATTTTAAAACTTGCCTTCCATTCTGTTTATAATCTCAGTTTCACCTGCTAACGAATCCGATGAATTCTAAATCACTCCTTTTTCGATAAACTTTAATACAACACTATTTACAGTAAAATTAATCCCGAGATTAAATTGGCAGCGGGTACAAACTGAAGTGATGTTCAAAAAAAAAAAAAATAATAGTCGCTCCAAATATGTTTGCTGCGGCAGCAGGTATAAAATAATAAGAAAGTGTGTCTTCAAAGACAAATTAATTTTAAAACTTGCCTTCCATTCTGTTTATAATCTCAGTTTCACCTGCTAACGAATCCGATGAATTCTAAATCACTCCTTTTTCGATAAACTTTAATACAACACTATTTACAGTAAAATTAATCCCGAGATTAAATTGGCAGCGGGTACAAACTGAAGTGATGTTAAAAAAAAAAAAAATAATAGTCGCTCCAAATATGTTTGCTGCGGCAGCAGGTATAAAATAATAAGAAAGTGTGTCTTCAAAGACAAATTAATTTTAAAACTTGCCTTCCATTCTGTTTATAATCTCAGTTTCACCTGCTAACGAATCCGATGAATTCTAAATCACTCCTTTTTCGATAAACTTTAATACAACACTATTTACAGTAAAATTAATCCCGAGATTAAATTGGCAGCGGGTACAAACTGAAGTGATGTTCAAAAAAAAAAAATAATAGTCGCTCCAAATATGTTTGCTGCGGCAGCAGGTATAAAATAATAAGAAAGTGTGTCTTCAAAGACAAATTAATTTTAAAACTTGCCTTCCATTCTGTTTATAATCTCAGTTTCACCTGCTAACGAATCCGATGAATTCTAAATCACTCCTTTTTCGAAAAACTTTAATACAACACTATTTACAGTAAAATTAATCCCGAGATTAAATTGGCAGCGGGTACAAACTGAAGTGATGTTCAAAAAAAAAAAAATAATAGTCGCTCCAAATATGTTTGCTGCGGCAGCAGGTATAAAATAATAAGAAAGTGTGTCTTCAAAGACAAATTAATTTTAAAACTTGCCTTCCATTCTGTTTATAATCTCAGTTTCACCTGCTAACGAATCCGATGAATTCTAAATCACTCCTTTTTCGATAAACTTTAATACAACACTATTTACAGTAAAATTAATCCCGAGATTAAATTGGCAGCGGGTACAAACTGAAGTGATGTTCAAAAAAAAAAAAAATAGTCGCTCCAAATATGTTTGCTGCGGCAGCAGGTATAAAATAATAAGAAAGTGTGTCTTCAAAGACAAATTAATTTTAAAACTTGCCTTCCATTCTGTTTATAATCTCAGTTTCACCTGCTAACGAATCCGATGAATTCTAAATCACTCCTTTTTCGATAAACTTTAATACAACACTATTTACAGTAAAATTAATCCCGAGATTAAATTGGCAGCGGGTACAAACTGAAGTGATGTTAAAAAAAAAAAAATAATAGTCGCTCCAAATATGTTTGCTGCGGCAGCAGGTAAAAAATAATAAGAAAGTGTGTCTTCAAAGACAAATTAATTTTAAAACTTGCCTTCCATTCTGTTTATAATCTCAGTTTCACCTGCTAACGAATCCGATGAATTCTAAATCACTCCTTTTTCGATAAACTTTAATACAACACTATTTACAGTAAAATTAATCCCGAGATTAAATTGGCAGCGGGTACAAACTGAAGTGATGTTCAAAAAAAAAAAATAATAGTCGCTCCAAATATGTTTGCTGCGGCAGCAGGTATAAAATAATAAGAAAGTGTGTCTTCAAAGACAAATTAATTTTAAAACTTGCCTTCCATTCTGTTTATAATCTCAGTTTCACCTGCTAACGAATCCGATGAATTCTAAATCACTCCTTTTTCGATAAACTTTAATACAACACTATTTACAGTAAAATTAATCCCGAGATTAAATTGGCAGCGGGTACAAACTGAAGTGATGTTCAAAAAAAAAAAATAATAGTCGCTCCAAATATGTTTGCTGCGGCAGCAGGTATAAAATAATAAGAAAGTGTGTCTTCAAAGACAAATTAATTTTAAAACTTGCCTTCCATTCTGTTTATAATCTCAGTTTCACCTGCTAACGAATCCGATGAATTCTAAATCACTCCTTTTTCGATAAACTTTAATACAACACTATTTACAGTAAAATTAATCCCGAGATTAAATTGGCAGCGGGTACAAACTGAAGTGATGTTCAAAAAAAAAAAATAATAGTCGCTCCAAATATGTTTGCTGCGGCAGCAGGTATAAAATAATAAGAAAGTGTGTCTTCAAAGACAAATTAATTTTAAAACTTGCCTTCCATTCTGTTTATAATCTCAGTTTCACCTGCTAACGAATCCGATGAATTCTAAATCACTCCTTTTTCGATAAACTTTAATACAACACTATTTACAGTAAAATTAATCCCGAGATTAAATTGGCAGCGGGTACAAACTGAAGTGATGTTCAAAAAAAAAAAAATAATAGTCGCTCCAAATATGTTTGCTGCGGCAGCAGGTATAAAATAATAAGAAAGTGTGTCTTCAAAGACAAATTAATTTTAAAACTTGCCTTCCATTCTGTTTATAATCTCAGTTTCACCTGCTAACGAATCCGATGAATTCTAAATCACTCCTTTTTCGATAAACTTTAATACAACACTATTTACAGTAAAATTAATCCCGAGATTAAATTGGCAGCGGGTACAAACTGAAGTGATGTTCAAAAAAAAAAAATAATAGTCGCTCCAAATATGTTTGCTGCGGCAGCAGGTATAAAATAATAAGAAAGTGTGTCTTCAAAGACAAATTAATTTTAAAACTTGCCTTCCATTCTGTTTATAATCTCAGTTTCACCTGCTAACGAATCCGATGAATTCTAAATCACTCCTTTTTCGATAAACTTTAATACAACACTATTTACAGTAAAATTAATCCCGAGATTAAATTGGCAGCGGGTACAAACTGAAGTGATGTTCAAAAAAAAAAAATAATAGTCGCTCCAAATATGTTTGCTGCGGCAGCAGGTATAAAATAATAAGAAAGTGTGTCTTCAAAGACAAATTAATTTTAAAACTTGCCTTCCATTCTGTTTATAATCTCAGTTTCACCTGCTAACGAATCCGATGAATTCTAAATCACTCCTTTTTCGATAAACTTTAATACAACACTATTTACAGTAAAATTAATCCCGAGATTAAATTGGCAGCGGGTACAAACTGAAGTGATGTTCAAAAAAAAAAAATAATAGTCGCTCCAAATATGTTTGCTGCGGCAGCAGGTATAAAATAATAAGAAAGTGTGTCTTCAAAGACAAATTAATTTTAAAACTTGCCTTCCATTCTGTTTATAATCTCAGTTTCACCTGCTAACGAATCCGATGAATTCTAAATCACTCCTTTTTCGATAAACTTTAATACAACACTATTTACAGTAAAATTAATCCCGAGATTAAATTGGCAGCGGGTACAAACTGAAGTGATGTTCAAAAAAAAAAAAATAGTCGCTCCAAATATGTTTGCTGCGGCAGCAGGTATAAAATAATAAGAAAGTGTGTCTTCAAAGACAAATTAATTTTAAAACTTGCCTTCCATTCTGTTTATAATCTCAGTTTCACCTGCTAACGAATCCGATGAATTCTAAATCACTCCTTTTTCGATAAACTTTAATACAACACTATTTACAGTAAAATTAATCCCGAGATTAAATTGGCAGCGGGTACAAACTGAAGTGATGTTCAAAAAAAAAAAATAATAGTCGCTCCAAATATGTTTGCTGCGGCAGCAGGTATAAAATAATAAGAAAGTGTGTCTTCAAAGACAAATTAATTTTAAAACTTGCCTTCCATTCTGTTTATAATCTCAGTTTCACCTGCTAACGAATCCGATGAATTCTAAATCACTCCTTTTTCGATAAACTTTAATACAACACTATTTACAGTAAAATTAATCCCGAGATTAAATTGGCAGCGGGTACAAACTGAAGTGATGTTCAAAAAAAAAAAAATAATAGTCGCTCCAAATATGTTTGCTGCGGCAGCAGGTATAAAATAATAAGAAAGTGTGTCTTCAAAGACAAATTAATTTTAAAACTTGCCTTCCATTCTGTTTATAATCTCAGTTTCACCTGCTAACGAATCCGATGAATTCTAAATCACTCCTTTTTCGATAAACTTTAATACAACACTATTTACAGTAAAATTAATCCCGAGATTAAATTGGCAGCGGGTACAAACTGAAGTGATGTTCAAAAAAAAAAAAATAATAGTCGCTCCAAATATGTTTGCTGCGGCAGCAGGTATAAAATAATAAGAAAGTGTGTCTTCAAAGACGCATACCCGGGAACAAAACAAACTCAGCATCAGGAAGCCGTACCTTTTACTTTAGTGGCGCGTATTGTATTAAATACATTCTCGAAGAAAAAGCTCTTGGAACTTTGGCAGGGAAACCCTCTTTGAAAGAACGCTGAACTTCGGAACAAAGGCCACACAAAACCTCTATTGTTGCACAAACTTTTTGTGATCGAGCTTTATGATGAAATTCCGTGTTTTTAAACAGGCGCCGTTTGGTTTAGGTGAATTATCGGCAAACTCCGTACCTAAAAGCCGAGTCGTCTCGCCTCTGAAATCACATTCCAGGTGCAAACATCTTTATTCGCATATTCATCGCTGCCATCAGATCAGGGCTGCCGTTTTGCGTATTATTCATGACATTTTTCTATCCACCGATGATTCCACCGGCTGAGAAAAGATTAGACAGTTCAGTTCAGTGTATGACTGAATTGCTCGAAAATAATCTAATTTGTAATCTCTCCTCAATCGGCGCAATTGACGTTTCATTAATAAAATATCCGCAAGTTTTTTAAAGTCATCGACCACTCCACCGATTGAGAAAAGATTACGGATGCGAGTATTTTCGTTCATTACAGTCATATATCGAATTGAACTTTGTAATCTTTTCTCAACCGGTGAATTGAAAAATGTCATTATTTATTCGCAAAACGGCAGCTCTGCATCAGATAGCCCGTCATCGGTGGCGTCAGTTCACCGATCAGCTTTCATCATCGGCACAGAAACCAAAATGTTCGGTTTGCGTTGTTTAAGGCGGTTTCAGGAGAAATTTTTCCAGATTTTAATCCAATGGATAGCACCACTGCATACAGTCACATTTGAGAAAAGTCGTGTTTTTGGCATTTTAAATTGAGACCAAAAAAAAAATTCAATTAATACAACTTCAGCACCTGCAAATTTTCTTTATGGATATTTTAAGCCGAAAAACGAGCAAAATGTGTTAAGGATTGAAGCCGTAAATTATTAAATGCGTTTCGCCATAAGCTTATTGAGTACAAGTGAGAGCTAGTGCGATAGTATGTCTATTTGCCTTACTCGCACTCATTGAGGCATACGGGAATATATATTCGCATTTCACAATGGAGCTGTTGCAAACTTTTGCTACACAGAAAAAAATGGTCGTGCTCCAGACACGAACTTTCCGTGTTCTAGACACGAACGTACACACCAGTACGGGAACGAGTTCGGAGCGCAATCTATTTAGGTTGAGTTTGCGTCTGAAACGCATCCCGTCGTGTCCAGAACCTGAAAAGTTTGTGCTCTGAGCACGTTCCGAACTGGTGTGTATATAGATCGTGTCTGGAGCATGTGCTTTTTTTTCTGTGTACAGGCTTATAAATAGATGATTGTGGGGTAAAACCCTGTAAAAATACCGATTAGCGCTCCAAAAGATCTCGAAATCCACTCCCAAACTCATACAATGCTTTCAAACGCGAGACCGTAATGGCGGCCGATGCCACTGATTACATTGGGTTTCCCTATCTTCAATCAGCTCCATCCACACGAGGTGTTCTCGCAACACCACACAAGAAGAAGAAGAAGCATACAATTGCCATAAGATTTGGGCGGCAACGGCCGCCATTACGGTCTCACGTTTGGAAGCATTGTATGAGTTTGGGAGTGGATTTCGTGATTTTTTACTGCGCTAATCGTTATTTTTACAGGGTTTTATCCCATTATCAAGTATCATTAAGCATTTAGAAAAAGTTTGCAACAGCTCCATTTCTGGCTTTATTTTTGAGTATTTCAGCTTGAAACTTACAAGATCTCTTCATGAGGTGTACGGAGAAAAATTTGTATTTGGGGCTACCAGAATTACTTCAACGTAATAGTTAAATGTTCATTCGCGTATCCTTAACCAGATTTCTGGTAATATTCAAAATACATTTTTTGTTGAAACCGCAGCGCAATGTCTTCACAGATACCAGAATTTACATTTAACTATTCCGTGGAAGTAACGGGTCTGTTGCATACTTTTGCTACAACAACATAGAACCTTGATTCTTATGTAAAATTCGGCGAAAATAATGATGCGCACATTAAAAACGTTCAAAATCCACTCATTAACTCAGGAAATCACTTCAATTTCAAACAGCCCGCCGCTACACTAGACACTATTTGCACCGGTATACTCCTACATATAAACGGAACCACCGTGCATTAGTGAACAACATCGTAACTATACAAAATGATGGAATTCCCTTCCAAATACATGAACTATTGACTGCATTTGCTGTCTAGTGTCTGGTCTTTTCGGTTTATCGAAGATTACAAAATAATATAAGAAATGAACGTATCTAATCGAAACATTCAAATATTCGTAAGTTCTGATCATGTTTATATAAACGAGATGGTTCCATCTATGTAGTTCTAAGTCGGTGATATAGTGTCTAGTGTAGCGCGGGTTGTTTGAAATGGAAGGTTTTTTCTGAGTTAATGAGTGGAATTTGAAAGTTTTTAATGTGCGCATCGTTATTTTCACCGAATTTTACGTTAGAAACAAGGAGTTATATTGATGTAGCAAAAGTACGCAACAGACCCATTCTGGTAACCACTAATAGATATAAATTTTTCTCCGTGTGTGTTTGCAGGCGCTGACGTTCCTCAAATTTGTTGAAACATAAATGTCACTTGAGGCAAAGGCAATCTTGTGATCTGAAATACTTGAAAACAGTGAAATTCGTAAAATTTATCAAATTGATTGAGAAATGAAATAAATGAAATTTTTTATCGGGATACTTTCTTTTGATAGCGATAGTAGGTACGTACTTTTTGCATTTGCGGATCCAGGAATCTACCCTTCTCTCTCTTATTCCCATTAGAACGTGTGTGTTAGAAAAGGACAGATAAGGGACAGTCACGTGATTCTCCCCCTCTTCCTGTCCTTTACTAACACATGCATTCAAATGGGAGATGATAGAGAAGGACAATCTCCTGGATCCGCTATAGTGACTTTATGAAAAGTATTTCAGCGCGCACGTGGCTCGGGCGAACGTACTGAATGCGACCGAGCGCGCGCCATGCACACAATAAATTAATGATCTCCTGAGTCCTTATGCCGACTATGGATACATACATATACGCATGCGTACAAACACACATGATCAGTCCTCCGTTCGATGGATTGAATCGTCCTTCTTTCGATCTGACAGTCGAAGAATAAACGATTGTTATGATTTTATCGTATCGTATCGTTAACGTTTATCAATCAGCTGCTCGCTGTCCATTCCATTTTCGGGTTTATACGCATATTTACCGCCCCCCTCCCCCCACCCGTGTACCACAAGTCCTTTCTTCCCGATTATCTTACTATTTTATACGGTATAATTAATAATTATACATGCGATCTTACATATGCGGCAGTGACGTAGCGTGCAATTTGGCAACGTTGCAGCTCGTCCATTTGAACCCATGAAAAAGATCGAACTAGTGGCCGTTCGGTGAACACCTTCGCTCTTGACCTTTTGTGTGGGTTTAAATGGACACAGCACAACGTTGCCAAATTGCACGCTACGCCACTGATATGCGGTAAATTCTCTTAAAAATAATATGATTGATAAAATTGCTTGATATTTTCAGGAGCAACGCTTAACGTAGAGATAAGGAAAGTTCCTGGGAGTTTCAAGAAATTCTTTGCACTTTGTCTATTTTTATATTAATATTTAGTATAAATAAGTCCAATTAATTGTAACAAGGTATATGTGTTGATGCGGTGTATCAGTGTCAAAATAATCAAAATGAAATAAGCAAAAAAGCATTGAATCAGACCAAGGTCTTGAAATTGGATCTATTGGGGATAGACTATACCCAGTCAACACAGACGGTAAATGAGGGTCAAAATTTTGACCTCGGGTTACGAATACCCCACGATAAGATATTCAGCTCCTTGCGCTAAAGTAAACACAAGTTATGAAAACTCTTGATTAAAGTGTGATTGGGGGGAGGGGGGTGGAAATTATAAAAATAAAAAAGATAAAATACTTGAACCTTTAAAAAAAGGAAGGGGAGATAATACCAATATTAAACGGGATTGTGCGGTTTGACCTGTGGGTCGAAATGGGAAGTGGCCCATTTACAGACGCGATAAAAACGGGCCCCGAACGGAGGCCCGTGCGTGGATGTGGCCTCATTCAATATATCTGACGTTTGTTTATTTTTCCTTTCCTATTCGGGATGGGGATATCCCGTCCTGAATTAGGAGGAGGGGAAGGATTTCGGAACAATTAATCGTCATAATAATCGTGTAGAGTATTCATCTAATTTTGTGTTTTTCTAATATTCATCTGCCCAGTATTTTTAGTAATGTTCCCAATCCAAATAAAAATCATGAAGTGGGCCTGGCACCTATTGTTGAGACGGGTCAGAGACGAGTACAGCTCACCTCTTGCGTCTGATGAGTGATGCCCGCCGTTGCGTTGGTCGTTGAGCGTTGGCCGATTGATGTTGTGATTTCGGGTATCCTCTTTTATTTTCATTGATCCTCGAATCCTCGAGCACATGATTGATCTATCAATCTCGTGCCACTTTTTTTTTTTTTTTTTTTTTTTTTTTTTTCCTGCCGAGGGTCATAGACATACTGGCGACGGCTCGTGCGGTTTAGAACTATGACCTTCAAAAGAAAGTCCTCTCATCCATTTGCGACTCGTGAAATGCGATGTATCGATGCCCACTCTATATAAAACTAAAGAAAAGTATCGATTCTTTGGGGGTTCAATTGCATCCCCTGACGATCGATACTTTTCTATAGTTTTTAAATGGAATAGACATCGATATTTCACATTGCTAGAGCCGTCACTGCTCTCATTGAAACAGTCCTTGATTATGCTGTCCATTGTTTTTCATAGTTTTACAAGGGTCATCTGGAAAGTAATTTCCTCTACTTTTTTTTACTCAGCTGTTAATGAAGCGAACGAAAATTCAAAACCAAGGTTATTAAAACCGTCATAACTAACAAACTCAGTGCTATTTTTAAAATTAAAATCAAACCAATAAGGACGTCACAATTTTAGTTTTTTGATCGCATGTTTTGAAATTTCCGTCCACCACCGATGCGATGCGCGCGTTCCCGGTGTGCACACTTGATGAATGATTGACCAAGTTCAAAATCAATCGTTGCAATCAAAAACGAAAACATAAAGAAATTGAGCAGAGATAGCTTCTCCACTAAATCACCGAGTAAATTGATGAAATTTTCGCATCGCGAAATGAGCTTCCTGGTACCATATTTATAAAGAAAGTTTTTGGTTGATCCTTGAAAAATCCCATCACTGCATCATTGCATCTTTTCTGAACCTTTTTCCGGCCAAACATTTTTTCAATGCAGAGAAAATATGGTAATCTAAAGGTGCAAAATCTGGACTGTATGGTGTGTGGGAGCAATTTTTATTTTTGGTACGATTTTATGTAACAAATGAATAAACAAGGAAATTGCCTCTAATTAATAAATCATAAAAGGACTATTATCTATCCCAAAAGAGGCAATTTCCTTGTTTATTCATTTCTTACATAAAATCGTAACAAAAGCAATACACCAGTCGAATTTCCGAGGGAGGTCGGTGGTCACTCTCGCTGTGTGCGACACCGTTTGCGTTTGCATTAACCGCGCAAAGTCTACCTGCGGACATCAGTCTTTTATGACTTTCCGAAGCTTTGAGAGGGTCTTTCTATACTTTCCGCCATTAATTGTCTCTCTATGTTCCAAAAGATCACCAGCAAGATGCTTTCACTGTCTCAAAAAACGGATGCAGATTGCAGCGATAGTTTAGCTGCGAAAATTCATCGCATCGAAGGTGGACGGAAATTTCAAAACATGCGATCACAAAAACTAAAATTGTGATGTAATTATTTGTTCAATTTTTATTTTAAAAATAGCATTGAGTGTGGTAGTTTATGACAGCTCTAACCCTGGCTTTGAATTTTTCGTTATAGCTTCATGAATAGCTGAGAAATAAATAGGGGAACTTACTTTCCGTATATGACCCTTGTATATGACCCTTGTACATTTTTTAAGGCATACTTTCAAGTGGCAACTCTGTTAGACTCTGAAAAACCTAAAAACTGCAAACATTTTTAAAACTGGTCGAAAGGAAAGGGTTTTTTTTTTTTTTTTTTTTTTTTTTTTTTTTTTTTTTTTTTTTTTTTTTTTTTGAGAGTCATAATAGTATATCGATATTTCCCCCATTTAAATTCGTGACAAAAATCGAAAGTATATAAAGTGATACTACAAAGTTTCAATTTCTGGTCGAATTTTACTGAATGTACTTGTTTCATATGAGGGATGACAGGGGTCGATCTAGACATTTGTATGGGAGGAGGGCACACTCATGACAATTGTAATTTGAAGCATCGCATGAAGCAATTTTTGCGATTTTTCTGTAATTTAAAACTGAAATTCCCTCCAAACCTTGGATTTACCTCTCTCGAGAATGACATCTATAATTTGAACTGCTCGAACTAATTATAAGTAAATCATGATAATTACAAAATAACTGGCTCTCATCATGTCTAATATACTATTCTAAAGAATATTCATCCATTAGGTTTCAATTTTAACCATACGTGGCTTGGAGGTGTAAATGCACAAAACTTTCAGTGGCGTCTGTCTGTCCGCCTGTCTGTCTATGTCTGTAGCCATAAAACGTGAAACCCAGCATAAATTTGTCAACTATTGATCCACATGCATCTAAATTTTGCAGAGATGTTGCTTTTAACATTCCCCAGAGGCTTTTTTTTTTTTTTTTTTTTTTTTGGTTAGTTATGGATGAAAAATTGTTTCCATTAAAATCAATGGGAATATTAACAAAAAAAAGGAAAAATTTAAATATTTCAAAAATGGATCTTCGGATCAGGATGAAAATATCAAAGGACGATCTGGGGATCTCCCCCAGAACATTAAAGGGGGGTCTGGGGGTCTCCCGCAGATTGAATTTGATGTGAGAAAGTGTTTGTATAGGGCATTCGCTACAGTTTATTTTTTATTCATAGATGACGTCAGTTGTAAATCGTCTTTCTTGCTAATCTGTGAGTAAAAGCATTCTCGGCGTGAAAATGGAGGAAGGAGTTTGTTGATAGGAGGAAAATGGCGGGTCGAGGAAAATCGGGGACGAGGATGCGAGGAAGCAAAGCGGAGGGCAGGAGCATCCATGGATCGAGCGAGTGAGAGGGATGGGAGGGGGAAATAGGAGAGAGAAGAGAGAGAAGATAGAGAGAGAGAGAGAGAGAGAGAGAGAGAGAGAGAGAGAGAGAGAGAGAGAGAGAGAGATTCAGAGACAATATAAATGTGAATGTGACAGATCGATGCACGGAGCTCGGAACGTTCCTTCGTCTGAATCTCCATAAAGCAACTCGGCGCTCAATGAGCCCTCCAAGCTCTGTGACGGTCTTTAGATCTCTCTCTTTCTCTCTCTATGCTAACAAGGAGGATTCACAGAATATTAGTCACCGATAGTAGTGATCAACATAAGATGAATGGTACCGTAACATCTAGAGTGACACCGGTGTCAAATGAAAACCGTCTCTTATTGGTCAGTGGTCACTTCTTAATGGAGTTACAGTATTGTTAGACGGGAATCTCCCAACATCACAGAATAATACAACCAGAACGGAAACTCTGTCAGATTTTGAAGCAAATTTATTTCGCGTCCGCCATGTTGGGATATAGGATGTTTACATCTGGATTCGCGCGCGAAAAAAAAAAATTAGGACATGATCCGCGAAATTTTCATTCTGAAATGCCAATAGAATAAAAGTTAGGCCGGAAACTTAAGATTTCTTTCCAGAATTTACAGAAATAAATGAGTTTCAACAAAAAATCACACACGTCAGCCATGTTGGGATATAGGACCACAGCGTTGTCTATTGGTGCCGTTAAATTCCAAACTTGCTTCCATAGGCTCTTGTGGGAGTTTCCGTGCTGATTGTATTATTCTGTGCCAATATTACTCCCAGCTAAGCCACCATTACGCTCGCCCAAATGACAGCGTTTATTGAGGTTAGGAGAGGACTTCGGAAGTTTTCAGTGCTGGTTAATTTCGGAGGTTTTTACAACAAAATCGACTATTTAAATCGCTTTCATAGCAAAAATGTGCAACAGCCCCATTGACAATTCCAGGATAGACTCCCGTTGATTTCGGCCTTATGTGAGCCGCGGTGGAAAATTGATAACAAGCTGGCAACCGTCATCGGCATCTCTTGTTGGGGAGGGGGGGGGCTGAAGACTCGGAGTGAGGGAGGAAGAGAGAGAGAGGTAGAGGGAGGGAGATCAAGGAGGGAGAGAGAGTGACTGAATGCAAGAGAAGAGTCAGGAGTGTGAAATAATTTTCAGCAACATTACATCCGCGCTACAGAGGATGAATACATTATGAACTGCGCCCCCGAGCCCCCCCCCCCCCCCCGAGCGCTCCTGCCACGCTTTCCATTCCGAGCCCCTGAGTGGTGAGAGTACAGAGAGGAGAAACAAGAGAGAGAGAGAGGGAGAAAGAGAAACATGAAGAGAGAGAGAAATATAGGAATGGAGCGATCCGACACACAGATAGCGAATAACATTATTTTCCAAGAAATTCCGATACATGTAAGATTTACGTGAATCAAAGACAACCGGTCTTTTGGAAAGTCAGCCGTACACGGAAAAAAGAGTGCTACAGAACAGTGGCCAGATTTCGTGTAAAAAATTTCCTCAAAGGAATTATGACAGTTTTTAAGAGAATTTTTGTATGTTTAAGTTAGAATTCTGGTCATTTCATTCACGCAGAAAGTCCGGCATTTTTCATCAGATGAATCCGTTCAAAAATACCTGATTATTCTGGCAAAAAAATACCAGAACTATCCAGTGGCGGCTCGTGCAATGTGGCAACAATGGACTCCCTCCATTTAAACTTATGTCAAATAATCGATTCTTTGGTGAGGCGCTGTGCCTCACCTAGAATCGATCTTTTAGCACAGATTTAAATGGCAAAATAGCACTGTTGCCAGATTGCACGAGCCGCTACTGGACCTATCCAGATAACTGTGAAAAATATTCTTGTCTGATATAGTTTTCATTAGAACTCCGGTTTTTTTTTGTTGGTACAAAATTCTTCTCGTGCTTTTAAATGCACGGGCGTAATAGTGACGTTTGGCACTAATAATAGGTCATACTCATTTATTAATACTATAACTCCATCGAGAAATGACCAATAAGGGACGACTTGCCTTTGACACCGATGTCACCAGGTGTCACGGTACCATATTAATCGGATGTAGATCACTATTCTGGGACCAAATTATGTTAGGTCCTGGGCATTAAATTTCGTACATCTTGTGTGCGGTTTCGACCGATCAGAGAGCTTACGCACGGTTACATGATCGTGCGTAAGTTATGCTCGGCACCGAACACGGAAAAAAAACTACGGTGAAAATAACCATACGGATACCTGATTTTGTCACCTGCTAGATGTTATGGTAATGTTAACCAGAAGTATTCTATGTTTTGACAAGGTACTAGGTGATGTTACCTGATTGCATGTGGAATTTACTCAAAGTATCGGCAAATGTAACATACTTCTGGTCAAGTTTACTATAACATCTGGCAGGTGCCAAAATCAGGTATCCGTATGGTTATTTTCACTAATCTTTTTTTTTTTTTCGTGAACACTATTTGGTCCCTGGTGCGTCAAATTACTCGGTGAATCATCAATGATAACAAAAGGGGAGTGTCGGAATTAAGATAGAAATTTCCCGTTATTACTCCCCTAAGCTGATATTACATTCGCGCAAATCACTGTATGAGTTTAGGAATGGACTTCATGAGTTTTTAGTGCTACAATCGTTACTTTTAGAGGTTTTTATACATCTCAATCGATGCTTCAGGGGGAAAATCCGAAGGGCGATCGACTCCATTTGCCAAGCTTAATAATGAGGGGGTCACAAGCGGGGTTTTGGTGACACCACATTTTTGCCAATGTTAGAAGTTATGCGTCGCCATGAAGTATACATACGTACCCAGTTGCAAAAGATATGAAAACCCTTGAGGGCGATCGACTCCATTTGCCAAGCTGGAGCGATAGAGGGGTCGCAAGCGGGGTTTTGGTGACATCACATTTTTGCCAATGTTAGAGAGTTATGCGTCGCCATGAAGTAAACGGCCCCAGTTGTGAAAGATATGAAAACCCTTGAGGGCGATCGACTCCATTTGCCAAGCTGGAGCGATAGAGGGGTCACAAGCGGGGTTTTGGTGACATCACATTTTTGCCAATGTTAGAGAGTTATGCGTCGCCATGAAGTAAACGGCCCCAGTTTTGAAAGATATGAAAACCCTTGAGGGCGATCGACTCCATTTGCCAAGCTGAATCGATAGAGGGGTCACAAGTGGGGTTTTGGCGACATCACATTTTTGCCAATGTTAGAGAGTTATGCGTCGCCATGAAGTAAACGGCCCCAGTTTTGAAAGATATGAAAACCCTTGAGGGCGATCGACTCCATTTGCCAAGCTGGAGCGATAGAGGGGTTACAAGCGGGGTTTTGGTGACATCACATTTTTGCCAATGTTAGAGAGTTATGCGTCGCCATGAAGTAAACGGCCCCAGTTTTGAAAGCTATGAAAACCCTTGAGGGCGATCGACTCCATTTGCCAAGCTGAATCGATAGAGGGGTCACAAGTGGGGTTTTGGCGACATCACCTTTTTGTCCATGTTAATGATCCAAATGCAACGTTGTACGATTGCACACGTCGGCTTTGATCATACTATACTGTACGAGCAATCAGTTTTGGCTGTTAAGAATTCGAGGTACGACAGCGCTCCGTGAATGCATTCTTGAATTTCAACACTTTTGCATTTGATAGTATACATACAACATATCATGAGACAACACTATTATTCGCAAAAATAGTTGATTAAAGTAGGTTTGAAGCGCGAGGTTCCATAAGAGCTATTGTTAAATTAGTTCAAACCCCCACGCGGGGGAAAGCCTCCCTACCAGTGGCGTAGCGTTCAATTTGGCAACGTTGCAGTTCTTCCATTTGAACACATGAAAAACTTCGAACGATTGGGTGTTCGGTGAACGCCTTCGCATTCGACCTTTTATATGGGTTTAAATGGACACACTACAACGTTGCCAAATTGCACGCTACGCCACTGCTCCCTACCGCCGCCCATACCAAGACCGGCTTTATTTAAGGCTAAGAGATATCAGTGGCCAGTGGCGTAACTAGAAATTACCTTTATCTTACTTCGTCCATTAGAACGTGTAAGTTAGAAAAGGGTAGGAAAGGGGGATGAATTCCCTCTTCCTATCCTTTTTCCACTTGTACATTTGGACGAGTAAAAAGAGTGATAGAACGATTTCTAGTTACGCTACTGGCAGAGGCCAGTCTTCTTCTGTAATGCCGTTGACTTCCCAGTTCCCTGCCCTGCCCTACAGCTCTATCTACTGTGATTTGGTTGTGACTCGATTCAGAAGTGCCATTTTGTAATTTTGTTTAAAAATGCATTTCTAAATTTTGATAGTCAAAATTGGAACTTTGTAATGCTCGACCAAACGTTATTTATGAATGATTTTACATTAGAAACAGGCGGAAATAGGGGGGGGGGCACATTTGACAATTCAGACAATATTGGAAACAAAAAACGTTTAGCCATTTGGTCATGTGATTTGGCGAACCCCAAAATTCCGGCGCCTATAATTCAAGGAGCAAAAACAAAAAGGTCGTTAAGTACAGAAAGTGTTTTCTCCCAATTTTTGCCTGCACTGAAAAAAAAGAGCCCTAAATTCTAATAATATTACTAGAAGCACAACGATATGTGAGCTTTAAAGAGGCGAGTACTTTTACCAGAAAATGCTAGTGTTACAATCAGAATATGATCAAAGTACCAGAATTTCTTCAACAAATTCAAGAATTACGGTACAAACACTATTGTGGAAATCGCACCATCCCTTACCTACACAGAGAGAATTATTTTTTTTAATCCAATTAAGGTGTATTTTGTTTGTGTTAAAAAAAAAAAAAAAAAAAAAAAAAAAAAAAAAAAAAAAAAAAAAAAAAAAACTGCAAAGTGAAATATTGACTAAGGGAGAATTCCTATAAACCACGGAAAATGTTTGCTGCTACAAGTAAAAAATTCCTTCTTATGACAATGATTCTCCTTCATGTACAATAGAACTTTACTTCGGGCGAGGAAAACTGTCACATGTAAACGTGTTTCCTTGTTTTTAAAGAAGTGTTTTCTCTCAGTGTAGGCTCACTTGTCGTTGTGTTTCTGGTAATGTGACTATCTCTTTTTTTCAGTGTGAATTATAAGAGATAAATGGTCATCAAGTAGCTCTATGGTCCGAGTTATCCGGGATCAAACGCATGAGTAGCAAAAAAAACAAAAACAAAACAAAAACGAAAAAAAAATATCAATCAGTTTTTTGCCTGCCCAGCCTCCCTTACAATTTTTTTTGTTTTTTTTTGTTTTTGTTTTTTTTGTTTTTGTTTTTTTTTTGTTTTTGTTTTTTTATTCCACCTGTGATTAGAAGTGACTCTAGATCAGCGGCTCCCAACCTTTTTTGGTCGCGGACCACCAACTTGAAAAAATGAACAATCGATTACCTCTTTTTCTTTTGTTCTTTGACAATTAAGGGAGGAAATAAAAACTAACAAACCCTGCTATTTTAAATGCAGTCATCGGTTGGGAACCGCTGAGACAATTATTATTGAACAAAAACAATAATTGAAAACTTTCAATTTTTAAATTAATTTTGAATTTAAAAAACCGAAAAGCGAAAACCTCGAAGGAGGAATTTTATAAACTTATAAACATTTTGGTTATGACTCGTTCAAATGATTACTTTATTTTTTTTTATTTTTTTTTTTTGCGACATAAAAAAATATTGGTCACAAATTCGACGTTTCCACTTTTGGGCGAAAAAAACGGGAACAATGGGCCTGTTGCAAACTTTTGCTACAACGATAAAGAGTGTTTCATAGCATGTAAAATTGCCCAAAAAGTCCATTGGTGGCATCAGAAAGTCATGAAATGTGATAATAAACTCACAAGAGACGTTTAATGAAATCCAATATGGCGGTAGAATATCGAGCAATCTGTATGCATTCACCTTTAACATCCAAGGATTGCCAACGTTGACAACCTCATAGCTTCAGATGTTATGTCTTTATTTACGTTGTGATTGGGTGTGATCGATATTGTGAGGTTGGCTATCCTTGGATGTTCGTGGTGCATGCATACAGGTTGCTCAATATTTTACCACCATCTTGGATTTCATTGAGCGTCTCTCGTGAGTTTTATACTGCATTTTGTGACTTTCTGATGCCAACAATGGTCTTTTCACGCGATTTTACACGAAATCGAACACTTTATAGCGCTGTAGCAAAAGTTTGCAACAGACCCATTTGGGAAGGTCCACGGAAAAAAATCAGTGGTAAAATTAACCATAGCATAGTTGATTTTGGCACCTCCTACAAAGTATGGTAAATTTCACCTGATGTTTGGCATGATGAGGTACACTTTTGGTCAACGCATCCATCTGCGCGTTATATTAAACTAGTAGTGTGCTTCATCATACCAAACATCAGGTGAAATTTACCATACTTTGTAGGAGGTGCCAAAATCAACTATGTTATGGTTAATTTTACCACTGATTTTTTTCCGTGTCTTCGAGGACCACCAAAACTTGGTCCACGGATCACCGGTTGGGAACCGCTGCTCTAGATCTTTGTTACTATCATTAGAAACAAAAGTTGACAAAAGTTTGCAAAAGACCTTTTTGATTTGTTATACTATAGGAAAAAGACTTGCATATAGAACAATCACTACTGTGCGACGAAGTGAGTTCTACGGCTTCACAACGCTTTTTGCCTCTTTAATTTTACAGCTTTTCCAACTTTCCAACTTTCCAGTTTCCACCCCTTTCCTCCCTTTTCCTCCACCCACTCTCTTCCCCTAACAACGCGAAACATTTTTATTATCTTGCTATTCCCCTAGGACGCCTTTCGCGGCCTGTCCTCCTCTCCTCCGCTGTCTAAGCTGTCTTGTCATAAATCAATGATTTCATGGAATAAACACAAATTATCCAATCCGCTGAGGGGCTCAGAAACTTTATTTGAATGAATGAGGGAAACGGCTCTTTCATGCAGCCACCACGCCACGGCCGGCGCTTACAAGTATACTCTTCTGTTAAGCTTAGTTTTACCTCTTCTCCCAAACAGCAAAAATGTCATTGCTTTATTCCTACTAAACCTTCGCCGATTACGCTTGCTTACCTTTTATGTATCTAAATGTGTCTGCTTCCTAAACTAACTCTATAGATTATACTCCTTTATACAAGGGGTGTCTCAAAAGTAAGTGTACTGATGTTGTCATTTCAAAACTATTCTACCTAGAGACTTGATCTTGGTTTTATTTCAAAGATCAAATCATTTTCTATCGATTAAAACCAAGATCAGTTCATTTCATTAAAAATTAAAAAAGTTATGACGGTTTTTGTGACGGGTGAACGCGCGCCGCGCCGCCTATAGGCTTTTGACATTAATTGTTGAATTGTTTTCTTCTCACCTCTTATACATTTTCAATGAACTTTTTACTTCGGCAAGAAAAATCTGCTTGTAAAGTGTTGCTAATTGCTTTTTTGATAGTCAAGGCATGATTTATTAGCATTTTGTAGCAGACAACTTGGCCGTTAACAGTGAATACTACTGCGATGTCTTGGCTGAGTTGCGAAAGCATGCACATTACGCAAAAAAGGCCTCAATTAAAGAATTCAAGGATTTTGCATCAGGACAATGCGTGGCCGTGTACATCAAATTTTACCGGTGACGTTTTAGAGAAGAAGAGTATTAAACTGTTGAGACATCCACCGTCCAACATTGAAAAGGGATCTTCGTGGACGAAGATTTGAGACTAAGGCTGAAATCAAGACAGCAGTTCAAAAAACCCTGAAAAAAATTTCCGAAGAAGAATGTGAGAAGACTTTTCTTAGAAAATGGGAGGAAAGAATGCACAAATGTCTGGAAAGTGGCAAAAAATACTTTGAGAAGCAACCGGAAATTCAGGTGGAGTCGGGGGATAGCGGAGAAGCGAAGACTCATAATTGGTAAGAATTTTTTTTTCAAAAACCTATAGGCGGCGCGCATTCACCCGTCACAAAAACCGTCATAGCTTTTTTAATTTTTGATGAAATGAACTGATCTTGGTTTTAATCGATAGAAAATGATTTGATCTTTAAAATAAAACCAAGATCAAGTCTCTGGGTAGAATAGTTTTGAAATGACAGCGTCAGTACACTTACTTTTGGGACACCCTTTGTAGCTGTCGTTTTGTGTATAATTGATGGTATTTCAGAAAATGGGGCTGTTGCACACTTTTGCTAAAAGCGATTTAATAGTTGATTCTGGTGTGAAACCCACGAAAAGTAACGACGGCAGCACTAATAAATTCCGAAAACCACTCCTAAATTCAATAAACGCTTTCATTTGAGCGGGCGGAAAGGTGGCTGAGGGCAGTAATAATGGGAGATGCTCATCTTAATTTTGTCACTCTCTCTATATGCTGACAAGGATGATTCACAGAGTAATTAGTCACCAGAGTAGTGATCCACATACGATGAAAGGTACCGCGACATCTAGTGACACCGGTGTCAAATGAAATTCGTCTCTTATTATGGTCACTTCTTGATGGAGTTACAGGATTGTTAGATGGGAATCTCACATTTTTCCTGCCCTAAGCTGCCATGACGCTCTCGCAAATAAAAGCGTTTATTGAGTTTAGGAGTGAATTTCGGAAGTTGTTGGTGCTGCCATCCTTATTTTTGGAGGTTTCTCCATCTGAATCGACTATTGAATAGCTTTTAGCAAAAGTGTGCAACAGCCCCATTTTAGCCGGCATCCCTGTCCAAATATTTGGATCGTCTTTTTGAAATGGCTGATTGAAAATATATTCTCACAGAGATTGGCCGAATGAATTATTAAGAGACAATGTCCCATGCACGTGCGTCAAAAATAATTTTCCCTTCCCCTGCACCCCATTTTCCTTTAGAAACACGAGCACCTACCGTTAGCTTGGGTTCGAGAATTCCTCTGCTCTCGAGAATTCTGCAAGCATCAAGAACCCTTTCTGCAAATAATGTTGACACAAGTGCCACCAGTATAATGAGCACGAGACCATAATGTAATCCATAGATAAATATTGAAAAAGCATCAAGATTGATTTTGCCTGATCCACCAGAGGCGTTCGTGTTTCTCTCTCTTTACCATCTCGTTTCTTTCTTTTTGATGGTTATGAGGAAGAGAAAACCAGCATTTGGCCCTAATAACATTGTCACTCTGAATAAATTGTGCCATCTATCTATCTGTCCATCTGCCCATTTGAATAGATGTGCGCGATAGAAAAGTATGGAAATATGGGATCACATGACTTTATCGCGAATATCTGTGTCCTTCTCTGACACACGCGTTCTCAAAAAGAAAAAGAAAACTCATTGATAAGAATCAGAGGTGGATTCAGGGATGTGTCCTTTCTCTCTCTCTCTTTGCTCATTTAAAGACATGTGTTATAAAAGGGTAAACCTTGAGGCCATCGTGTGCATTTTGCTCCTATCTCCGTCCTTTTCCAACGCATACATTCAAATTGGCAAATAGAAAGAGAGAGAGAGAGAAAGAGAGAGAGAGAGAGAGAGAGAGAGAGAGAGAGAGAGGAGGGAGAGAGAGAGATAAGAGAGAGATAAAGAAAGAGATAAAGAGAGTGAGAAAAAGAGAGAAAGAGAGAGAAAGAGAGATAAAGAAAGAGAAAGAAAGAGAGAAAAAGAGAGAGAAGAGAAGAGAGAGAGAAAGAGAGATAGAGAGAGAGAGAAGAGAGAGAGAAGAGAGAGAGAGAGAGGAGAGAAGAGAGAGAGAGAGAGAGAGAGAGAGAGAGAGAGAGAGATAAAAGAGAGATAAAGAGAGTGAGAAAAAGAGAGAGAAGAGAGAGAGAAAGAGAGATAAAGAGAGAGATAAAGAGAGAGATAAAGAGAGTGAGAAAAAGAGAGAAAGAGAGAGAGAGAGAAAGAGAGAGAGAGAGAGAGAGAGAGAGATAGAGAGAGAGAGGGAGAGAGAAATACCTGCAGGATTCGCCGGCTGTTGACCTTGTAATTTTCCTACGACTCTAAAATTTGAATGAATCCTATACATATACAAAAACCAGGCGTCCACTTGAGAAAATCGGATATGACAGTAATTGAAGCGGTCGTACGTAAAGAAGGGATGCGCTCTTCCGAAGGAATACCAATTGGAAGGGAGACACCAATCTTGTGGGAAGGGAGCGCACCTCGTGTTTTATGCGCTGCGCAGTTCCTCTGGAGATCGTCTCGATGAAGACGAGGGTGGTTATAATATTTTGACAAGTTTCGACTAACGATAACATCTCGTGCGTCAAAGGGTTAAGCGAGGGCGCTCGAGAGTATCGGATCAAATCGATCGCCAATAAATCGATTGACCGGTCAAGATAGGTGTTTGATTGAGGGTGCGATTAAGGGGTTGCGGGCGGGTAACGGGGACCCGTTTGTTTGTCCACTCGAAATTGAGCGGAAAGATTACAGATCTACTGTGTATTCGGCGACGTTGCCGTTTCGCCAAAGAAACCGATAGATTGCAAATTTTTAATTTTCATTTCTTCAAATCAATAGAAAACGTGCCCACGATTTAATTGAGCTTTAGATTCTAAAACGCTCCTCAATGAAAAGCTAGAGCTCAAATTTGTTTTCATCCGTTTTTACTATGTAATATGAGAAATAACGTTGGAAAATTGCAAAGATTATTGGTCAAGGTGCATCGCTTACACTTCTGAGACGACCTCCAGTTGATTATTTCTGAGGGTTTAGAGAGATAGTTATCGAGGCACAGATGTCTATTAATTTAGAGCTCAATAGTATTTAGAAATTCCTTGTTCAAACCCGCAAAGTTAGTATACATATTTAATATGAATTCCGATTCGTTGTTGTGACAATCGAGTTACTGTACTCACAACATTAGTTTTTTTTCCGTCCATGAGTTGGCGACTTAACCATCAATTTTTTTCATTTGCGTCATGCATGAAGGGGTACTGAATTTTTTTTTCTTCCCTAAAGCATTTTGCAGTCTGATATTTTGCCCAAAGGTTGATCCTACTTTCAATATTTCCCAAAAAAAAAAAAAAAAAATGGTGAGGCTGGTTGCATACCTGCCCTTAAAAAAAAGGATTATTAGACAAAAGATAGACTTTCACAAAATTTGGAACTCCTCTGGGTAGGGATGCGAACCGGAATCGGAACCGGAACCTAGAACCGGTAGAACCGAAATTATTCCAGGAACCGGAATCGGAACCTAGAACCGAAATTCATCCTGTCAAGGAACCGGAACCGGAACCTGGAACCGAAATTCATCTGATTAAAAAACCGGAACCGGAACCGGAACCCCAGGTAAGGTTCCAAGAACCGAAAGTGTACAGCGGTTCCATTTCGGTTCTTATCAGCTGAGATTTTTTTCTCTCCTTCTCTATTCCTAACTTTTGCTGTACTATTTTGGAGTGACGCTTCGTTTCCATAGACCCGCGAATAAACCGCAAACTTCTTTTGAAGCAAAATCTTCAGTTCTGGAAAATGGCGGGTCGAAGAAAAGAAAATAATATAAGAAAATTCTATGAATATGATGAATTGAACGATACATCAACGTGTATATTGTGCAAAGCAAAAATAAAAGGAAATCACGCGACAAATCTTTCAAAGCATGTAAAAACGAAGCACCCAAATCAATTCAAAGAATTTGAGAAAGAAAATAACCTCAAACGCAAAAAAGAACTGGATGAAGAAGCGACATCATCCAAAAAACAAAAAGGGCAAGTTCAAACAACTTTAAAAAATCTATGTTCAGAGAACTCATCATTAAAATGGATTTAAAAAGTCTTCAAGATGCATGTGTAGATTTAATTATGAACGGCCGTACTTGGCAATTCTCGACTGTCTAACGAGATGGTTTTCAACCTATCTAATGGTCGAACGGCTTCTAACATTAAAGCCATTTTGTCAAGAATATGAAGCAACTTTTCCAGATCTTTATTTGACGGAGACTGAATGGAATTCGGTGAAAGTCATTGAAGAAACTTTAAAGCCGTTGGCTGTTACCACTCAAGCCCTGGAAGCGGCCGATATTACCATGTCCGATTTAATGGCGAGTTGGACTAAATGTAAAATTCTACTCCGTCAAAAGAGAATGACTTGGCAGCGGCTCTCGTAAAGGCAATGGAAAGACGGGAGGACGTTTTGTTTGAAAATGAAATCTTCTGCGCCTCCGTCTTTATGGATCCCAGATTTAAATCCCTTCTCAATGCTTCTCAGAAAACTAAAGCGATTTCACATCTACTGAAAACGTGGAGAAATATGAAAGCCGTGGAAGATGATATCGCTGAAGGGAATGAACCAGAAGAAAGACAGCAACCGAGGCAGCCCGATGATCCAGAGTCTTGCGAGTCTTTCGATGATCCATTTGAAACATACCTGTGCGAGCATGACGCAAGATCTAGTTCGGCTACAAAAGTGAGCACTGATGACACCAAAGAAATTGAACATATCCTAAGAACGTATGGAGATATGCAGCGCGTCAAAGATAGGAAGGCGTATCCTACGGCCATGGATTATTGGATTCAGAGGAAAGGAGAATCGCATGCCTATTGGGTTTTGTTTAAACTCGCCACCGTGGCTTTATCGGCGCCGTCGACGCAAGTCAGTGTGGAAAGGCTCTTTTCCTCTCTTGCTTTTATCATGTCCCCGTTGCGCAGCCGTTTAACTCCTGAGCTACTTGAGAGCATACTTCTTGTAAGGTCTTATAGAAATTAATTAACCACCTCATTAACTTTTTCCATGACATTCTCGGAGAAAAAAGACTGGTACAATTTATCATCATGGTAGCTGATTTTGACCTCAACAAGAAATGATGGTAAATTTCACCAGAATCAACTATCATGATGGTAAATTGTACCTAATTTTATTTTCTGACAAATAAAAATGATCAAAAATACATATTTTTGTCAAGAGATTGAATTTCTTCTATTTTCCTATTTTTTTTTTCTTCACTATCATCCGTATCATTAAAAATATTAAAGAACCGATAAAGAACCGGTTCCAGAACCGAAACCGGAACCGGAACCTAAAATCATGGATGCCATGGAACCGAAACCGGAACCGGAACCGAAATTCATCCTGTCAAGGAACCGGAACCAGAACCTGGAACCGGAATTCGTGCTCTCAAGGAACCGGAACCGGAACAGGTTCTAAAATTAATTTCGGTTCTCATCCCTACCTCTGGGTCTGATCAATCAAATCACTTGATCTTTGGCTCTTTTGAAAGGTTAGGATGTCCTCTAAATTCTGTACGAAGGGATTTTCAATATTTTGAAATTTAGTACGGAATTTTTTGTTTTTACTTTCAGTAACCAAAATTTGAAGAGCTCTTTGACACTCGATGAACTGTGGAAAAATAACCAGGCAATATTTTAAAAAAAGATTCTTTGAAAAAAATAGGTCTGAAAATTGCCTATTTTAAAAAAAATAAAAAAAATAAAAAAATAAAAAAACAGGTCTCTAGCTATCATAGAAAAAAGTAGTTCAAACTTTTGCGTCCAAAAATATTGGAAAATTGTAACACTTCGAAAAATTGAAAAACAAAAAACCAAAATCAAACCAAGTATATATAAATTTTTTTGATTTTTTATTAAATATATATACTTGGTTTTGGTTAAAAAACCAAATATTATATGGTCGTGTTCGGGAGCTTTCAGGCTACAAAATAAGTGAAAAAAAAATTCCAAAAAAAATTGAGAAAATTGGATATTCCAGAGTACCTTTTTTAAAATCCATAAATTCAAACATATCGCACGCGCTAAAAAAGTAAATGCTCTAATCTAATCATTACCAAGCCCAGCCTCTTTGACCCAAAAAATGTTCAGGACGGACATCGTTTTTGTTCTCGAACTCAAATTGCGAAATCCTCGCCTCTGATTGGTCAAAATTCCACCTACACGTTAAAAGAACATGGAACGACTGGCGACGGTGTCCCGATTTTTTTTGGGGGGGGGGGGCCTCAGGACGATCAAGTTGATTCTCTAAGAAGAGAACACCCATCGCAAACAAAAGATAAATATTTACAATCAGTGGCGTATCGTGCAATTTGGCAACCTTGTATTTCGTCCATTTAAATCAACGAAAAAGGTCGAATGCGAAGGTGTTCACCGAACACCTAATACTTCAATCTTTTTCATGGGTTTAAATGGACGAACCGCAACGTTGCCAAATTGCACGCTACGCCACTGTTTACAATGCACGTGACTCATCAAGAGTATGTTTAGCAAAACACCCGCTTAATCCACAATGGGTCTGTTGCGTACTTTTGCTACACCAATATAACCCATTGTTTCTAAGGTAAAATTCGGCGAAAATAATGATGCGCACATTAAAAACTTTCAAAATCCACTCATTAACGCAGAAAATACCTTCCATTTCAAACAACCCGCGTTACACTATAGACACTATATCACCGACTTATAACTACATAGATGGAACTATGTCGTTTACCTAAACATGAACAGAACGTGCAAACATTGGAATGTTTCGTTTATAGATGCGTACATTTCTTATATTATTTTGTAATCTTTGATAAACCGAAGAGACCGCACAGCAAATGCAGCTTATATTTCACGTATTAAAAAAGAAATTCCATCATTTTGTAGTTACGATGTTGTTTACTCATGCACGGTGGTTCCGTCTATGTAGTGTAGCGCGGGCTGTTTGAAATTGAAGTGATTTCCTGAGTTAATGAGTGGATCTTGAACGTTTTTAATGTGCGCATCGTTATTTTCGCCAAATTTTGCATAAGAATCAAGGTTCTATATTGCTGTAGCAAAAGTATGCAACAGACCCATTTCCCGAAAGGGCTACCTCTGCTTTGATATGATTTTGAAGGATGAGGAATATTTTCTCTCTTGAGATTTCCCTTTTCATAACTTTTCTCAAAGAACTATTTTCCTTCTGAAATATTTTTATTTTGTGAACGTCTGAGTAAAGATTATTCAAACCAGTGGCCAAGGGCGGATACAGGGAATTGTCTTTCTCTCTTTCCCTCCATTTGAACTTATGTGTTAAAAAAAGACAGCAGAGGGGGCCATCACGTAACTTTGGCCCCTTCTTCTGTCCTTTTCTAACGCACGTTTTCAAATGGGAGGAGAGAGAGAAAGACATTCCCTGTATCCGCCCATGCCAGTGGCGGAGCGAGAGCGTGTATTCTGGCAGCGTTGCGTTTCTTCAACTTAGTATCTAGATATGCTCGATGTGAAAAATAATGTTTCAAATTTAATTAAGTTTCTGTTCTGATAGTATAGTAGTCTGTGATGTTACCCATGAGAGTCTCAATCTCATTTGTTTATGGGAAAAGTTTGAAAAGTTAATGGACTAAAAGAAAAAAAAAATAAGATAAAATAAAAACTGAAGTCGTAGAAATAAGTAATATTGGTGTTTACGTCGCAGGCAAATAGCAAACAGCTTGCCGTTTATTTACGATCAGAAAAAATTCAGATTAAGCGTAATGGTGACTTACAAAATAATTTTATTGAGATTTGCTTCAGCTCATGAGCTATAGAATATTCTATAGCTAAAAAGCTAACGAACAAGCATATTGGTATCCGCAGATTAAGTTTTTCTCAACTAGTCCTTTTTTTATGAACTTTTAAAGCTATATAAAATGCAGGTTTTCAAAGTCACTTCATCTAATATGTATAGGTAATACCGTTGGTAAAGAACCAATATTAAAATAAACCTAATCTGATGAAATCACCACTTTCGTCCGCTTACACAGAAACAAATGGACGTGCTTCAGACACAAACTTTTCCTGTTCTAGACACGAACGTACACACCAGTACGGGAACGAGTTCTGAGCGCAATCTATTTAGGTTGAGTTTGCGTCTGAAACGCATCCCGTCGTGTCCAGAACCTGAAATGTTTGTGCTCCGAGTACGTTACGTACTGGTGTGTATATAGATCGTGTCTGGAGCACATCCTTTTTTTCTGTGTATTAGCTTTCAAATGAGCTAAAGTATAAGTATCGAAACAATTATTCTGTAAGTCAACATTATACGCTTAATCGGAATTTTTACTGACAATGAGCATAAAAAGATGGCGTGCTTTTTGCCTAGGCAAATTGCAAGACGATTGCTATAATTGCCTAGGATTGCTAATGCTATCGCTACACATAAGATTGCGATGTTAATATTTTTTTTTTCCAGTCTACTTTTCATATGAAACGGCATCACTGTAGACAATATATATATAACTGCTGTGATGTTTTGATAGGATTAATGAGGTTATCATTGTCTGTTAACAATCTCAAAACGGGACACCGCATCTCTATCAACCCTTGAGCACCGAAGTGGAGAGGAGAGGGGTAACCTTTATACAGGAGCACGGGACAGGGACACCCCGTGGTGAAATTACAATGCCTTGTTGGTCCAACAAAACTGAATACAAGCCATTGGCCAGGCCGCGGACAGCTTGAGAGCATCAACGGCGGATACAGGGAATTGTCTTTCTCTCTTTCCCTCCATTTGAACTTATGTGTTGGAAAAGGACAGCAGAGGGGGCCATCACGTGACTTTGGCCCCCTCTTCTGTCTTTTTCTAACGCACGTTTTCAAATGGGAGGAGAGAGAGAAAGACAATTCCCTGTATCCGCCCATGGAGAGAATTGAGCTAAGGCTGTCAGCGTGATTGTGACGTGTGATGTGTGAGTAAGCTGTAACACTATAACCCCGACACTATAACACTAACACTAAACCGCCCTTGTAAAAGTGGAGTGAAGAAAGGGTTTTATCGCATTATAGAAGAGCGGATAATACCGCTCTCGTCTCGTCTCCAGTAGCGCACCGAAAGTTTCTTCATCTCTCTCTTTTCTCCATTAAGAAACGTATGTTAGACAAGGATGGACAAGGGGATAAAACCCCCTCTTTCTGTCCTTTTCCTACTTATACATTCAAATGGGAATTGAGAGAGATGGAAGAGATTCTGGTTGCGCCAGTGCGAGCTCGTCTCGTATCGACATGGCGAACCGCTTGAAACACTTCTTCGGCATGTATTCGGGGGTTAAATCAAACCCTGGTTGCGAGTTTGAGACTTACAATCAATGCCTCCGTTGAATTTTTTTCAGCCATCGCACATGGGCAAGAAATCAAAGATCTACAGAAACACCTAACATCTGTTACGGAGCTCCCTAAACGATCTTACATACTCACAAGCAGTCTACACTGAAAAAAAAAAAAGCTATGGTCATAATAACAGATTTTAGTCATTTTTATGAACGACAGAAAGTCTAATCTTTGACCACAAAATGCTGGTGTTAATATTATAGAATATGGTCATAGAACTATAGAATTTCCTCAACATTTTCAAGATTAACTGTGGTACAAACACTAGAATTCTAGTAATTTCACAATCCCATACAAAGGTTCATATATTGTCATGCTTCTAGTAATCTTTTATTTCAGCAAATGTTTGAGTTTTTCTTTTAATTAAAATTTGTTTATAAATAAACTAAGTATAATATTGTAAAAGTTTAAATGAAGAAACACTTAAATTATAAAAATCAAAAAAATCAATCATTAATCATTATTTAAAAATTTTTTATATAAATAAACTAAGTCTAATATTGTAAAAGTTTAAATGCAGAAACACTTAAATATAAAAAATCAAAAAAATTAATCATTAATCATTATTTAAAATTTTTTTATATAAATAAACTAAGTCTAATATTGTAAAAGTTTAAATGCAGAAACACTTAAATATAAAAAATCAAAAAAATTAATCATTAATCATTATTTAACATTTTTTTATATAAATAAACTAAGTCTAATATTGTAAAAGTTTAAATGAAGAAACACTTAAATTATAAAAATCAAAAAAATCAATCATTAATCATTATTTAAAATTTTTTTATATAAATAAACTAAGTCTAATATTGTAAAAGTTTAAATGCAGAAACACTTAAATATAAAAAATCAAAAAAATTAATCATTAATCATTATTTAACATTTTTTTATATAAATAAACTAAGTCTAATATTGTAAAAGTTTAAATGAAGAAACACTTAAATTTTAAAAATTCAAAAAAATTAATCATTAATCATTATTTAACATTTTTTTTATATAAATAAACTAAGTCTAATATTGTAAAAGTTTAAATGAAGAAACACTCAAATTATAAAAATCAATGGTAGTTTTAAGAACAAGTCGTTGGATTATTATTATATAACAACTAGGTTGTCATTTTTTAAAAAAAATAATAATACTAATAATACTAATAATAATCATAATAATACTAAAAATATAAATCGTTGGAAATCGAAATACAACGGATGTGGAAAACGAAAACCAAGGTAATCCCGGTTGTCATAGGGGCGACAGGAGTCGTAACGAAGACAATGCACGCACACCTCAAAAGCGTACCTGGCACAACACCCTTGGCCAGCATCCAAAAGACGGCGGTCCTCGGTACAGCCACGATACTGAGGAAGGTGCTGATGTAATGAGGCAGTGTAGGCCCGTTCTCAGAAGCAGGATTCGATGTAGACAAATAATTGTAAGCTGCTGAGCTTATTAAAAAAAAAAAAAAAAAAAAAAAAAAAAAAATATATACATGTATATGAGTTAGTAAGAGAACTGATAATGAAGTGGAACTGAGAGTCTGGATAGTGTAAAAATAAAACAAAAAAAAACAAAACAAAACAAAAACAAACAAAACAAACAAAAAAATCAAACAAAAACGATAAAAAAACAAAACAAAAATTGCTCAGCAGCAGGATTAGATATAAGAATAGACAGTAAGGACCAAAATATTACGGAGTGATCCACCCTATGGACAGAGCAACTGCGATTGCATAAACCTGTCCCTGGTGGAGACTTAATAACTCCATCCCCAAAGTGAGGGGAACCGTTTAGCAAAAATAAAAAAATGTATACATCACTGTAAGTAAGCCGCATGGCTTAGGACCAAGGTTTGGTCCCGCCGTGTGGACAACAGCAACACCTCGCCAAGCGAGTGATAAGGAATAATACTAATAATAATAATAATAATAAACAAACGAAATAATTAACCAAAATGCTCGGTCGTGAGTACCGAATACTTCATTCGAGAGTATCAAAGATATCAGTGGGGGGTGGACTTTGGGTTATAAACCTATAGTGAAGTATTCGGTGCTCACGACCGAATATTTCGGTTTCGGAATCCTCACGTGTTCATCATATCCATCGTGCGCTGTCACACGATTCCCATTTCAAAACTCTCAATAAATACGATACGCTTTTATGCCATTTTACTATCACGCGCATATTTTGACAGGCGCCCCATCGTTTTTGACCACATAACATTTGCATTCCTCTCCTGATGTCTCCTCCTTCGATATATCTAATCTCATCACATATTTTTATTCTTTCATTTTTCTGCTCTTTTTCTTTTTTCTTTTCATTCTTGTCCTATAACACACTGACGAATTATCAATGTTTTTTTGCACGCCCAGGAATCCAATTACAGAGACATCCTCGAAAGAGGGGGTGGGTTTAATTGACGTTGACAAGCCATCCCGCCCGACAGAGAGAGAGGAGCAAGTATCGGAGTCCGTCCCGCCCTGATAGCCGTATAGCCATAGGATATTGTGTTTCTCTCTCTTAGCCCATTTGGAGGCATACGTTAGAAAAGGATGGATATCGGGGCTGTCACGTGACCAGTCCCTGTTTCTGTCCTTTTCTAACACATGCGTTTAAATGGGTTAAGAGAGAGAAAGACAATGTCCTGGCAACGGCTATGCCCGCCCTTATTTTGAAAACGCTGTAGCTTTGATCAACATATATTTACAAGTCTCTCCCTTGACAATACGCAGCTATTTAATTCGAGATTTTTTTTTTTTTTTTTTGACAAACCATTTTTAGTTGTCAAGGGTAACTGCGCTTCTGACACTGAAGTTTAATAATATGACATTTAAAAATATATGCTGACACCGAAGTTTATCAACGATAGTTAAAAATATATGAATCTCTTAATTACTTATTCTAGGAATGTGTGAGTGACTTGTCCACTTTTTGGTTGAATTGAGTTAGTCGCGAATTCTTGATCCTTGCTTGAGGGAGCATTTAATGGAGCTGTTGCAAAATTTTGCTACAGGCTTATTAATAGTTGATTGTGGGATAATACCCTGCAAAAATAACGATTAGCGCACTAAAAAATCACGAAATCCACTCTTAAACTCACAAAAAGCTTTTGAATGCGAGACCGTATTGGCGGCTGAAGCCGCGGTTTTCTTTATGACAATTGTTTGCTTCTTCTTCTTCTTGTGTGGTGTTGCGAGAACACCTCGTGTAGATGGCGCTGATTGAAGGTAAGGAACCTCAATGAAAACCGCGGCCCCGGCCGCCATTACGGTCTCGCATATAAAAGCATTTTGTGAGTTTAGGAGTGGATTTCGTGATTTTTGAGTGCGCTAATCGTTATTTTTACAGGGTACTACCCCGTGTTCGTCTATTAATAAGCCTGTAGCAACAGTTTGCAACAGCTCCATTATGACATTTAGGTAGAAACAAGAAACTCCAATGTAAACGTTGGTAGTCACCACCCAGTGGCGTAGCGTGCAATTTGGTAACGTTGCATAGTGTCCATTTAAACCCACGAAAAAGATCGAACTATCGGGTTTTCGGTGAGCACCTTCTCATTCGACCTTTTACATGGGTTTAAATGGACACAATACAACGTTGCCAAACTGCACGCCACGCCTCTGTCACCACCATTGCAGTCTCGCGCGTTAGAAAGCATTTTATAAGTTTGGGGGTGGATTTTGTGATTTTGAGTGGGTTTATCGTCATTTTGAAAGGGTTTTATCCCTCAATCAACTATTGATAAGCCTGTATCAAAAAATTGCAACAGCTTAATTACGTTTCAATTTTTTTTCTCGAAAAATTTCTCATTGATTTATTACAACAACTATTACTTATATCGAAGAAATATAAGAATAATTTTTGGGTGTGTCGTTTTTTCTGTGATAGCAAAGTATTTAATTGTGGCCACACACCTCTTGCTTCTTAGTGTGTGTTTTTTTTTTTTTTTTTTTTTTTTTTTTTTTTTTTACGATTTCTCACACTTTCCGAATTGCGTACTACAGCAAGATAGAATTCATAATGCACCGGTATTTCTCATTTTAGCTGCAATTCGCGTTTTTCACCTGTGACGGTTTTATTTTTCACCCGAAATTCGTCCTCCTAGGAACAGAAATTTACTAAGTACTCAAAACTGTTCCATTTGAAATGAGTCCTCTGAAAAAAAATGTGAATTTGGTTCCAATTAGGGTTTTCTCGCAGAGACAAATAGAGACCCAGCACACCTTATGATTTCCGTGTTAGAAAAGTGAGGCAAGTTTAGTGAGCACAGTTTTGTTAGGAAGTCACCGGCCGGAACGATAAATTTAGCCTACTGTTGAGTGGTGGAGCTTAACAAAAAGCTGTGATTGGTCCGCCGGGAACTGAAACAGGTTTTGGCTCATCAGTCAATTCAGAGGGCTAATGTTGGCTGTTCTTTCGATGAGTTCCGACCAAAATTAAATTGAGCCAGAAAAGTGGACATGCATCGCAAGCCTTGTGCTTGTCTCTGTTTGCTCTCTTTTCCGCATATCAATTTTTGGAAGAAACATGAACCTGTAGAAAATGTCAGAGCCAATCGTACTTACATGGTGTATGTTATTGTTCAAATATGTTTACTCATAGTATATTGGTGAAAATAATGAAATATTGAAATAAATAATTGAGGCATTTTTCGGTAAATGGGCGTATGGCGAAAAAACGACTTTCGAGAAAAACGCGTTTGAAAGTTTAAAATGTTATAACAAAACATTGTACACTGAAAAAAAAAAAACTACGGTGAAAATAACCATATGGATACCTGATTTTGGCACCTGCTAGATGTTATGGTAATGTTAACCAGAAGTATACTATGTTTTGACTAGGTACTAGGTGATGTTCCCTGATTGCATGTCGAATTTACTCAAAGTATCGGTAAATGTACCATACTTCTGGTCAAGTTTACCATAACATCTAGCAGGTGCCAAAATCAGGTATCCGTATGGTTATTTTCACTAATCTTTTTTTTCCGTGTAGGTGCGTCCATTCGAACGATTGTTTCGTGGTTATTTTCCGTTCAACATATGAATAACTTTATATCACCTGTTAGGTCACATAGTCAGGATTTCAAAAACGAGTTATCCAAAAACAGGGCGTAAATCGCCATACGCCCATTTACCGAAAAATGCCTCAATTGAAAGACACTCGGTACTTAGTGAGAATAAAGAAAGAGGCATTGAAGTTTAGTATACACATATTATTTATTTTGACCGTGTTTCATGAATTCATTCTTGCGCCATCTGACGAATGAACTGGGGACCTATAGTACGTCGCTTTCCCGCGAGATCTCGTGTGCTGGCTTGTTCGGTGCACGTTTGGGCGAGTCCGATGCAGGGAGGAAAGGGTGCGGAGCCAACGTTTTCTAAAGAACTCGGGGTTTTCACAGATAGGTACTTTGGCAATCAAAGGAAAGTATCCGAAATGTTCACCATTTTTTTTTCTCGAATAGCAATCAGCGAATTTTTACGGTTTTCAGGTATTTCAGAGTCTCACACTATTGCCACTTGCGATTGTGACAGTACATGCTTCAAAAAATTTAAACTTATGGAAAATAAAAGAAAAATTCATTAGTAAGAACAAAATTTCGATGAGAGAACTTTCTTTTGAAATTTATAGTACAACGGACTCACTGCGGGACGGTGGCTCCTTTACAGCCACATCTGAAACAGAATATGTAAAGAAACCAGATATAATAAACATATGTAAGCAGTGGCAAGGCGTGCAATTTGGCAACGTTTCTTTTTACCCCTTTAAACACATTAAAAAGGTCGAAACATCTGGTCATCGCCGATGACCGAAGCATTCGATTCTTTCAGTGAGTTTAAATGGAGAAAGTACATCGTTGCACGTAGGAGTATTTACCCCAAAAAAAAACCTGGCCAAAAATATTTGCGTGTTCTTGAATATTTGAAAATCGATTTTGGTTAATTTTCCAATTTGAACTCAAAACTCCTATTGCACGGTTTATGGTTGGAAAAGGCGTAAACAATTAAGAATTTTGGCTCGAACCAAAGGTCGATAGCGCATTCTTTTGCCGAGTTATTGACGCTTATGTTATAAAAAAAGGCTTGACTTCAAAATGTTGCTAAAAAAATGGGCAATTTCTTGCGAGTTTGACTGTTGGAGCAGTTGCTTAAAAGGGTCTACTTTAACCCCCTTGTTTTGGTCATGCCCGGTTTTGCCCGGAACGTATTCAAAATTACCTTTTTTTAAAAAGATAGTGCCTAAAATTAGAGATTTTTTCATGTCCATTTTAAATTAAAAGTGAAAGGGTCAAAAATGCACGTAAAAAGAAATTGTTGCCATCAAAATGAAGCACATACCTTCTGAAATGTTTGGATGCACCGACGCTTGTCCTTGATGGAAAATGTTGACTGATTAGTAACAGCGCTTCGAGCGGTGAACAACCGCAGGTGCGTCGAGCACTCAGTTCCATGTTGTCCCCTAAACAGTAGATAAACGTAGATGTTCCGACACATCTTTTACGCAATGGAGCGGTTACTTACCTCTCAAAAACCATCAATAGTTTTTTTTTTTTTTTTTTTTTTTTTTTTTTTTTTTTTTTTTTTTTTTTTTTTGGACGACTTTTCAATTTTCCGTTTTTGGCCAGGTTTTTGGGTCAAATACTCCTACGTGCGTTGTCTTTCACGCCTCGCTAGTGCATGTGCAATAGAGAATGGAAACCAAACATTATCTTGTCCAAGTGACAATCGGGTAGCAACTTCTTTTTTTTTGGGTGGGATGGGGGGGGGGGGTGTGTCTCAACAAAACAAAGTCCAACTGGACCCTAAGTTGACTATGATGAGCAAAGGTACTAAGATCAATATGGGGCAGTTGCAAGGGTGTGAATTTTGGTGTTTCTTAGAATGGAAATGAAAGTACTCAGTGAACCGTAAACAAGGGTGCATTGGGGTTTTAACTAGGTTTCATAGTTTCATAGTAGTGTTCATAGACACTCTCCATTTTAAAAAAAAAAAAAAAAAAAAAAAAAAAAAAAAAAAAAAAAAAAATGACTTTTGACCTGTAATGGGGTGGGGCTGTTGCACACATTTACTGTAAGCGATTTAATAGTCGATTCTGATGTGAAAACCTCCAAAATTAACGATGGCAGCACTAAAAACCTCCGCAATCCACTCCTAAACTCGATGAACGATTTTATTTGCGCGGGCGTACTTCGTAATAGTGGCTGAGGGTCCCGGGTCAGTTGGCCTACAGATTTTAGGCCAACAAGAAATTTAACCTACAATATACAACCTACAATACTTTAGTCTACATTTTTTTGCCTACACTACAGTTTGACCCACACAGTTTTTTTTTTTTTTTTTTATAGATTTCGCCTTACGTTGATTTTAGTCAAGTAAGACCTTCATGTTTTTTATCTTAAAGAAACGTAAATTTTAAGGCAGCCTCCTTTTTTTTTCAAGTTATGAACGGTCACTCTCATTCCAATTATAGACTCTTTTCAGAGCGAAAAATATATCAGCTGCTACATTATCATAGGTAACCATATAGCAAAATGCCTCATCTTAATCTTAAATTGACAGTTAATTAGGTCTTCGTGCTGGCTCAATCCTACCACGAGAAAGTATAACGCGAATTATGAAACGGATGCGTCAAAGAGACCTCCCTCCGAATCCCAAATCCATCAATGATCTTGTGCAAATACCAGATACATATAAAACACACTGGCTGGTCAGAATTTTTTAATTTTTGAAGTTTATAATGAGGGAGAAAAGGGAAAAATTTTGATATTTTCTTCGGATCTACCTCAGAGCGATTGGCCACAACTACAACCTGTAGATCTCAGTTGGTACTACCCAGTGGCGTACGCAGGAGGGGGCTAAGGGGGCTAAAGCCCCCCCAGACCTCCGATTTTTGGGGGTGGAGGGGAAGGGGGGAACAATTTTCAGTCAAACGCTCATCAGTGCGAGCCCCTCCCATGAAAAATCCTGTGTACGCCACTGGTACTACCTGTAGTAAAATTTTTAGGCTAAAAAACATGAAGGTCTTACTTGACTAAAATCAACGTAAGGCCATATGTATATTAGCTAAAAAGCCGTGTGGGTCAAATTGTAGTGTAGGCAAAATAATTTAGACTAAAAAGTATTGTAGGTTGAATATTGTAGGTCAAATTTCTTGTAGGCCTAAAATCTGTAGGTCAACTGACCGGGGACCGTGGCTGAGGGTAGTAACAATGGGAGATTTCCATCTAACAATACTGTAACTCCACCAAGAAGTGACCAATAAGAGACGACTTTCATTTGACACCGGTGTCACTAGGTGTTGCGGTACCATTCATCGGATGTGGATCACTACTATCGCTGACTAATATTCTGTGAATCATCCTTGTCACTAGCCAGCATAGAAAGAGTGACGAAATTAAGGTAGGAATCTCCCATTGTTACTGCCCTCGGCCACCATTACACCCTCGCAAATAAAAGCGTTTATTGAGTTTAAGAGTGGATTTCGGAAGTTTTCAGTGCTGCCATTGTTATTTTTCCAGGTTTTTACCCCTATATAGACTGTTACTCCGCCTATGTAGCAAAAATGTGCAACAGCCCCATTTGACATCAATCGTATGGTAATAATGCTTCATCTAGCTTTTTTTATTACATAGAAAACATGCAACTTATCTGCAGATTTGTTTTCAGCTGCGCTAAAATTTAGTTCTCAAGTCCTTGGTGTTAGACTTTCAAGTCTTCCTGATCGATTGATGACTCGTTTTGTATAAATTATAGACATAGGACCTGTCCAATGGCGGATTCAGAAATTTTGAAAAAAAAAGTCCGGAAAAGTGCTCTACAATGGGATGGGGCAGTTGCAAGGGTCAGAAATGTTGCGTTTTTCCATAAAGACATTGATAGTACTTGATGCGCTGAGGACAATGGTGCCTTTGGTTTTTTTCCTAAGCGTCCCAGTTTTGGAGATACACGATACGCACACGTGCAAAGTTGTAAAAAAATCGTGTGCGTAGTTACATTACTGCGTAGAATTCCCATTTAAAGCAATTCGTATTTCGGGTCAAAATCTCAACTTCGGAACAATGCTATTTAATTAGAAACCAAAGACATCTTTGTTCTCAGTTCATCAAGTGCTTTCATTTTCTTTATGAAAAACACAGAATTTCAGACCCTTGCAACTGCCCTATTAGAAGACCCCCATTTGATCGTGTAATTAGCGCTGAAAGTGGCGGGACTTTAATGGATCTGTTACAGCGATATGGATGATTAATTTATATATATGTCGCAGGCTAAAGGTCAAATCCGGCATTTGGGCAAATGCCTAGGCAAAAAGAAAAGAAATGATAAAAATCGTTGAAATTTGTAGTTTGCCTAGGCATTTGAGCAAACGCCTAGGCATTTGGCCAAATGCCTAGTCATTTGCTCAAATGCCTGAAGTTTTGACCAAATGCCGAAGGCTGATTAGGCAAATAGTAAAATGAGTCTTTTTCATTGAATCTAAAAGCTGAACGCGACACGGCAACATATGCTAAGAGCGTGGATGGTTGACAGTGACTGGAAAAAGTGGTCTGTGGGTTTGAATTTTGTTCAGTGGCAGAAAAACACCTCATATCATAGAGTTTTCGGTCGTTCGCCATATCAATCACTTTACGGTTCTGCACCCAAGCTAGGCCTTCACACTGCTAATATACCGACGGGCATCCTTTGTGTCATTACAACTGAAGAAGAATTAGAAGAAGTGATTAAGAGTACCACATCCGAAAAAGGCCTAGAGAGGCTGAAGAGCAAATAGACTCTGAACCTGCTCAAAAAATATTTCATATTGAAGAGCCGGGCCCCGATCCTTCGGACTCGGGCTCGTCGAACTCCAAGCCTATTAAGGATATGTCTGGCGACCAAGCTCACTGCTCCTCTTGTCAAAAGCCTAGCAGCTTAAAAAAATGTAGCGCCTGCACAAATTCATGTCATCAAGAATGTGGGAATGAAGAGGGTGACCAGCCATTTATCTGTAAGTTTTGTCATCGGGAGGCAGCCTTACGTGTAACGAGAGCGGAATCCCATCAGCGGCAATAAGTTGCAGCTCAAAAAATGACGAATAGAAGCTGCAAATTATTCTCGCCTATTTTGAGCATTTCACAATTTGATCGTGGTCCGTTAGATCCGAAAAACGTGGAAGGTATCGTTCTTGAAGTTCGCAATAACGTCTATCAAATTGGCACACCCGCAGATGCCATTAAAAATTGGTGTTTGCGGGAAGAATCAAAACAAATAGAAGCTATAAAATTTGAAATATCACAGGTTCCGAGAGATAAGGTATAAGTGTCGATCCGCGAAGCAGTGTCTGCCGTTTCGTTATTTGAAGGGCAAGGCTTCATCAAGTGCAATTGCCAGGCTAGTAAAAATCAATGAGCAACCAAACGATGTTCTTGCTTCAAAAATCAGAGAAAATGTTCCAGCAAGTGCCACCAACCTATCTCGTGTTCGAATAAGTAACGTTGCTGCCTTCTTATTTTTTAATGTACAGACTTTTTTCTTTCTTTTAAATTTTTCGGTTGTGGCTTTTTGAACTATTGAACATTGACTGCTTTTTAAAATTTTGACTATTTGCCTGAATAAAAAACCATTTGCCTTTTTGCCTAACAGGCCTTCGGCATTTACTCAAATGCCTAGGCATTTGCGTAAACCCCTAGGCATTTAGTCAAATGCCTAGGCAAATAGCCAATCTGCGTTTTCGATGAAATTTGACCATTTGCCTAGGCATTTGCCTAAATGCCGGCTTTGACCTTAAGCCTGCGACATATACAAAATTGCTTAAAAATCAATCACGTTGCAAGTGTCAGAAAGTCCAAAAATTTACTCACAAACCCAATAAATGTGTTTAACAAAATTCAAAGACGGCGGTGTTATGAGCAGGTCACAATGTGGAAGTCCCATGTAATCTTCATCATCAGTGGCGTACGCAGGGGGAGGGGGGCGAAGGGGGCAAAAGCCGCTCCCCGGAAAAAAAAGGCTCTCTAGGTGTAATGTGTACCGAAAGTTGAAAAATTACAACTTTTCAGGAGAACAGTTTAAAGTAGGGAAATCTTCTTAAATAAGAAAATTACATCCTGAAATTTTCCTACCCAAGAGTCTGTATACCCTCTATTGTTATACATAAAAATGATCCTTGAGACATGCTAAACAAAATTTATTTAAAAAAAAAAAATACTTACAACCTCCCCTTAACAATCGATGCTACTGCATAGCCTCGGAAGGGAGGAAAATGGTAGAATTGATTGTTCTCTAGCCTCTGGCTGACACTGGAATTTGTCTCCCTCCCTCTCCCTTACATTTTCAACGAATGCGTTAGAAAGGGACGCAGATAGCGACTAAAGTCACATGAAGGCCCTTTCTCTGCTATCCTTTTCTAGCTCATATGCTCAAACTGGCAGAGAGAGAGAGAGAGAGAGAGGGGGAGAGAGAGAGAGGGAGAGAGAGAGAGGGAGAGAGAGAGAGAGAGAGAGATAGAGAGAGAGACAGAGAAAGAGAGAGAGAGAGAAAGAAAGAGAGAGAGAAGATAGAGAAAAAGAGAAGATAGAGAAAGAGAGAGTGAGAGAGAGAAAGAGAGGGAGAGAGAGAGAGAGAGAAGAGAGAGAGAGAGAAGAGAGAGAGAGAGAAGATAGAAAAAGAGAGAAGATAGAGAAATAGAGAAGATAGAGAAAGAGAGAGAGGGAGAATTGAATGAATTGAATTGTATTTATTTTCTGACAATAGTAGGACCTTGGCGTTCCTATCTTCCCTATCATCAGTTAAAGAGACATAAATCGTTACAAAAATTCTAACTTAAATTTAAACAGTAAAAAGGTATGAATACCGCTTAGAAAACTAACAAAGAAGAAAACGAAATAATAATAATAATAATCAGTGCCGTCGGGTGTCATCTGGCAACAATGCAACTGCTCCATTTAAACTCATTAAATATATCGAATTTTCCTTGTGCACTGTGAGCCCCCTGAATTCGATATTTTACTTGAGTTTAAATGGATAGAGTACATTGTTGCCAAATTGCACGCGACACCACTGATGATAATAATAAATAATAATAATTATAATAAATAATCATAATAATAAGTAATAAAAATAAAAACAAATGAATACTGAAAATAATAGAACACAATAAAGAAAGTTACAAAAAATGCGGGAAAGTTATAACAGTGGTTTTAGCACAGGTCAAATCGATATCGAGAGAAAGAGAGAAGGGAAGAGAGAGAGAGAGTGAGAGAGAGAGAGAGAGAGAGAGAGAGAGAGAGAGAGAGAGAGAGAGAGAGAGAGAGAGAGAGAGAGAGAGAGAGAGAGAGAGAGAGAGAGAGAGAGAGAGAGAGAGAGGAGAGAGAGAGAGAGAGAGAGAGAGAGAGAGAGAGAGAGAGAGAGAGTATTAAGAGAAAGAGATAGAGATTCCTGTATCCGCCTATGTCATACTATAGCCGTGACTTAACACCAGTGAATGTTTCACGCAAGAGTAGAGGATTGCGGTTGCGAAGCTCCTCCTATTACCGTGAGTTAAGAGCCGCGTCCAAGCTTTGAACGTCGCGTAATGGTGTCGAGGGGGGATTGTGGGAGGGGGGAGGGGGTTGGAATGGAGGGTGGTTTATTATTTATTAGTGCAGTTAAAGAATGACTCGGGTAATTGAATAAAACAGTATGAGGAAGTGTATGAGAGGTAATTTGGGCTCGGAATGAGGCGCCCGGCCGCCCGCGCCAGCGCCCCCTTACACCCCGCGCCGCCGCGTGCCTCGCGATTCTGAATGCTGCTGCGAGGAGGGAGGGAGTGAGGGTTGAGATAGCACAGTGGTCTCGATTTACGAGGGAAAAGAGGCAGAAAATATTGAACGTCACTCCACGTTCTTCACTTTGATCGGAACTAGTAAACTCTTTAAGTACACTGGAAGAAAAAAAAAAAAAAAAAAATGCTTAAACTATAACCACAGAATAATACAATCAGAAAACGGAAACTAACTCCCATAAGAGCCAATGGAAGCGAGTTTGGAATTTAACGGCACCAATAGGCATCGCTGTGGTCCTATATCCCAACATGGCGGCGTATGTGATTTGTGTTGAAACTCATTTATTTCTGTAAATTCACAGAAAAAAATGGACGTGCTCCAGACACAAACTTTCCGTGTTCTAGACACGAATGTACACACCAGTACGGGATCGAGTTCTGAGCGCAATCTATTTAGGTTGAGTTTGCGTCTGAAACGCATCCCGTCGTGTCCAGAACCTGAAATGTTTGTGCTCTGTGCACGTTACGTCGTTACGTACTGGTGTGTATGTAGATCATGTCTGGAGCACATCCTTTTTTTTCTGTGTTCTGGAAAGAAATCTTAAGTTTCCGGCCTCCTTTTTGTTCTATTCGCGGATCATGTCCTATATTTTTTTTTTTTTTTTCGCACGCGAATCCAGTTGTAAACATCCTATATCCCAACATGGCGGACGCGAAATGAATTCGCTTCAAAATCCGACAGAGTTTCCGTTCTGTGTGCTATAACGACGCACTGTGTTAATTTAACTATTTCAAATGCGCTTAAAAGTTTAGTCATGACTTAAATATGCGTTGGTTTTACAGTTTCAAAATTATTTAAGTCCACTATACATGGGGATTGGTTCAGCTGATCATTCCATTATTTAATGGAATGATTTAATGGATCATAATATCCTACTGTGGAAAAATGTCATAAAAAACAATCGTTTTCGACCTTTTCAAGCTTATTTTGACCTGTTTAGAGTATGACGTCACGAAAAAAATTGGTTCCAACCAAATGCTCCATCTCACTCACTCTCGCAAGTTTTTCTGTAAGAAACAGGATCCAAATTCTCAAATGCAAATGGGGCTGTTGCACACTTTTGTTACATAGGTATGCGCAGTAGCGTCATTTGCGGGGGGGCAGGGGGTCCAAAAGTGAAAAAGTTATGATTTTTTTTTTTTTTTTTTTTTTTTTTTTTTTTTTTTTTTTTTTTTTTTTTTTTTTAGGAGAAGAAAAAAGTTTTGAACTAAAATTTGGTGGTCATTAACGATTTTTGTTGGAATTTAAGGCCGTAAATATGCAGGGCTGTAGAGTGTCTAAAATAATATTGAAGAGCAAAAAAAAAGTCATCACATTTTTTGCCCCCCCCCCCCCCCCCCCCCCCCCCCAAGCCGAACCCGAAATGACGCCCCTGGGTAAGCGATTTATATAATTGCTGATTCTGGTGTAAAAACCTCCAAAAATAACGATGACAGCTCTAAAAACTTCCGAAATTCACTCTTAAACTCAATAAACGCTTTAATTTGCGTGAGCATAATAATTGTGGCTTAGGGCAGTAATAATGGAAGATTCCCATCTAAAAATACTATAACTCCGTTAAGAAGTGACCAATAAGAGACGACTTCCATTTAACACCGGTGACACATCGTGTCATATGATGTGTAACGGTACCATTCATCGGATGTGGATCACTACTTTGATGACTAATTACTCTACGAATCATCCTTGTTAGCATAGGAGAGGGTGACGAAACTAAGATAGGAATCTCCCGTTATTAATGTCCTGTGCCACCATTACACTCGCGCAAGTAAAAAGCGTTTATTGAGTTTAGAAGTTCGGATTTCGGAAGTTTTTAGTGCTGGCATCGTTATTTTTGGAGGTTTTTACACCAGAATCAACTATTAAATCGAAAAATTCAGAAATTAAGTCCGACTGTACTTTTCAGGCAATCTAGTATCTTTAATAGCACATATTGGTAAATTTCTAGTTGACGCACTTTTGTTAATACGCAATCAAAATTTTCGGGACTTCTTTTAAACTACTTAAAAGACCTTCAGGAACGTTATTTCAGGGGCGGAAACCCGAAAACGGCGGATTTTGGGTTCGAAAAACGTATTTAAACGCAGTGGTTTTCGTGTGTGTTTCGCCATTTTTCGAGGTAAACAAACGTAAATACTGATCAATTCGGGTTGCTGCCAACCTATGAAAGTGAAAAACCTCTACAGCAGCTATATGTTGGCTCTTCGCGCTCGTTCCTCCTCTGCTCTCGTACGACGATGTTAGGAAATATGTTTTCAAGGACGCAATGGGGAAAAAAGGCCAAAATAATAAAAATATTATCTACAAAAAGCATAACCTTATCTAACCTAACTTCAGAGTAATAATGGCTAGTTAGGAGACACATATACACGGACAAACAACCCAAGTTTTTCGCTAAAAATTGAGGTTCGGTGGGGTTAGCGAGGAAAGAGTGAGACGGCTTCGCCGCCTCACTCATGCCTCGCTATCCCCACCGAACCTCAATTTTTAGCGAAAAACTTGGGTTGTTTGCCTAGATAGTGTTTCAAATAATGACCGTGAGTGTTTCAACGAATACCGATACCCGATTTTAGTGTTTACGCGAGTAACTCTCCCGAGTGCATAAAAATCGAAGTTGGTAGCACTAGAATACACCATATACTTGGCTTACTCGTCATTCTGTGCGCTGCATTCGCGTATCGCTAACCGTATGCAAAATACACACTACTATGACGAATTTATGCGAAATTTCGAAAATTTCTGCAATAAACGCGATATTTTCGAGTTTCCGCCCATCTGAAGATATTCCTAAGAGTTCCTAGAATGTATCAACATCGATTTGAAACCCATAAATTGAGTATTTCCAAAAGTGTGTAAACTAGACATTTAATTTGGTTAATTTTCCAATTTGAACTCAAAACTCCTATTTCGCGGTTTATGGTTGGAAAAGGCGTAAAAGTAACAATTTTGGCTCGAACCAAAGGTCGATAGCGCATTCTATTGCCGAGTTATTGGGCTTATTTTCAAAAAGCTTGCTTCAATTGCGGAAAATGGCCATTCCAGTTTGACGTTGAGCATTCTAAATAAGGTCTATTTACCCCTTTGGTCATGCCTGGTTGCCGGAAGTATTCAAAATTCGTTTTTGAAAATATTGCTAATTAAATTTTTTCATGCCATTTTAAATTAAATTTGAACTCAAAAATCACTAAAATTTCGCGGTTTATGGTTGGAAAAGGCGTAAAAGTAACAATTTTGGCTCGAACCAAAGGTCGATAGCGCATTCTTTTGCCGAGTTATTGGCGCTTATGTTTTAAAAAAGGCTTGACTTCAAAATGTTGCGGGAAAATGGGCCATTTCTTGCGAGTTAGACTGTTGGAGCAGTGCTTAGAAGGTCTACTTTAACCCCCATGGTTTGTTCTTCCCGGTTTTGCCCGGAACGTATTCAAAATTACCTTTTTTTTAAAAGATAGTGCCTAAAATTAGAGATTTTTTCACGCTTTTAAATTAAGTAAAAGGGTCAAAAATGCACGTAAAAAGAAATTGTTGCCATCAAAATGAAGCACATACCTTCTAAAACAACGTCCATAATCGCTGAAATGTTTGGATGCACCAACGCTTGTCCTTGATGGAAAATGTTGACTGATTAGTAACAGCGCTTCGAGCGGTGAACAACCGCAGGTGCGTCGAGCACTCAGTTCCATGTTGTCCCCTAAACAGTAGATAAACGTAGATGTTCTGACACATCTTTTACGCAATGGAGCGGTTACTTACCTCTCAAAAACCATCAATATTTTTTTTTTTTTTTGGACGACTTTTCAATTTCCGTTTTTGGCCAGGTTTTCGGGTCAAATACTCCTACGTGGGATGGTTGAGAAGAGCTGCCGATTTGCGTAGATTTAATGACATTTTTAAATCCACCGATGATTCCAACGATTGAGAAAAGATTACAGAATTTAGCTCAGTGTATGACTGTAATGCATAAAAATATCTGATCTGTAATCTTTCTCATAGGAGAAACGCCGTTAATAAGTAAAATATACCTTTGAGAAAGATAAGAAGACGCTAGTATTCGTGCATTACAGTCAACACTGAGCTAAACTGTAATCTTTCTCCGCCGGTGAATCTTTGTTGAATTTCAAATGCCGCATTATCTACGCAAATCGGCAGTCTCATGGGTTGAGTGGCAGCGTTATACGATCCATAAAGACGTGAGTAAGACAAAGACAAAACACAGGACATCTCTCAATATTATATGATTATAAATTCACTTGTGATCTTTCTTGAATTATGAATGAAAAGATATACCTTAATGGTACGAGGAATCTAATGGTGCAATAATTTGAGAAAACTAGTTGTTTACTAGCGTGAATTTACTTTCAAAAATTTTGATCTGATTTCCTATGGGTAAAAAATCCACGTCGTCATGTCTAGACAGGTTACACATTTCCAGTGACAATACTAGGTTTAAAAATTACTTGTGAAAATGCTCTAGCTGTATGATTTTAATTTACAGGCACATCAAACGAAATCGGAAGTTTTGCTGAAAAATTGTTGTCGATTCGGGGAGCAGATGCAATGGTAAGTGATGGAAAATGAGTACTCTCCAATAATATACTTTTCAGAATTTCCTAACTCTTTTTCATTTTTTCAACTACGGTCGCAATCATTATATTCCTTCAAATAATATTTTTCTGTGATTCTTTGACTCTGAAGGATATAAAAGAAAAAATAGTCACGATTATTCGAGCATGCATTGCCCTTCGAAAAATTTAGGAGATTCTTCAGCGTTTAGTGCCGGTTTCTGCCACGAGAGCGCTACCGCTCGATTAATGTCAAATTACAGGCTGAAAGTAATTTATATTTAAGAAAACGGAAAGTCAGTTACTAGATAATCATTTGTAGAACGTCTCTGCAAAATATCTTGTCAATAACTTCAAACATAAGGCTGAAAGTACCAAAAAATAAAATATCGCATTTCGATACAAAAATTGATTTGCGATATACCTATTTCATTTTTTGGCACTTTCAGCCTTATTTTTGAAGTTATTGACAATTTTGCAGAGGCGTTCTTCATATTATTATATCGTAACTGACATTCCGTTTTCTTAAATATAAAATACTTTCGGCCTGTAATTTGACCTTAATAGAACATTAGCGCTCTGGTGGTAGAAATCGGCACTAATCGCTGAAGACTCACCTTAAAAGGTGGAATATGATCATGAAACGTTTGGATTCGACTTACGAATATAAGTCAGATAAAGGGAATTTCCGCGACAGAATCGTACCAACATTATATCCAACAGAATTAGACAAAATCATTGCGCCAACCTACGCACGACATCAACAGTGCGGATGACACGAAACTAGATCGTGTTTGTCGAACTTTTTCGGTGTTTCCAGGCATCGATGCCATCAATTCGAGCCCAGAGGTGAATCCCAAATCAAATTGATGTCATCGACGCCCGAAAACACTAAAAACACAATGGAGCTGTTGCACATTTTTGCTATAAGCTATTTAAGAGTCGATTCTGGTGTAAAAACCTCCAAAAATAACGATGGCACCACTAAAAACTTCCGAAATCTACTCCTAAACTCGACAAACGCTTTTATTTGCGCGGGTGTAATGGTGGCTGAGGGTAGTAACAGTGGGAGATTCCCATCTAACAATACTGTAACTATCAAGAAGTGACCAATAAGAGACGAATTTCATCTGACACCGGTGTCACTAGGTGTTGCAGTACCATTCATCGGATGTGGATCCTCACTCTGATGACTAATTACTAGCAGTGAATCATCCTTGTCAGCATAGAAAGAGTGACGAAATTAAGATTGGAATCTCCCATTGTTACTGCCCTCGGCCACCAATACGCCCTCGCAAATATGATGACCGAAGTTGGAATCATGCTTGAAACTCCTGTGTGTTATTGTTTCATTTTGATAAGTTTTCGACAAAAATATCGGTCACCGTACCTTTCACAACAACCTTTTGCGAGGAATTGAGGATATTGAGATGTATAGGAATTCGAACAGACACCGTCAGTATTTACTGTTTATTTGTTTATAAAGTCAGCTGTGATGACAGTCGGCCGTGATTATTTGAATGTGCCGCGCTAATTTCGCGAAATATCGTGCACGTGGTGGAAAGATACAGGGGTGAATAGTGTCTAGTGTTTTTCGCAATTTGTGAGTTTATTACTGAATTTTAGTTTTATCTGATGCTACTATTGTTATTTTCTCGGCTTTTTACATAGGAATTGATACTTTAAAACGCTGTAGCCGAAGTGTGCAACAGACCCATTCGCTTATAGACGACGAATATAGCCTTCAAATGGTGTCCTATTTTTTCAAGCTTCAGAGACCACTGTGATAATAGAAGTATAGCAAACTGGGAGCACCGGAGGATGAGGAGGATGAGAGGAGAGGGGGGGGGGAGGGGGAGGGGAGGGGAGAACCAAAGCGACAGAAATACCCTCACACACATACACAAGCACACTCACAAAACCCTCCCTAACACAAAAACAAGAGTAAATAATAAGGCAAGGAGTGGATTAAATGAAAGTCGTCGTTGAAAACAATTACAAACAAAACTCTCGGGAAACGCCGCGGGGGCAAAACTTGCGAAGCTCCATTCTCTTCCACTCTCGCCTCGTCATGCGCCGATCGGCCATTGGTCCGATCCGGAGCGCATGCCCGCAACGCACCCCTAACGGTGGCCGTGATAGGGTGTCGCCTCGTCGCCTCGTCGCAAGGACCACCCCCTTTGGAGGTTATGAGCCAGTTGTTTTTAAACAAACAAACTAGCCCTGCACCCCCCACACCCCCACACCCACAGTGACACCATCCGAAACTCTACTGCTGCGCTTAATTCCTTTATCACCCTCGCCAGTTTTTGATAAGACTCTTTCCGGTCCTCTGCAGGGCTCTCCGAACAAGTGTTTCTGGTTCCGGAATTCATACGGATTTATTTTGAATTCTCTACTCACCCTACGTCGCAGGATAGAGTGCTTTTCGTTCGTTTTTGTATTTGTTTTTTTAAACAAGTGTTGTGATTTTTGAATGGTTTTATTTTTGTTTAATTGTATGTAAACATCTGCATTTTTAATAAAGTGATGTTATCGGACAGATTTCTTCCTTGACTCTTTTTGCGTGTCAATCTTTTGCAAATAAGGCGAGGTGAGTGACTGAATATTTTGATTTTAACCTTTTCATGCCTGAGTATACTGAAAAAAAAAAAAAATACCAGAAGCATGGCGATCAGTGGTGTCGCGTGCCATCTGGCAACAATGCTATTCCTCCATTTAAACTCATTAAATTGATCGAATTTTCCTTGTGCACTGCGCACTCCCTGACTTTGACCTATCACATGAGTTTAAATGGATAGAATGCAGTGTTGCCGAATTGCACGCGACGCCACTGATGGCGATATGTGAACCGGCGATGTAATAAGGGATGCAACAATCACCAGAATTTCTAGTGTTTATACCACATTTCTTGGAAATTTTAAGGAAATTCTAGTTCTATAACTATATTTCTGGTATAAACACCAGACTTTTCTGGTCAAAGTACTAGACTTTCTGCGGTTCACATATCGTTGTACCTTTGGTAATATTACTAGAATTTAGGATTTATTTTTTTCAGTGTGTATAAATCTGCTTCACAACATTTAAAGCTTTCGACAGAAGCTATTCCAAACTGTTGAATTTTACAAAATAATGTTTTGCTGAGCGCCATCAATTAGAGGGATAGACAAAATAAATTAACACCTCGAAATAAGAATATCTATCTATACCCCTTTAATTTGAGCGCATACTTGTCTTTGTAAAAGGGTAGTGAGGGTAATAATAATAATACATATGCCTAAGAAAAATTTAGTATAGTGCTTGTTGCATTGAACTTTTTATTGTAACCTGTTTGTTTACTACACTTAAACATGTGCAATATAAAAAATTTAAAAAAAAGAAGAGAGGGGCTCTTCACCGAATAAGGGGTGAAAAACATTAACCCTTTCAATACCACTCCCGAGTATAACTACTAGTTTTCGTTTCTATCGATCTGTCTCACATCGTTTCAATTTGTTATTTACAAAAGCTTCTTCAAGTTGTTCACATTTGAAAAATAAAGTTTCGACGAGCGCCTTCAAATACAGGGATAGGCAAAATTAACACCCCGGAGTAGGAATATTTATCTACCTAACTAATAATTATCCTATGACTTGTGACTTTCATATGTTCAAGGACTAAGCAGAATGCCCATTTTAGAGCAGTGGCGTACCGTGCAATTTGGCAACGTTGCAGTTCGTCCATTGAAAGCCATGTAAAAAGTCGAATGCGAAGGTGTTCACCGAACACCCTACTGTTCGATCTTTAGCATACCTTTAAATGGACGAACTGCAACGTTGCCAAATTGCACGCTACGCCACTGTTTTAGAGTACATCTCGAAAAATCGTGAATTCTCTTAAAAAGAACGGAAAAATTTAACAATGATAATTTCGACTGGGATACTTTCTTTTCTTTTGAAGGTCATAGTATTTTCTGAGCATACCTTTGCATACCTTTACATAGGTTCAAATGACAAAACACATGCTTGCTAAATAGCACAGGTCGCCACTGATAATGCCCCATTACCCTTAAAAGTAAAAGAATATTTATAATCAGCAATGAGTTGGATTCAAAGCATGTTATCTAATAAATGCCTGGTTCTTTGGAGATCTTATCTTGGATGAGTGAGTTGGCCCGGTTGGCCTGAAATCTTCGGTCAAATTTAAGGCTTTTTTTATGGAACATATATAATGGAACAACATCGATTGAAAAGGCGAAAATTTTGGCTAGAATTAAGTTATATACGAACGCGATTTGAAATTAAAAAAAAAAAAAAAACGATTAAAAAAAAAAAAAAAAACGTTTTGCTGATTCCTTTGTCCTAAAACAGGGATTCTTATTTTTAAATACTGCAATGGGGCAGTTGCAAGGGTCTAACATTGTGGGTTTTTTATAAATAAAATGATAGCACCCGATGAGCTGAGAACAATGGTACCTTTGGATTTTTCTTTAGTGTCCCAATTTTGGAGTTACAAACATGTAGAAATGCAATGAATCGTGTGCGCAGTGACGTCACTACGCGGAATTCTCGTTTAAAACAATGTATTTTGGGCCAAAATCTCATCTACGAAACAATGGGACTTAATTAGAAACCAAAGGCATCTCTGTTCTCAGGTCATCAAGTACTTTCATTTTCTTTATAAAAAACACAAAATTTCAGACCCTTGCAACTGCCCGATTCTGACGACACATTGAGGTTTGGATTAATGACTAACAGAGAACGCATAGAAAAACAATTAAAAAAAAAAAAAAAAAGAGACAGCAAAAAGTCTACACATACTAAAGCTTTGGTAAAGGTGCATGAAAGGTTCGTCATGCTCGGTTATATTATAACTCTTTTTCAGGGTTATTTTCTTTAAAAAACTTTGAAGAGGGGAAACAAAACTTGTTTTATACCTGGGGTTGATGCTGGCAAATTGAATGACATAAACTGACTCAATGGCAACGTCACTCCCGCTCGCAAAAAAAAAAAAAAAAAAAAAAAAAATGCTTACCAACAGCGGCTCGTGCTACTTGGCAACCATATTTTCCCTCCATTTGATTCAATGAAAAATAATCGATTCAACAGTGAAGCGGCGCTTTACCGGCAATCGATTGTTTTCTATAGATTCAACTGGAGTGAAAACATTGCTGCCGAATTGCCCAAGCCGCCATTGATGCTTACCCGTGGCGTGAGAAAAAGGCGAAGCAATGTTATTTTCCGCTTTCTGATTACTGAGACTGCCAAATTCATTTGCGGAGTAGATGGTTTGTGTCCGAGAAGGCTCCAATCTAAGAAAACGAACATTTTTTACCACAGCGACTTCATTTTGAGCATTGAAATGAGATGTTCCGCAAGTCCCTATTTGAATTACACGGGACGGCAGATGACCACGGTCAATAAAATAAAGCGAAAAAAGGACATTATCGAAGATAGACACGTAATCGACGCGATGATTAGCTTAGGTCGCTCTGGAGAAGGGTTGGGGGGGATTTTGACAATTCGAGCCATGACAATCGTATCGCATAGACTCGATAACCAGAGACCATCAATATTCTAATCTTGAGTGTCGTTATTCTCAATTCGGTGGGTGTTGAACTGTTGAGTGTTGGTCCCCATCCGCAGTCATCCACCAATCAAACAGCTTTTGAGTGGATGAGTTTGGGCTATCTGAACTTATTCCTGGAGGTGAGAAGTCTTCTCTAACCGTAAGCTTTTTGATGTAATAGCGTCAGTTGTGAGGTTCCTTATGAGGGTATAGTACACCCTGTTTTTTCAGGTTTTTTATTTCCATTTTTTTTTTTTTTTACAATTTTTTTTTTTCACCCGAATTATAGAGGCGAAACTCTCATAAAAAAGCTTGATTTTTCCTATCTTAACAATAAATATTTTTTAATTTCCCCTACTTCATTTTTGATTAACTGTCATTAATTTTTTAAACTCGATGGGCCAAAGTATTTTTGCTCCCCTTTTAAACTAGTTTTTCGTCCGTTTTCTACACTTTGGGACAGAAACATCTAATATTATCGCTAGAGACTTCAATTTTTTTTTTTTTTTTTAAAAAATAGCACAATTTTATGTTCTATGTGATGACAGAAGCACATTTAAATTAATGGAACAATGCATTGTCTAAAGAAGTTCAAAGTTTAAAATCCATGTTGACAAATTTGGTCGTTGAATAAAATTTCTAGAATAATAAATAGAAACAACTAAATTTCTCTAAAACCCATCTATTATTTATCACATAGAACACATTCTTAGCTTTATTTAAAGCATTCTTCAGCACTCTTAGCTATACAGAACAAATCAATTGAGGAGGTGGCTGGAAAAACGGCCTTAGTAGCAAATTCACGTTTTGAGAAAACTGCTGTTAAAGTGTTTATTTTAGTGCCAATCTAACATAGACGAAGAATCAGGCTTGGGTTGGATCAAAAAAGTTGATCCATACCCTCAGGTTGAAGTTGGTACAACTGAAATATGCTTTGGCTGTATAGGAAAGAAGAAAATGGAGAAATACGAAAGGTCTACTAAGGCCGTTCTTTCATAGAACGACCTCTTGCACAGAGACAAGTCCTCACCAAACGCTGAGTACTAAGGCCGTTTTTCCAGAGAACAACTTTCTGTATGGAACATATGTACTACATGATAGATGTCAAAAAAAAAACCAAAAATCTGCAAAAAAAAAAGAGTTGAATGGGGCAGTTGCAAGGGTCTGAAATATTGTGTTTTTTATAAAGAAAATGAAAGTACTTGATGAGCTGAGGACAAAGATGCCTTTGGTTTCTGATTCAGTCCCATTTTTCCGGAGATGAGATTTCGGCCCAAAATACATTGTTTTAAATGGAAACTCCGTGTAGTGACGTCACTACGCCCACGATTTTTTGGAACTTTACACGTGTATATCTCCAAAACCGGGACACTTAGGAAAAAAACCAAAGGCACCATTGTTCTTAGCTCAACAAGTTCTATCATTTTCTTTATAAAAAACACAACATTTCAGACCCTTGCAACTGCCCCATTTATTAGAAAATAAAAAATATAACATTATTCGTCCTCGTATTCACTCTCGCTTTCACTGTTGCCCAAGTCCTCTTCGCCATCCTCAATTTTCCCCATTATGGTCATTATGGTCGCCAGCAGAAGTGGCAACCTCTTCTCATATAAAGTCTCATATCTTACTCCATTTTAGACTTACGGTCATGAAATTTTGTAGACATATTATAGTGTCCATGTTCTCTCAGAAAATTCGTTCTCTGGAAAAATGGCCTTAGCCGGATAAGGCCGTTTTTCCAACTAGCTCCTCAATTGACTCAGCGTGACAAGGCGTGACGAAGCGTGTGGTACTCCCTTAATATCGCCAATAGTTTTGGAAAATACCCTGATTCCCTAACTTTCGGCGTTATTGCCCCCTAAAGTTCACGGTTTGCTATGAAACACGTCTACAGAATGTCACCACTTTTTTTTCTCTCTCTCTCTTTTATTTTTTTCGTGGTGATGTCTAAAATTCTATTCATCTTTGTGATCAAGGTTCCTGAGTGTCTCAAATGGATAGTACTGGAACCTTGTGAGAAAGAGGATCCATTTCTGCTAATCTTGTTACACGGAAAAAAAAAACTGGTTGAATTTACCATCTACATAGCTGATTTTAGAGTCTACTATCAAGTATGGACAATTTTACTAGATTATGGTAAAATGTACCAACAATCAACATGTTACCTTAAGTTGCCTCAAGGTACTTTGCATTTACCGTATTCTGATGAAATTTACCTTACTTGCTAGCAGACGCCAAAATCAGCTATGCAAATGGTATAAATTCTATCAGTCTTTTTTCCGTGTATCTCGACGAGAAATACCCTTGCCGGAAATTCTGGCCACATTCCAGGCTTAAGTTAAAAACTCGCTTTACAATGGTCAGTTTGCACATACATGTATGCTGTTTAATGACCTCCCCTCCCCTTAATTCTAATTATTCCAGTCATAAAATAGCAGGTGTACACTTTCTATTTTTCCTATTCTTGGCGAGGCGTGTCCTAAAATCAGATGGAACAATGGAAGGTCTTTTAGGCGAGGAAAATGCCGACTAAAAGAAAGGGGAGTAGTAAGATTGCGCGAATCTTTATGAGGGCAAGAGGTAATCTCAGTAAGTATGTAGAAACCTCGGATTTTCTTATCAAGATCAGAACTCCAGCAATCTGGCAACTGCATGTGAGTTTTTCCTATTTGAATGTATGAAAAACAATCGATTCGTAAAAGGGTCATGGCCCCCTCAAGAATCGATTATTTCTCATACGTTCAAATGGAATGAATTCATGGTTGCCAAATGGCTGGATCCGCACATGGGAAAGTTTATAAAATACAGGGTGTGCTCTTCCGAGAAAAAAAGCTTTACAGTCTCATTAGCATTAACTCAGAAGGGCACACATATCATTTTATGAGCCCTATTTCTGGAGACGGCCTCGACTTTTAATCGTTTATCGTGGTTGTCATACAACTTACAACTTTATGTAAAGAAGAAATCATTCGAAACCCAACCCATATGTTCTAAATTTCTAATTCAACTAAATTGAGCAAAATTATTAATTATTTATAAATTAAAGAAAGTCGCGAGATTTTCACGGCATAAAAAAAAAAAAAAAATACCCCCCAATTACCCCCCCCAAGGGACTGTTGGGGGCTTCTGAAAATATCAAAAATGAAAAATTTGGGATCAGTTCCCTATTTGACTTTCTTGTTTCAAATCATTTTGGTTCAGAAGTTTTCGAGAAAAATGCCCTAACCAGGTGGTCTGGTACATTCTGTACATTGTACAATATTTCCATTAGGGACTCTAAACGACCACCGCCGCAGTTGTTATGCGTATGAGTGTGGGACTGATCTGCAACGGCTTTCCCGGCCGAAGGAGTATGAAGAGTGGTCGAGCCGGAACCTTGAAGGCGATACTTAGCTAGTGAAAATCTAGTGATAATCTTTAATTCGTCGATAGTGCATACATTTTATAGTAACATATATAATGATCCACATTTTAACATGATCAATGGGGCTATTGCACACTTTTGCTATTAGCGATTTAATAGTCGATTATGGCGTAGAAACCTCAAAAAATAACGATGGCGGCACTAAAAACTTCCAAAATCCACTCCTAAAATCAATAAACGCAGTTATTTGCGCGAGCGTAACGGTAGCCGAAGGCACTAACAATGGAAGATTCCCATCTAATAATTCTGAAACTCCATCAAGAAGTGACCAATAAGAGACTACTTTCATTTGACACCGGTGCCACTAGGTGTTGTGGCACCATTCATCGGATGTGGATCATCACTCTGATGACTAATTACTCTGTGAATCACCCTTGTCAACATAGAAAGAGTGACGAAATTAAGATAGGGATCTCCCATTGTTAGTGCCTTCGGCCACCATTACGCTCGCGCAAATAACTGCGTTTATTGAGTTTAGGAGTGTATTTTGGAAGTTTTTAGTGCCGCCATCGTTATTTTTTGAGGTTTTTACGCCATAATCGACTGTTAAATCGCTTATAGCAAAAGTGTGCAATAGCCCCATTCTAAATATGATTCAAATTAAATGTAAACGAATCCTGCGGTTACCATACACTCTCTAAATAAGAGCTCATTTAAAATCGAACTCACGAATTTCAAATTTTTAATTTAACAACCATATAATTACCATACATATTTTACCGTGTTTGCACTGAATAATGATCCATAATTATATAAGATGAGCCGTTCCGATAACACAACGAGCATTTATAAATGCAATTCAAATTAAATTCAAGCGAATAAATGAAAATGGATGACCGAGAGAAACAATGAAAAATCGACCTCGGATTAAAACCAAACTCTTTGCGCTTTAAAACGGCAACAAAATTATTATTGACTTCGTCAGACCGGAGTCAAATCGGAATGCAACGAAAAAAAAGGGGGGGGGTGTTCTTCGGTTGATCGGCCAAATTGATTTCGATTTCGGATCCCGCATCCAATGGTGATGTATAAGTCGCGGAAATAAATTTGTGCAAAAACTCGAAGATTTAATCCAATCCGGGGGAGGGAAAAAAACACGACGCTGCATCGGATGCAATTAAAAAAAAAAAAAAAAAAAAAAAAAAAAAAACTATCGGAAACAATGGTTAAACGAATTCTACAATCCGGCGTTTTTGTGTATACCACGGCCCCCCTCCGTTCCGATTTCGTTAATGAAAAATAAAATCCCATTAAATAAAACTCAGCACAGATTACACGGGCGCACAGTATATTGTATATTCATGTGCCGGAGAATAGAGTAAAGAGGGCATGCGAAAGGGAGAAGGAGAAAAGATTCGGAGAACGAAGTAGTTAGAGAGAGATGCATCGATAGAAAGAGAGGGAATTAAAGAAACGAAAAAGAAGAATTAACGGTACAGGGTATACCCATAATAAACCACTGGCGGCTCGTGGAGGTGAAGCGACGAAAATGAGAGGTGCACAGGCTTTTTTTTTAAATGCTCTGTACATAAACTTTTTTGAAAATTTTACGTTCCATTCATAGTTTTTGGACAATTGAAACAAAGGACGATGGAATAATGACCATTTCAACCTTTATATGTTATTTTTTTATTTTCTTTTTCTTTCTCCAACTTCAAAAAATGTGAGGCGATGGCTCCCTGTCGCCTCACTTGCCTCACCTGGCGAGCCGCCGCTGCCATAAACTCTGAAGAAAAAACAAGTAAGAAATAGGCATGGGTCAGAAACAAGAGAGTAAGGGGAGACCGGGGCTATTTCGGACAAAAAAACGTGTTTCAGCTCAGTGATTTTTTTCAGTACTTGAAACAAGTTGAAATCAGCTTTTCTGCATATACACTGTTTTTATGTACCCTCAACTCAAGAAAAAAAATATGCTTTCATTGATATGAAGAATCTGAGTAATTTTTTTGTTCACTATTTAAAAGGTCTACCTTTTGTCTAAAATTGTCCGAAACTGCCCCAAAGGTGGTTTGCTGCATTTAAAAATTCTCAATTACTTCAATAGAAACCTAACCTCAAAACCAAGGATGAAAAATTCGAACCTAAGTTATCTAAGGCAAGGAAAAAAATATAGTAGGCATAGGGAGATAAAATAAAGCTTCTCAGATTAGCTTCAAAATAAATACTCAAATCATCAAAAACAATTCATTTTTGCTATAAAACGTGAACATTTCGCTGGAAATAGCATGAACCATCCAATCTGTCTAAAACTTTTGTCAACAATGCATCTGAGAATCAGGTGTGGCATGCTAGGGAAAATGGCAGGGAAAAAAATTCCCTCTAACCTAAAAACGCCTTGTCCGAACTAGTCCCTGTCCGAAATATCCCCGGTCTCCTGTATTCTAAAATACCTGGGGGCTGGTCATTTACTTCATCGATAAACCGATCATTAAGGTGATTCTTCAGCGTTTATTGCTGATTTCTGCCACCAGAGCGCTACCGTTAGATTTATGTCAAATCACAGGCCGAAAGTAATTTATATTTAAGAAAACGGAGAGTCTGTTACTAGATAATCATCAGAAGAACGTCTCTGCAAAATATCTTGTCAATAACTTCAAGGATCAGGCTGAAACACGGAAAAAAACTACGGTGAAATTAACCATACGATAGCTGATTTTGGCACCTGCTAGATGTTATGGCAATGTTAACCAAAAGTATGCTATGTTTTGACTAGGTACTAGGTGATGTTACCTGATTGCATGTCGAATTTACTCAAAGTATCGGTAAATGTACCATACTTCTGGTCAAGTTTACCATAACATCTAGCAGGTGCCGAAATCAGCTATCGTATGGTTAATTTCACTAATCTTTTTTTTTTCCGTGAAGTATCGCAATAAATGGCACATCGCAAATCGATTCTTGTATCGAAATTTTGGAACATCCTGTACGACGCGGAATTCTCTCACTCACTCTTGTTCACCCCCCCCCCTTCTTCTTCTTCTCTCTCTCTTTCTCTCGCTCCCAATCTCTGAGCCTTTCTCACTCCCACAGTTCTGGGATTCCGTGCACTTAATCTAAACCTGAGCATAATATAATTGAAGTTGTGCGGTGGAGATTTAGTGCAGCCAGGCGTCACACGATACGACAGTATGGGAGGGTTGGATGAGCGGAATGTGGGGGGAGGGGGAGGGGGGAGGGGAGGGGGAGGAGAGACTTTGTAACCAACATTGAAATCAAATTGACGCTGGCGGTGATGCAAGGGGGTAGGAAGGAGGGCGGTGGAGGGTGGTGGGACAACAAATTGAATTGTTAGTACAACAGTGGGTTTCTGTGTAATCACTTTAGCCAATCTATTTTCCACTCGCTGTATAAAACACCACCACCACGCCAGCATATCTCGACTCGACTAATATCTTGTATTATTTCCATGTAATAACTTTCTATCGGTAGAATAGGTACCTCGGAAGACTTAATTTTCAGCCGCCCCCTCTTCCTCCCCCGCCCTTGATTTTAGCATTTGGTCAACGTCTGCGTTCCTCTTACAGCATGTCTATATCTTTCCTCTGGGCGCAGCTAAAATTATCAAATCGGCAATTATCGCTCGTTTAATTAATCGTAATTTCGCAGTTTCCGCGCTAGGAGGATACATATAGGTTTCATGAATATTCGACTCCCGTATAAGTCGTGCTGCTCAGGAGACGCGCTGCAATTTTATATTAGTTTAACTTCAATAGATTTTAGTTTAATTTCAATAGATTTTAGTTTAAGTCTATCGAGTAGAATGTAAAACTCTTTACCTTTTAAATACGTAACATGTTGAGTCGCGATGGTTTTTTTTTTACATTTTTTCACTTCTCTCTTCTCTCTCTCTCTCTCTCTCTCTCTCTCTCTCTTCTCTCTCTCTCTCTCTCTCTCTCTCTCTCTCTCCTCTCTCTCTCTCTCTCTCTCTCTCTCTCTCTCTCTTCTCTCTCCTCTCTCTGCTCTCTCTCTCTCTCTCTCTCTCTCTCTCTCTCTTCTCTCTCTCTCTCTCTCTCTCTCTCTCTCTCTCTCTCTCTCTCTCTCTCTCTCTCTCTCTATTGCTTTCTTTGGGAATGTATTTCTTTGGCTCGTTTGGAAACATCACGCTTTTTTAAAAATGTTTTTCGTTTACCTCGTTTTTGTATGGGTGGCTTAAATCAATCAGTGAATAGGTAAATAATCGTACTTCGCGTAGTTAATTTTGCCATCTCTGAGAATTGAAGGCGTTTGAAAAGGCATTCTTCCACATTGTCGACAACTTGGAGCGGCTTCGGTGAACGAAAAATTGAAACGTTGATGAGAAGCAAATCCAAACAGTAACGAAAACGAATAAATTCGGGCGTGGTACTTGTATATTGAAAGGGTTAGTTTAAAATATCGCAAATATGATGAAACTAACGGATTTAAAGCACTAACAACAACACATCGACACAAATTACAACACACAAAACAGACAAAAGCACAAATTGTGTGTTTAAAGCACAAATGACAACGCAATGTTTATTTATTCATTATTGATTATATTGCAATGGAATCACTCAGTAATAATTTTGATTAAAAAGCCTTTTTTCCTTTTTTCACTTTTCCAATAAAAATTACGACCAGCATAGATAAGTAATTACCATGAAAAAAAAGAAAAAGAAAATCACTAAGCGTTTCAAATTTTTATCATTCTGAGTTGTATGGATGGATTACGTTCATTACCGCATGTTTATCAAAGGAATCCAGGACTACGTCCTCACTTTTAAATCTTCCCTCGCTGTCTCTGACCACAGAAGTCACAATTAGGTCACATAAACAACCTTTAAATACGTTTCCTAATACTTGATGCGAATGAGATATTCGAGCGCGGTTTCATTAAAAAGAATATACAGGGTGTTTCCGATTTAATGTCAGGAAATTCTATAGTCGATTTTTCAAGTCAAAATAATACTTTTTTTTTCAATAAACATGGGTCTTAACATGGGCTCTTGTAGCCCGAATGACCCACCTTTCTTGCCGCTCGCTATAGTCAAAGCGCTGATTTTTCCATTATCAAGTCGATTAATATCCCACGAAAAAAAAAAAATTAAAAAAAAAAAAAAAAAAATGAAAGTAATCGGGAGTCTTTATTAGAGCTTCTGCAATTTGATTCTTTCGTAGAACTTTGTAAATTTTCCACAGAAACATAAAACTTATGCCATCAAATGCTCAAGAGTATCATAAAAGTACTCTCAGACGTGGGCGCCCGCAGCGGGTGGCAAAAGGGGGGGGGGGGGTGCCCCCCCCTGGAATTCAAAAAAGTCAACATTTCACGGTAAAAAAGGAAGGAAAAAAGGAAATGCAATGTTAATCAAAGTAAAGAAGTAATTTAATAGTTAACAAACTTCATTATTTGTTTATTTTGTAATTTTCACTCATTTTTTGCAAGGTATAGTAGAATTAAACATTTTCCTTGATATCATTTTCGTCTGATGTCTTTTTATCCATTACATCAAACACGTCAAAATTATTACTATTATTTGAAACACCTATACCATGGCTTAATAATTGTACACCATTTGGATGAAAAAAAAAAAAGTTTTCCCTTTTTCCCCCGGGGGAGGGGGGGTCTCCTAGACCTTCCATTGAGGTTCAACAGTTTTATTTTGCCCCCCCCCCCTGGAAATTTTTCTGAGGGCGCCCATACTCTCAGACCTATTTTATGACTACTTAATGAGCTTTAATGAATTTTACACCTTTAGAAATGAATGTCTGGTATTAAATTGAAGAGAAATTTTATTGATAACTTTATAGCAACAATTTTTATTAAACTATATTTAGTTCCAAACTTTGGAAAACCGTAGCTCAGAGGGAAAGCATTTTAAGATCCATATTGATGTTGTTAGGAAAAAATAGTCTTATTTTGACTTGAAAATTGGCTCTAGAATATGGATCTGTTGCGTACTTTTGCATACCAAAATATAGAAACTTGATTCTTACGCAAAATTCGGCAAGAATAGCGATGCGCACACTAAAAACGTTCAAAAACCACTCATTGACTTAGGAAATCAATTCAAGTTCAAAAAGCCCGCGCTACACGAGACACTTTTTGCACCGGCACTCTACTGTACATATACTTAGACGGAATCACCGTGTATATGTAAACAACATCGTAACCGTAAAATGATGGAATTTCTTTCTAAATACATTAAATATTTTCTGCATTTGTTGTATGGTAATTTTTGGCTTATCAAAGATCACAAAATAATAGAAGAAATATGCGCATCTAAACGAAACATTCAAGTGTTTGTAAGTTCTGTTGATATTTTACATAAACGCGGTGGTTCCGTTTATTTAGTTGTATGTCGGTGATATTAGGGTCTAATGTAGTGCGGGTTAATGGGGCTGTTGCACACTTTTGCTGTAAGCTATTTAATAGTCGATTCTGGTGTAAAAACCTCCAAAAATAACGATGGCACCACTAAAAACTTCCGAAATCTACTCCTAAACTCGACAAACGCTTTTATTTGCGCGGGCGTAATGGTGGCTGAGGGTAGTAACAATGGGAGATTCCCATCTATCAATATACTGTAACTCCATCAAGAAGTGACCAATAAGAGACGAATTTCATTTGACACCGGTGTCACTAGGTGTTGCGGTACCATTCATCGGATGTGGATCATCACTCTGATGACTAATTTCTCTGTGAATCATCCTTGTCAGCATAGAAAGAGTGACGAAATTAAGATAGGAATCTCCCATTGTTACTGCCCCCGGCCACCATTACGCCTTCGGAAGTAAAAGCATTTTTTGAGTATAAGAGTGGATTTCGGAAGTTTTTTTAATGCTGTCATTGTTATTTTTCGAGGCTTTTACATCAGAATCGACTGTTAAATTGCTCATAGCAAAAGTGTGCAACAGCACCATTGCTTGTAGCAAAAGTGAGCAACCATTATACGTTTGAATCAACATGTGTCATATTGCTATTGCAAAAGTAAACTCAACAGGCACATCGTCTGACGTTAATCCTGAAACACCCTGTATAATAATATAAATAAAAATAAACCCCGAAAAAAAGAAAATAAAAAGAAAGCTTGTTGAGTTGATCCGAGGGCGTAGTTTAAAGCTGTCATTGAATGGTGCTTTGAAAGGAAGAACGGCAAACCTTTTTCTCTTGCAAAAGGAAAAAAGAAAGCAACGTTAATTAACGTCGCACTTTTTAATGGTATCGCGGGTATTAAGTAAGGGTCATTATAGAAGGATTATAAATGCTGAGGCATGACTCATCGAGCACTTCCGCGCGAGCCTTGGAGTTCGCGCTGGAAATTATTGAATCTATAATTGCAATTAAGTATTAACGTAGTTTTGAAAACTCGGAAGTTCTCTGCGAAATCTCAATTGATAGAGAAAGAGAGAGAGAGGGGGGGGGAAGAGAGAGAGACCAACATAGACTCATGTCAAATTACTGCATAGTTACAGTTCAATTTTTTTGAGGATTACACGTACTTATTTGAGTTAATAAAATACAAGATGACGAGTACATTGATTGGTCCAATGGGTCTGTTGCACACTTCGGCTAGAGCGTTTTAAAGTATCAATTCATACGTAAAAAGCCGTAAAAATGACAATGGCAGCATCAGAAAACGCCAAAATTCATTAATAAACTCCTAAATTGCGAAAAACACTAGACACTATTCACCCCTGTATCTTTCCACCTCGTGCACGATATTTCGCGAAATTAGCGCGGCACACACGGCCGACTGTCATCACAGCTGACTTCATAAACAAATAAACAGTAAACAATGACGGCGTCTGTTCGAATTCTTACGTCTCAATATCCGCAATTCCTAACAAAAGATCAAGAAAGGTACGGAAACCGACATTTGTGTCGAAAACTTATCAAAATGAAACAATAACACACAGGAGTTCCAAAGATGATGATTGAAGTTGGAATCATACTTGGAACTCCTGTGTGTTGTTTCATTTTGATAAGTTTTCGACGCAAATGTCGGTTTCCGTACCTTTCTTAATATTTGGCAAGGAATTGAGGATATTGAGACGTAAGAATTCGAACAGACGCCGTCAGTGTTTACTGTTTATTTGTTTATGAAGTCAGCTGTGATGACAGTCGGCCGTGATTATTTGAATGTTCCGCGGTGATTTCGCGAAATATCGTGCACGAGGTGGAAAGATACAGGGGTGAATAGTGTCTATTGTTTTTCGCAATTTAGGAGTTTATTAATGAATTTTGGTGTTTTCTGATGCTGCCACTGTCATTTTTACCGCTTTTTACGTAAGAATTGATACTTTAAAACTCTCTAGCCGAAGTGTGCAACATACCCATTGGTTTAATCGACGTCACATGACATATGAACGAGGCCAGGGTCAAACTGGCTCTCTAAATGTTAGGCCACTAGGTGGATTTGGGGGCCCTTCTCTATTGAGGGTGCACGAATGGGAGTCTGGGGCCTTCCCCTGGTATTTTTTTTTTAATTATCTTCAAGACGAGGCAGTCCAGGGGCGGATCCAGGGGGGCACGGCGGCATGCCTCCCCCCCCTTGGACCAAAAAAAAACAGAGAAAGAGGGGGAAAGCAAAAGAAAAATAGAAGGGAAAACAAAAGCCGTTATGTAACTTTAGGTAAATTAGACTAAGTTTTGGGGGGGGGGGGTTATAGGGTCTTAATTTCATCCACTAGACATTCATTTTCTACGAAAATGCAAAGAAATTAGGTAGCTGCCATTTCAAAATTTGAATGCAAAGTTGGAGCCGGGAGCAAACCTAGTGAGGAGGGAGGGAATGTTTACTCGAGCTGTAATTAAGATCATAATAACAAGGTAATTGGGGGGGGGGGGGCTTTCAAGAATGAAACAGGAGCGCTTGGCAGGGTTTGCGCTGCAAACATGTCCACCGTGACGTAGAGATAAACGTCGAAAATGTGACGGATCGATTTGCAAAGAGCAGCACTCGCCAACTCGACTTTATTTTATAAAAATGTTAAAAGTTATTCAAATAAATTGATATTCTATTTACGTATAATGTAAGTGTGATTCATGTAACTTTCTAAGTATTATCTCGTTTTGGAATGGGAAAAAATCGCAGGGCGGGATCTTCCACTTTAAGAAGCATAAATTAAAATGAGGTAGTATAAAAATGAGGAGTGGATGGTTAAAAGATGCCTCAAATTGGCTTTAGAGAAGCTTAAATTTTCAACATTTTCTAGGAGGAGGGGGCAGACCCCCCACTCACGTTACAAAAATGCCCCCCCCTTGAGACTTTCCTGGATCCGCCCCTGAGGCAGTCAGGGATTGGGAGCGGGAGCCGTGGTCAGATCTGAATTTTATGTTCTCCTCGGCAGAAAACTGTGGGAATACTAAAATGAGTTTCAATTTATCATTCAAATACTGAATCCAAAGGCTCTTGCACCAACAGAACTTGATTTCAATGATTCGGTTGCAAGTTATTTCGTTGAGAGCTCTTTGGGAGCACGGCTCTCAAAAAGTGCTCCCAACCGAATCTTTGAAATCAAGTTCTGTTGGTTCAAGAGCCTTTGGATTCAGTATTTAAATGATAAATTGCAACTCATTTTAGTATTCCCACAGTTTTCTGCCGAGGAGAACATAAAATTCAGATCTGACCACGGCTCCCGCTCCCAATCCCTGGAAGCAGTTTTACGCTATTTGCAACCAATAAATAAAAGTTCTGTGATTCTTTTTTTCTATATTATTTATTTTTATAGTTATCACGTTGGCTTAAAAAGCTTCAGACGGCAAAATAATGCAAACCAAACTTAGGTATACTATTGGTACATAATTGTCAACGTTCATTGCATTTTTTTTGATAATGTTGTAACGTGAAACCTCTCTTGACTTGATGATTGTCCAATTCCAATAGTGCCATTGCATAGTCGGTTCTTCAATTTGTTTTTCATAAATGAATAATCGATTTATTAATATGGGTCTGCATATGGTTAAAAGATGATGTCTAGACTGAAACAATGGTGCCTTTGGTTTCTTCCTGAGTGTCTCGGTTTCGGAGATATACACGTGTAAAGTTGTAAAAAAAATCGTGTGCGTAGTGACGTCACTACGCGGAATTCCCACTTAAAACAATGGATTTTGGGCCGAAATCTCATCTCCGGAACAATGGGATTTAATTAGAAACCAAAGGCATCTTTGTTCTCAGCTCATCTAGTACTTTCATTTTCTTCATAAAAAACACAACATTTGAAACCCTTGCAACTGCCCCATTATACGCATCAGTGTTGCCAAAAGTAGACAGAACTTAACACGTATGGAAAAAACAAAAAAACCAAAAAACTTTCACTCTCTACATATGCTGGCAATATGACGTGGACAGTTATCAGAAAATTGGACTTGGCAACTCTGGTTGAAATCAGTCTGGCTCAGTCTTGGACCCCAAGTGTTCCTCTTGGTGAAAATGTGGAATACTGTAAGCGGGAAAGTCGATTAATCTAAGGGATGAATCGCATGGGGCCAGCCTCGGGAATGACCTCTTTGTACGAAACTATAACATAGATCATAGCCTTTGCCAGGGGAAGGGGAGCTAATGGGGCAACAGCCTCCCCCCCCCCAAATATCAGAAAAAGGGGCGGGGAAGACCTGCAACCTACCCCGAAAAAAAAACAAGACATGAAGCCTCCTCCGAACAAAAATCTTGGCTACGACCATATAAGTGTCTCCTATATAAAGTAAAAAGAATTTTCTGCCGGAGTTGGAAGACGTCTTATAGAAATTCAATAATAATTTCGTTTAAAGCAATTAAACTAACAAGTCTTTCCGCCGAAGACTTTGTTTCTAGTAAGCTGAGCAATAACAGACCATCAGTGGCGGATTCAGCCCCCGCGAACGGGGGGGGGGGCGAATTTTGGATTTTCGCCCCTAAATGACCCCCTTTTCTTATTTTCGCTCTTGCTTTTCCCCTTCCTCTCCCCTCTTTTCCCACTTTTTGGGCCGAACGGGGGGGGGGCGGTCGCCCTCTTCGCCCCCCCTGTTTCCGCCAATGCAGACCATAAATAATTTAAATGAATAATGAAAAATAACACAACATTTTAAGAGCTATGCCATGGTCATAAGCTGACATTTCGACTTTTCAAACTCAATGTAATTTCACAAGTATACTAAATGAAAGACTGGGAGGAGAGAGTTGGCCCCCCCCAACTGTCTTTATTACGTCATCACAGAAGAAACTTCATGTCACAAGGATTAATTTTTTTGTACGGAAGCGTATACACTGTGACTGCAGAGAGTGTGGGTGAGTCTTTCAATCAACCCCGCGCTCAGCGCTCACTCCTCCAACAACTACAACTCATCGTCTTTCTCTCTCACAGCCCATTTGAAAGCATGTGTTAGAAAAGGACAGAAACAAGGCTGAAATCACGTGACAGCCCCAATATCCATCCTTTTCTAACACATGCGTTCAAATGCGGGCTAAGAGAGAGAGAGAGAAACACAATATCCTGGATACGGTTGTGACTCGCATTTAACAATTGATAAACAAGATGCAACAACTCATTACGTATAGGATATCGTCTTTATCTCTCTCTCAGCCCATTTGAAAGCATGTGTTAGAAAAGGGCAGAAACAGAGACTAAAATCACGCGACAGCCCCTATATCCATCTTTTTCTAACACATGCGTTCAAATGGGCTGAGAGAGAGAGACTTCGGTAAAGGAGCGGCTAAAAGAGAGGTGTGCTCGTGCTCTAAAAACCTGATTTCAAACGGTTATTTTGTGAGTAATAAGAATGGATTGGGTTGGGTTCTGTCTCTCAGTCATCTTAAGATTCGACTAAACCCTCCAATGGGTCTGTTGCACACTTCGGCTACAGCGTTTTGAAGTATCAATTCCTATGTAAAAAGCCGAGAAAATAACAATGGCAGCATCAGAAAACACTACAATTCAGTATTAAACTCACAGATTGCGAAAAACACTAGACACTATTCACCCCTGTATCTTTCCACCACGTACCTGATATTTCGCGAAATTAGCGCGGCATATTCAAATAATCACGACCGACTGTCATCACAGCTGACTTCATAAACAAATAAACAGTAAACACTGTTCGAATTCTTACGTCTCAATATCCTCAATTTCTCACATTAGGTTGTGAAAGGTACGGAGACCGATATTTGTGTCGAAAACTTATCAAAATGAAACAATAACTCACAGGAGTTCCAAGGATGATTCCAGGAATCATGCTTGGAACTCCTGTGAGTTATTGTTTCATTTTGATAAGTTTTCGACACAAATATCGGTCTCCGTACCTTTCACAACCTAATGTGAGAAATTGAGGATATTGAGACGTAAGAATTCGAACAGTGTTTACTGTTTATTTGTTTATGAAGTCAGCTGTGATGACAGTCGGTCGTGATTATTTGAATATGCCGCGCTAATTTCGCGAAATATCGTGCACGTGGTGGAAAGATACAGGGGTGAATAGTGTCTAGTGTTTTTCGCAATTTGTGAGTTTAATACTGAATTTTAGTGTTTTCTGATGCTGTCATTGTTATTTTCTTGGCTTTTTACATAGGAATTGATACTTTAAAACGCTGTAGCCGAAGTGTGCAACAGACCCACTGTTAAACAACTAAGAAAACCTACTTTTCCACATCAGATTTTCAAGCAGTAACAATTTGAAATCAGGACTTTTAAGCACGAGCACACCTACCTTTTTTTATGCCCCCTTTTACCGAAGAAGTATATTCAATTGATATAAACAAGATGCGACGATAAACAAGCCGATTATTTTAAGGCCGAAATTCACAAATCGCCGAGGAAACGGTCGCGTGGCCTATACTGTCGGCGCAAGGCCTTTAAATGTGTGAGCGTGACGACAACTGAACTCGTTTAGCGAAGATATATATAAAGACCCAGAGGAGGAAGGGATGCGGGTGGGTGGGGGAGGAGGGAGGGGGAAGAGGAAGAAGAAGAGGAGAAAATCATTGTAACAGATTGTTCTTTTGATTACATTTCAGAGGAGAGGAAAAATGATACCAACAGATTTCCTATGGACGACTCACTATACTCACTCCCGTGAAATCCCCCTTCACAGAGGAAAGATAGGAAGAGAGAAAGAGAGAAAGAGATAAGTCCCAGAGGACGATCTGCTTCAGCTCAGCTCAGCTCAGTCTCGGATCTCCTAGGGGTAACAACTGTAACGACCGAGGGATGCTTGCTCGCGTGGGTCGAGTACAGGGGTGGGGTTGGCGGGTGAAGCCCCTCTACGTACTTAATGCGTGATGGTTGAATATTCGTAATTATTAGGGGATTAGCTCGCGCGCTTTAAATGATCGAGTATACTATACCTCTCAGTTTACGCCTCTCTTGAAAGTTGTAGGCTGTTTCTGCATGGTGTCGTCTTATCGTGCATGGATTTGGTGGTTTCGATGTCTGTCTAGCTGTGGACTTGTAGGACCGAATTTATTGTCGTCCTTTAAACATACGCTGAAAAAAATCAATTGTCAAAGCAACAATGGAGCTGTTGCAAACTTTTGCTACAGGCTTATTAATAGTTGACTATGGGATAATACCCTGTAAAAATAACGATTAGCACACTAAAAAATCACGAAATCCACTCCTAAACTCACAAAATGCTTTTAAATGCGAGACCGTAATGGCGGCCGAGGCCGCGGTTTTCTTATGGCAATTGTATGCTTCTTCTTCTTCTTGTGTGGTGTTGCGAGAACACCTCGTGTAGATGGCGCTGATTGAAGATAGGGAGCCCCGATGGAAACCGCGGCCCCGGTTGCCATTACGGTCTCGCGTTTAAAAGCATTTTGTGAGTTTAGGAGTGGATTTCGTGATTTTTTAGTGCGCTAATCGTTATTTTTACTGGGTATTACCCCATAATCAACCATTAATAAGCCTGTAGCAAAAGTTTGCAACAGCTCCATTCAAAATTTGCTGATTTAACAAAAATTGAAAGTTGCTAAATCAACCAGGGTTTTTTGTTAAGTTAATAATTTATTTGCTGAGTTTACAAAAATAGTTGTTAAATCAACCATATAATGGTGTTCTTTTAACGAAATAGACATTGTTAATTTAGTAATTTTAAATAGTTAAAAACATACAGAACTTAACCCAATTAGTTGATCTAACAATTGAGCTTGTTATATCAGCAAAATAAATCGCTGATTTTACTTACTAATTTGTCAGTTTTACTATTTGATTTGCTGGTTGGGCAAATTAGTTAATAAGCTAACAAAATGAATTTCTGATTTAGGATTTGAGTTGTTACTTTAACAAAATTATAGGTTAATTTAGCAAATCATTTTGTTCTGTATATTTTTAACTATTTATTTTTTTCAGTGTATCTTTCTGATAGGAGGTAATTTAAGGACACATATGCGGGCAAACAGACAGGATAGTTGTTAGCTTCTTGTGTGCATTATTGCTGATCTACATCATAGGGAGGGAAAAAAACAACAACAAAACAAAAACAAAAACTTCTTGGTAGCGCTGACAAAACCACTATGGAAGAAAAAAGACCCAGCAAACAGACTTTCATTGAGCCATAATCAAGTATTTGGCTCACCTAACAAAATCTCTTTAGTTGGGCGTACAAAACCTTTGGTTAGCTCAATTGTGGATTTACATCTCTTGAAGCCCTACGCAACTTGAATTTGAGGCCCCTTAGAAGAACAGTGGGATGCCTGGGGGGTCTGGTGGACATCCCCAGGAAAAAGGGGGAGGGAGTTCAGAGCCCACCACCCATCCCCTTTTTTTTTTTCTTTCTTTCTTTCTTTTAAGGATACGAAAACTCAGTTTGAAACAGTTTTTTTTTCAGTGAAGTTGTTATTTGTCTATATCCTTCTGCATTTCCTTCTCTTCTTTCCTCTCTCTTTTTCTCCTCTGCTTCCTCGATGCGTGAAGTGAGGCCCCTTTGGGTCTGAGGCCCTACTCTGTTGCGTATTTTGCGTAACGGTAAATCTGCCCCTGTCTAAAGTCTTTAGCTGGGTAATATCTCTATCAAAGGTTTTTGTCAGTGCTATACCAAAGCGTTCTCTCTGTTTTTACAGTGTAATGTAATAACGCTCATGATTTTTCTGAACCGTATCCATCGGAAATGAAGCGAGTAAGATCATAGTAGTTCGAGGTCATTTCACGAGAGTTGGCTGATGGCAAATCGCGTTGTTTAGTGTTTACTGCCCGCAGTTTGACATTTTTATCGAACGGTATAGCGCTCTGGTGGCAGAAATGTGCACTGAACGCTGAAGATTCGCATTTACTGTTTGATTTGAATCAACCCGACTTTGCAATGGAGCTCTTGCACGGTTTTGCTGTAGGCAAATGGTCTATCAATTCCGATGTAAAATGCTGCGAAAATCACGATGATACCGTTAAAAAAGTCTAAAACTAACTCCTCGCAGAGAAAACTTAACTTGAAATATCGGGTGACCACCCCTACATACGTATGTACCAACCTCGGATTCGGACCCCAAACAAAAGAACATAACCTACGAATTTGAACAATGAGATTAATGAATTTGCTTTCAAAAAGTAAATGTGAAGGAATTAAAGGTCCATTTATACACATTTTGTCACTAAGCACGGTGATAAATATACAGAATAGTTCTACTTTGCGTAATAAACGAGGAAGACGGCACTTAATTTCATGTCCGGTTCTTTTGTTTGGGGTCCGAATCCAAGGTTGGTACTATACATGCAAGCAAAGAGTAAACAAGAGTCGCAATTGAATGGAAGGCCTGCGTGGTCAACGTAGATAAGGGATCCGAACGCGGGCTGGCCTCTGATTGGCTGCAACGGGTGGAGCAAAAATGACTCGGGGGATAGGGAAAATAACACGGGATTTTCGTTCCGGGGCGTTTATCTCGAAACCTAAGCAAAATGATATGTAAACAATTTATACGAGTCGACTCAGCAGATTTTTCCAAACAATTTGATAGGTCATAAGTGCCACTTTATTGCAAATTCGAAAAGACTGTTTCAGTTTAAAAGTACGCACAATAGTGTGATTACATGCTTGGCGTGTGTTCGAGCAGTTTGAGTAATCACTATTGTGCGACTTTTAAACTGAAAAGCTTTTCGAATTTGCAAAAAGTGGATTATGCCTTCAAATTTTTTGAAAAACTTTAAATTTTTATAAATTGTTTTTCATTTTTCTTAGGTTTGAATAAAGCCCCCGGAAAAAGAAAATCCCCTTTATTTTTAAAACCCCCTTTTTTGTCCACCCGTTGCAGCCAATCAGAGGCCAGCCCGCGTTCGGATCCCTTATCTACGTTGACCACGCAGGCCTTCCATTCAATTGCGACTCTTGTTTACTCTTTGCATGCAAGGGTGGTCACTGGAAATTTCAAGTTAAGTTTTCTCTGCGAGGAGTTAGTTTTAGACTTTTTTAACGGTATCATCGTGATTTTCGCAGCATTTTAATAGGCCATTTGTCTACAGCAAAACCTTGCAAGAGATCCATTCATTAATATAATAATTTGAAAGCAAGCACCAATGACAGGAATCATTTTTTTACTGTCATAACAAGTTTCTTCAATTTTTCTCAACTAAACTAAGCATTCCTTTGGATCTCATTTTTCTAATATTTCTTACATTTTCAGGATGGAAATTAGCTCAAACCTAGTAGCTCCTTCGCCGACATTTTGCAGAGATACGCCTTCAGGTTTGAAAGATAGTAACAATGGTCATATCCAGAGCTCTAAAGTAAATCAGGTATGAATTTGCCTCATTATAGGACTGAGAAACATTTCCACCGATGATTTTCATTCCAGTAATTAAAAATCATATTTTTAAATGTATCTTCTCCAGTGTTGTCTGCACTAGAAGAAAAAAAAAAAAAAAAAGATTAACAGAAGTATGACAATACATGAACCTGTAAAGGCTAGTGGAATTACCAAAATTCTAGAGTTTGTACTATCGACAAATTGAAGACTGTCGCGAGATTTTCACGAGCTAAGTAACGCCTTCAAGGTTCTCGTTCGGCCACTCTTCATACTCCTCACACCTTGCAGGTGAGAGACCATAGTGAGGGTAGACGGGAAAGCCGTTGCACATCAGTCCCACACTCACACCCATAACTAAAAATGTGTGAAAATCTCGCGACAATCTGTTATTCGTCGATAGTACCATAGTTCTTGAGTTTTTTTTTAGGAAATTCTAGTTCTATAACCATATTCTGGTATTAACGCAAGGCTTTTCTGTCCAAAATACTAGACTTTCTGTGCTTTTTATTTTGTTGGTATTGTGACTATAACTTTTTTCAGTGTGTGCATGTGATTTGAATAGCACGAGAGGGAGAGAGGATGTCAATATGAACGGTGGATAAGTATTTCTCACCCACAAACTTTATAGCTCATAATTTCATTTAGTGTAAACCAAATTGAGATCCTGTCTCATTGAAAGGCAACCAAAATTGGAATATGGTGTATATGTATGATCAATTTCGAATGTAAGGGTTGGGGGGCATTCAGGCCATGTGGGTGGCTGATTCTGCTCTTTTGGATGAGACGAGACGAGATAGCGGGAATCGATCATTCCTATTGGTTTAAATGGCGTCACGTGACAATTGTGAAGTAGTTCGGGTCGTTCATTTCAGACCGAATGACTAATCGTGCCACAAATGACTCAAAATCTATCGCATGATGCCGTTTAAACCAATGGTATTCGTCGATACCTGCTATCATGTCTTATCTCGTCCCAGGGGCGGATTTGCATCTCTGGAGGCCCTACGCAACCTTGTATTTAAGGCCACCTAGAAGAAGGGTGGCGTGTCTGGAACATTTTTCCTTAAGAAAGAGGAGGGGGGGGGGAGAGGCCTCCCTTGTCAGTGATTGAAAAGCACAAACATAATGGTAGGTCTGCTCGTTGATCTGTTTTCCCATTTAAAATTACATTGGCGGTGCCCCAGAAGAGTAGAGGGGACATTTTGAGAGCCCTGCGCCTTGTCAGCGATTCAAAGCCCACCAAAATGAGAGGTCTGCTCGTAAGTCTATTCCCCATTTAAAATTACATTGGTGGTGCCCCGGAAGAGCAGAGGGGACGTTTTGAGAGCCCTGCGCCTTGTCAGCGATTAATAAGGTAAGTGACCCAAAGGTGGCCATACCTATGCTTGGGGCCAATATGCACATATGAGGCATGAGAGATAAAAAAAACTAAATATGTCAATTTACTATTTAGACAGTTGGTCATCATGTGTTAATTTCATTTTTTTTAAATTTGCTTCTTTTTGAGGTTTTTTTTGCTTTTGAAAAAAAGTAGAGTTTTGACATCGCGCAAAACATGCACCTAAGGTGGCCACCCCTCATAATTTTGATGCACCTAAAGGTGTACACTCCCTTTTAAATTTCATTAATAAGAATTCAAATGCTATTTTATCGTTCAAAAACGGAATCTAGACTCTAGTTACACCAAAAATTATAACGATTTATGATGAATTGAAAGTCAAAGGTGGACTCGATTTAAGGACTTAGCTTTTACGATTGTTTACTACCGTAAAAATTAGCTGAAGACCTACAAAAATGGACGTTGCACTGTTTCGCGCCGACTGAATCGCCCGATGCTCTTGATTTTTGGAGTGGGGGAATCCTAGTAGCATCCTGCTACTCAGCACTAACGCCATTTATCTTCAATTCATGTAATTAATTGAAATAAGCAAGGGTGGGCCACCTTAATAGCCGGGCCACCATTGGGTCACCTACCTTAGCCCACCAAAATGACTGGTCTGCTCGTAAAACTGTTTTCCCATTTAAAATTACATTGGCGGTGTCCCGAAAGAGCAGAGGGGACGTTTTGAGAGCCCTGCGCGTTGTCAGCGATTAAAAGCCCACCAAAATGACTGGTCTGCTCATAAGTCTATTCCCCATTTAAAATTACATTGGCGGTGCCCCGGAAGAGCAGAGGGGACGTTTTGAGAGCCCTGCGCCTTGTCAGCGAGTAAAAGCCCACCAAAATGACTGGTCTGCTCGTAAGTCTATTCCCCATTTAAAATTACATTGGCGGTGCCCCGGAAGAGCAGAGGGGACGTTTTGAGAGCCCTGCGCCTTGTCAGCGATTAAAAGCCCACCAAAATGACTGGTCTGCTCGTAAGTCTATTCCCCATTTAAATTACATTGGCGGTGCCCCGGAAGAGCAGAGGGGACGTTTTGGGAGCCCTGCGCCTTGTCAGCGATTAAAAGCCCACCAAAATGACAGGTCTGCTCGTAAGTCTGTTTTCCCGTTAAAATTACATTGGCGGTGCCCCGGAAGAGCAGAGGGGACGTTTTGAGAGCCCTGCGCCTTGTCAGCGATTAAAAGCCCACCAAAATGACTGGTCTGCCCATAACTCTGTTTTCCCATTTAAAATAACATTGGTGGTGCCCCGGAAGAGCAGAGGGGACGTTCTGAGAGCCCTGCGCTTTGTCAGCGATTAAAAGCCCACCAAAATGACAGGTCTGCTCGTAAGTCTGTTTTCCCATTAAAATTACATTGGCGGTGCCCCGGAAGAGCAGAGGGGACGTTTTGAGAGCCCTGCGCCTTGTCAGCGATTAATAGCCCACCAAAATGACTGGTCTGCTCGTAAGTCTGTTTTCCCATTTAAAATAACATTGGCGGTGCCCCGGAAGAGCAGAGGGGACATTTTGAGAGCCCTGTGCCTTGTCAGCGATTAAAAGCCCACCAAAATGACAGGTCTGCTCGTAAGTCTATTTCCCATTTAAAATTACATTGGTGGTGCCCCGGAAGAGCAGAGGGGACGTTTTGAGAGCCCTGCGCCTTGTCAGCGATTAAAAGCCCACCAAAATGAGAGGTCTGCTCGTAAGTCTGTTTTCCCATTTAAAATTACATTGGCGGTGCCCCGGAAGAGCAGAGGGGACGTTTTGAGAGCCCTGCGCCTTGTCAGCGATTAAAAGCCCACCAAAATGACTGGTCTGCTCGTAAGTCTGTTTTCCCATTTAAAATTACATTGGCGGTGCCCCGGAAGAGCAGAGGGGACGTTTTGAGAGCCCTGCGCCTTGTCAGCGATTAAAAGCCCACCAAAATGACTGGTCTGCTCGTAAGTCTATTCCCCATTTAAAATTACATTGGCGGTGCCCCGGAAGAGCAGAAGGGACGTTTTGAGAGCCCTGCGCCTTGTCAGCGATTAAAAGCCCACCAAAATGACTGGTCTGCTCGTAAGTCTATTCCCCATTTAAATTACATTGGCGGTGCCCCGGAAGAGCAGAGGGGACGTTTTGGGAGCCCTGCGCCTTGTCAGCGATTAAAAGCCCACCAAAATGACAGGTCTGCTCGTAAGTCTGTTTTCCCGTTAAAATTACATTGGCGGTGCCCCGGAAGAGCAGAGGGGACGTTTTGAGAGCCCTGCGCCTTGTCAGCGATTAAAAGCCCACCAAAATGACTGGTCTGCCCAAAACTCTGTTTTCCCATTTAAAATAACATTGGTGGTGCCCCGGAAGAGCAGAGGGGACGTTCTGAGAGCCCTGCGCTTTGTCAGCGATTAAAAGCCCACCAAAATGACAGGTCTGCTCGTAAGTCTGTTTTCCCATTAAAATTACATTGGCGGTGCCGCGGAAGAGCAGAGGGGACGTTTTGAGAGCCCTGCGCCTTGTCAGCGGTTAATAGCCCACCAAAATGACTGGTCTGCTCGTAAGTCTGTTTTCCCATTTAAAATAACATTGGCGGTGCCCCGGAAGAGCAGAGGGGACATTTTGAGAGCCCTGTGCCTTGTCAGCGATTAAAAGCCCACCAAAATGACAGGTCTGCTCGTAAGTCTATTTCCCATTTAAAATTACATTGGTGGTGCCCCGGAAGAGCAGAGGGGACGTTTTGAGAGCCCTGCGCCTTGTCAGCGATTAAAAGCCCACCAAAATGAGAGGTCTGCTCGTAAGTCTGTTTTCCCATTTAAAATTACATTGGCGGTGCCCCGGAAGAGCAGAGGGGACGTTTTGAGAGCCCTGCGCCTTGTCAGCGATTAAAAGCCCACCAAAATGACTGGTCTGCTCGTAAGTCTGTTTTCCCATTTAAAATTACATTGGCGGTGCCCCGGAAGAGCAGAGGGGACGTTTTGAGAGCCCTGCGCCTTGTCAGCGATTAAAAGCCCACCAAAATGACTGGTCTGCTCGTAAGTCTGTTTTCCCATTTAAAATAACATTGGCGGTGCCCCGGAAGAGCAGAGGGGACGTTTTGAGAGCCCTGCGCCCTGTCAGCTATTAAAAGCCCGCCAAAATGACTGGTCTGCTCGTAAGTCTGTTTTCCCATTTAAAATTACATTGGCGGTGCCCCGGAAGAGCAGAGGGGACGTTTTGAGAGCCCTGCGCCTTGTCAGCGATTAGAAGCCCACCAAAATGACTGGTCTGCTCGTAAGTCTGTTTTCCCATTTAAAATTACATTGGCGGTGCCCCGGAAGAGCAGAGGGGACGTTTTGAGAGCCCTGCGCCTTGTCAGCGATTAAAAGCCCACCAAAATGACTGGTCTGCTCGTAAGTCTGTTTTCCCATTTAAAATAACATTGGCGGTGTCCCGGAAGCGCAGAGGGGACGTTTTGAGAGCCCTGCGCCTTGTCAGCGATTAAAAGCCCACCAAAATTACAGATCTGCTCGTAAGTCTGTTTTCCCATTAAAATTAATTAAGAACAATTACCTTCTGAAGTCAAAGTAATAAGTATTCCGCTCCACATCACGGAGTAAACTTGAAATTCTCTTTCAGGGGGAGGTAAGAGGCAAAACAGCCTCTGGATAAATGTATTGTATCCTATGTGGGATCTACGGGTTAGTTCCTAATAAAAAGGAGTCTGGGGGCCTTTCTTTGGAAATTTTAAAAGTCAGATTCTTTCAGACGATATTTTAATAAATTTCATTTTTCAAAGATCGCAACAAGAGCCGCGATGCAGTTCGCGCGTCATCGTTGTTGATAGAAAGCCTACCGCTTTTTCTTCAATATCTTCGGTTCTTTTGAAAGCCTGATATCTTTTCTCAATACGTCAGCATCGAGAAGGTGGGTCATTCCCACCCTATTGCGGCACAAACGCAAAATACCTTCAATTTTTGAAAATCAATGGAACTTTTGCCTCTTTTTTCTCAAAAACGGTGTATGTATATTGACCCACCTTTTCGATACTTACTTATCAAGAAGGACACCTCGGACTATCAAAAGAACCCAAGATATTGAATAAAACGGGCTAGGTTTTCAAACAACGACCGGCTTTAGAAGCCGGACTCTTTGCATTATTTTATTTTACTCCTTAAACTATGGAGGTCTCTCCGTGACGGTAGGTATTCAGGGGCCTGGGCATCTTCATTGCGGGTTTGGAGAGGGGGGGCCTCAAAAAATCTCAAATCGAATCATTTTATTTCCGTCATTTTTCCCCTTCCCTTGGCCGTCCCTTTCTTTTCTCTTCTTCCTTTTCTCCCTTTCCCTCCTTTTTTTTCTTTTCCTTTTTTGCTCTTTTCTTTCCTTCGAGAAATTAGGCCCCCTTTAGGTCTGAGGCCCTAAGCAGTTGCGTATTTTGCGTAATGGTAAATGCGCGCCTGTCTCGTCCCTTCCAAAAGAGCAGAATCAGTTCCCAGGGAGGAGCTCTTGCAGTGGCGTCGCGTGCAATTAGGCAACAATGTATTCTATCCATTTAAACTCATGTAAAAGATCGAATTCAGGGGGTGCACAGTGCACAAGGAAAATTCGATGTATTTAATGAATTTAAATGGAGCAGTTGCATTGTTGCCAGATAGCACGCGACGTCACTGAGCTCTTGCCTCCTCCCCCCTCCCATAGTCCTTGGGAAACGCACAAATAAGAGGACAAACGGCCTGAAAGCGTAAAAAAAAAAAAAAAAAAAAAAAAAAAAAAAGGACAAAAATTAAACTTTTGACTCGCCCCTCGAGTTTTTGCTGGATAAATCCATGGCAATAATTCCTAGGTCCAGCAATGACATTTACAATTTACTTTTTTTGTACGAATTATGGTAATGCAAAATCATATGTTTCTCTAGGTTGGGACGGTGGTGCTGTACGGAGTTCCTATCGTTTCTCTTCTGATCGATTCGCAAGAGAGGCTGTGTCTGGCGCAAATCAGCAATACTTTATTGAAGACCTTCAGCTATAACGAGATCCACAATAGGAGAGTCGCTCTCGGCATCACTTGTGTCCAGTGCACGCCCGTCCAATTGGAGATCCTCCGACGAGCTGGCGCTATGCCCGTGTCCTCAAGGAGGTGCGGCATGATCACCAGGCGAGAAGCAGAGAGACTCTGCAAATCATTCCTTGGTAATAGTCAATCGAACTTTTAACCCTTCACTGCATGGGATTTTTTTTTTTTTCAACCAAAACTGGATTTTTCGATTCATTAAGTGGTCACATATATGGGAAAAATAGCAAAAAAAAATAATTAGACAGTTTTTCAGTGAAAATTCTCATTTTTCCATTTTTGTCTTGTTTTTTACAAGTGCTATAACACCATAAGAAATGGCGAGAAAAAAAAAACAATTTTTTTTCAAAATTCTCAAAAAAATAAGAATTTTTTCCTTTAATTGGATTTTTCAAAGAGCAAATGCCAGAAGCTTCGTAAAAATAATGAAATTGGGGTTGAATTGGATACGGGGGCAAATTTTCCCCCAACCATGATTTCTTTTATTAAATGCATTATAATGAGTGCTGATAGTCTTTTGAAAAATGTTTGCGCCCCTTTTTATGTTTTCTTATAATGTGACACTGGTGTTACAATCTGGAATAAGTCAAAATATACATTACAATGTCTGATATAGGGCTTTTTACATCATGTATTACCAGTGATACACTATGCAGTGTAGGGATAAACAGTCAAATAGTTCATTTTGTCAGGCTATAAGTAAGCCACTAAATATAAATAAATTGAGACACCATAGAAAGGCAATGATTTTGCCATGAAATAATAAACTTAGGTAACTATTCCAGCTTATTGGAGTTGGTTTTGCATACTCGACATTTTGAAGGCGTTGAGCCTATTCTTTTTTAAAATTTCATAGCAAATCATTCCTTGGTAACAGTTGATCAAAATTATCAACAGTAAAATGGTTCATTTTATCACGTTATAAGCAAGCCACTCCAATATTTATAAACTTTGGGGAATACCCTACGAACACTTTCTCACGTCAAACTTAATCGGGGGGGGGGACTCCCTCACATTTTCTAGGTGAAACCCCCATACCCCCCTTTATTATTCTTAAGGAAACCCCCAGACTCCCCTGAAGGGATTAATTTTACAGTAGGCTGGTTGTAGAATGTTTTTGCAAAAAATCAAAATTCAAACAACTATATTTTAGAGTCATTCGATCAGAAACGAGTGTGTCACGAACGACTTCTGTCACGTAACGCTGTTTAAAGCATTGGGATTAATTTATCGATTCCCTCTATCTCGTATCGTCTCGTCCATAAGAGCGCAATCAGCCTATATCATCAGGATGAAGCTCTCCTATCCACATTAAAACTCTCTTGAATGATTTTCATAACTGCTTTCCGGCAAATAAAAATGTAGGTAACTATTCCAGCTTCCCGGAGCTGGTTTTGCATATTCAACGTTTTGAAGGCGCAACAATCGTGAACCTACGCACGAAGTGTGATTATTTCTCTCATTAGACTTTTGGCGAAAGTATCAATTGGAATTGGACTCATTTATAGTAAGGGGGTCTAGTCTACTTGACTTGAGATGTTGCCATTTTCACTTAGATTTAATATTATTATAAAATTAGACCTAGAGCAAATAATTTCTTGAAACGTTTAGAGACCTTCCTCCTAAACTTTAAGTCTTCTTTCTGAAAATATGAAACAATTATATGCATCAGATTATTTTTAAGGGAATTAAAAAGTCGCAATTAAGTGGCATGGTCGAAATACTATTAGATCTGTTTAGTGTAAATGTGTGTACAATTGTAAGAGGGCTTTATTAAGGCCGTGCCGTCGTTTGCTACCCATCTTTATAAATTTGATCTTTTTTTTTTTTTTTTTTTTTTTTTTTTTTTTTTTTTTTTTTTTTTTTTTTTTTTTTTAGCTTGTTCCCTCTCATTTGCCCCCCCCCCCTAGAGCGCCAGCCGGGGCAAGGACACTATTCCCCTCCCCTCTCGGCACGGCCGTCCACCCACGATCAATCATCACAGAAAACTACAATCAAAACAGAGATTTAAATTAATTTTGAAACTTTTTTTTTTACTTTGGATGTCTTCGGGTCCGCCATTTTGGAAAGTGAATATTTCTGGCAACCGCTCGGGTCCTGATTGGTTGTGCGTCAACCTCGATTGTAATTATAAGCAATGTATTATGGAAGTTTCCGTTCTGATTTTAGTATTCTAGTATTTTACAGTCCTTCCCAATCCTTTTCGCCAGTGCTGGTCGGGGGGTCTAAAAGTGCGAGGGGAGGGGGGGGGGGGCTCGAAAAACCTTTTTTTGTTTTCTTTTTTTTCCTCTCCTCATTTTTTTGAACCAATTTCCATAAAAAAAGTGGGGCTTAAGGTGTTACGACCTTTGTTCTTACCTTTTTTAAAACCCTTTTCCAGAAATGGGGGGGGGGGGGGTTGAGCCCCCAAATCCTCCTCTAGCTATAGACCACCACGACTTTTCGCTGTCCACGAGAATTTTGACTGTCCTTTGATCTTGTAAACTTCTCAAAATTGCGGGACTTTGTTCCAGGAGACAACGCCCCACCAAGGCTACCGGAGGACTTTGCATTTTCCGTTCACCACGAGTGCGCGTGGGGCTGCCGCGGGGTCTTCTTGCCCTCCCGCTACAACTCGTCGCGGGCCAAATGCATCAAATGCTCCACCTGCGGCCTCTTCTTCTCTCCGAATAAATTCATTTTCCATTCGCATCGGATTGGACCCAACTCGAAGTACGTTCAGCCGGATGCGGCCAATTTCAATTCGTGGAGACGTCACATGAAACTGAGTGGGACGGTGCCCGACGAGATCGTCTACGCTTGGGAGGACGTCAAGGCCATGTTCAACGGCGGAACTCGCAAACGTTTGGTTTCGTCCTCGTCACCATCCAACAGTGCGGTGAGTTGAACTTTTCATCATTCATTCGGTAATATGGCTGCGGCAAAATTTATCTATAGGAGATTTAAGGTCCGATTTAGAGATAATCTGGGTCTATCACTCAACAGTTGGCGACTGTTGCCTGTTGTTCCGATGAATCCCGACCAAATTTAAAAGCAAATTTTAGCGATCGAATATCATTCACTTCATGATTGCTAACTGATGCCGCTGATCGGTGAAAAATCTAGCCAATGAGAGTCGAGAATGAACTTCTGAATGATATTCTAGTGAAAATGAAAACTGCGATAATCATATTCCATAACATAACGTATAAATCAGCTCTGAATGACAAGGCCATTTTTAACAAACAAACAAAAAACTAGCGTTTTGGAAGCTAAAATTATGTTTGTCTCATAGAAAAATGACTTCGACGCATGGTCTGTACAATAAACTTTATTCGAAAAGTTCGTCATTTCCGAAATTATCGCGGCGAAAGGAGTCAAAAAGGATGGAAGATGAGATTTCTGACACCGGTTGTAACAATTTGAAATCAAATCTACCTCCGAAGGTGAATTCGAAATTTCCATTTCTTGGAATTCAACGGTCTCCGGGGAGACCAACGAATAAATCGAATATCATCAAAATAAAATGCAAATCCATCAAATATCATACGACGGTGAATGATATTCGATCGCAAAAATTCGCTTAATAGGATCATCAAAATGGCATCGGTGAGCCAAAATCCACCACAAACGGTTGGTGAGCCAACCGTTGCATGTTTGGTTGATATTCCATTGGTCAAACTACTGAGCAATTTAAACGGCCCGTCAAACTGCAGAATTATTTGGCGATGGATGTTGGGTCATCTGTTCACTAATCTACAGTCAACAAAACCAAAAAACTCGTTTTGGAGAGGATTTGGTCAAGGTTATGATTGAATTTTAGATATGTTGGGTTGGCAATTCCGAAGTTTGATCAAACCCATTTGAGCGTGCACGAAGCGCTGCGCCAGTATAATTATAAATGGGAAAACTCAAAACGTCCCCTCTGCTCTTCCGGGGCACCGCCAATGTAATTTTAAATGGGAAAACAGACTTACCAGCAGACCTGTCATTTTTGTGTGTTTCTGATCGCTGACAAGGCGCAGGGCTCTCAAAACGTCCCCTCTGCTCTTCGGGGGCACTGCCAATGTAATTTTAAATAAGAAAACAGAGTTACGAGCAGACCTGTAATTTTTGTGGGCTTCTGATCGCCGACAAGGCGCAGGGCTCTCAAAACGTCCCCCCTGCTCTTCCGGGGCACCGCCAATGTAATTTTAAATGGGAAAACAGACTTACAAGCAGGCCTGTCATTTTTGTGGGCTTTTAATCGCCGTCAAGGCGCAGGGCTCTCAAAACGTCCCCTCTGTTCTTCCGGGCCACCGCCAATGTAATTTTAAATGGGAAAACAGACTTACGAGCAGACCTGTCATTTTTTGGGCTCCTGATTGCTGACAAGGTGCAGGGCTCTCAAAACGCCCCCTCTGCTTTTCCGGGGCACCGCCGATGTAATTTTAAGTGGGAAAACAGAGTTACGAGCAGACCTGTAATTTTTGTGGGCTTTTAATCGCCGACAAGGCGCAGGGCTGTCAAAACGTCCCCTCTGCTCTTCCGGGGCACCGCCTTGCTGGAGCTTGCGACATCCAGGTGTCCAATTTACCGCCCTTAGGTTACCGCCTTGGTTAGGTCGCCTTTAGGCGACCTAACCTACTGTTGAGTGAGAGAAGTAGATTGGATTTTCTTGTGGTTTAAATGGGCATTTTTGGAATAGCTGGTTTTCTGATTAATATAACGTATGCCTAAATCAATCGAAATTTTGATTTTTAAGCAAAATTTCAAGTAGATTTCGATTAGAGCAAAAAAGTCTCACCATTCATGAGTATTCAACAATTATTTGGTTGTTGATTCGTTGCGCCCTAAACAAAATTAAACCCATTTCACTTGACTCACTTTCTTAACACGGGAAACATATCACTGAAGAAAAAAATTACCCGAAGCAAGACAATATGTGAACCTATGTAAGAGATAGTACAGTTATCAGCATTCTAATGTTTGTATACCATAGTTCTTGACAATTTTTAGGAAATTTTAGTTCCATGACCATATTCAGGAATCAACACCAGAGTTTTCCGGTCAAAGTACTAGACTTTCTGTCGTTCACATGTAGTCGTGCTTCTGGTAGTAGTACCAGAATCTGATACGAGGAACATCGCTTTTTTTCAGTGTAGCGCATGTGCTGGGTCTCTATTTTCACTTTCTCTTTACTAACAAAGTTAAAAATAGAGAAAGTATTGCAATGGCGCAGAGATTTTCACAGCATTTTGTTTCGATACTTGGTCCACTACGACTAAGTAAATCATGATAATTAAAAAATAATTGGCTCTCATCCTGCCTAATACTATTCTAAAGTATATTCATCCATGAAGTATCAATACAATTTAACCGTATATGGCTTGGAGGTGTAAATGCACAAACTTTCTGTGGCGTCTGTGTGTCCGTCTGTCTGTCTGTCTGTCTGTCCGTCCGTAGCCATAAAACGTGAAACCCAGCATAACTTTTCAACTATTGATCCAAATGCATCCAAATTTTGCAGAGATGTTGCTATTAACATTCTCCAGAGGGGATTTTTTTTTTGTTTTTTTGAAATTTTAATTTTTAGGTTAGTTATGGATGAAAAATGGTCTACATTAAACTCAATGGGGAAATGGGTCAAAAAAAGAAAAAATTTAAATATTTCAAAAATGAATCTCTAGATCTGAATAAAAATACACGAAAAAAAGAATGGTGTAATTACCATTCGCATAGCTGATTTTGGCCCCTACCAGAGTTATGGAATATTTGACCAGAAATCAGTCCAAGTTCACTTGATACCTGGTTAAATGTTCCAGAACTCTGGTCAAGTTTATCTTAACTCTGGTAGGGGCCAAAATCAGCTATGCGAATAATAAATTTCACCATTCTTTTTTTCCGTGTACCAAAGTGGGGTGGGGGGGGGTCTTCCCCAGGATATTAAAGGGGGTCCGGGGGTCTCCCCCAGATTAAATTTGATGTGGGAAAGTGTTCGTAGGGTATTTCCTAAACAATTTATTATGTCTCTGCAGAACGACTTCTAAATTGTATATTTTTTTTCTGTTTTACAGGTATCGGTGAAAACTCCAGAATCAAGTTCACCGACGTTTCAGCTCCCCGCGCCACCCCCTCGCGTCCCCACTCTGCCCATGATGATGGACTACGTTTGGCATCACGGAGCGAGCCTGAAGAACCCGTTCGTCCCTTACTCGCCCATCAACTGGCTCTCGCCGGCCACCCACCTCCCTTTCGGACTCCCGGCATCCAACCATCCCTTCCTCATGAACAACAACGAGTCCAAATTCTACCAATCCGCGTTCCGTCCCGTCCTGGCAGCGTCGGCTGCAGCAGCCGCGGTCCAGGGCTCGTGTCCGGTCAGTCCCTCGCCGCGGTCCCGGTCCCCAGGCACCGCCAGTGACGAAGACATGGCCGATGATGAGACAACGGTCGATATTGAAACTTGCCCGGAGGACGATGAAATGCCACCCAGCATACAGAGTAATCAGGTGAGTTCAAGAAAATAAATCTATCATTAGTTGTGTGGATAAGAGTATTCACCTGATATCTTCAAAATAACACCACAGAATAATACAATCAGAACGGAACCATAAGAGCCAATGGAAGCAAGTTTGGAATTTAACGGCACCAATAGGCAACGCTGTGGTCCTATATCCCAACATGGCGGACGTGTGTGATTTGTGTTGAAACTCACACGGAAAAAAAACTACGGTGAAAATAACCATACGGATACCTGATTTTGGCACCTGCTAGATGTTATGGTAATATTAACCAAAAGTATACTATATTTTGACTATAGGTACTAGGTGATGTCACCTGATTGCATGTCGAATTTACTCAAAGTATCGGTAAATGTAAAATACTTCTGGTCAAGTTTACCATAACATCTAGCAGGTGCCAAAATCAGGTATCCGTATGGTTATTTTCACTAATCTTTTTTTTTTCCGTGCATTTAATTCTATAAATTCTGGAAAGAAATCATAAGTTTCCAGCCTCACTTTTATTCTAATGGCATTTCCGAATGAAAATTTCTTGGATCATGTCCTATATTTTTTTTTCGCGCGCGAATCCAGATGTAAACATCCTATATCTTAACATGGCGGACGCGAAATGAATTTGCTTCAAAATCCGACAGTTTCCGTTCTAATTGTATTATTCTGTGATAACACCTATAATAAAAGATGATTAACAACATAAGTAGACGATGGTGATATAATAATCGCCTTAATTTAGGGTCCATCCTCACGAGTACTAAAAGGAAACCACTGAATACTATAGATAACAGTGGAATGTATAATATCAGACGCAAATGTGGGAAAAACTATGTAGGCCAAACTGGGATACCCATAAAAACGAGGATAAAAGAACATCTAAACCATGCACGGAAAAATCACCATCGTCTACTTATGTTGTTAATCATCTTTTGTTAGATGTTATTTTGAAGATACGATTATCAGGTGAATACTCTATCCACACAACTTATAATGCACCCTGATAAAAATACCAACAGATTTAACCTACAGGAAATCTATTATTATCAAAGCTAGGGCCAAGTGGCGTATCGTGCAATTTGGCAACGTTCCAGTTCGTCTATTTAAACCCATGAAAAAGATCGAAGTATTGGGTGCTGGGTGAACACCTTTGCATTCGACCTTTCACATGGGTTTAAACTTTAAATGTACAAAATCCAACGTTGCCAAATTGCACGTTACGCCACTGGACCAAATTATGTTTGATCCCGAGCGTAACGTAGCACGGTCACTTGACTTGAGTGCACTGAAAAAAATGCTAACTTTAACTATTTACTTACTTAAAAGTTTGGTCATGACTAAAAATTCTTAGTTTTACATTTGAAAATAGTTTAATTACAGCAGCATGGAGTTGATTTAACTATTTTAAATGGTAAAACTAAGAATGTTTAGTCTTGGACATACACTTAAGTAAGTATAAATACTTAAAGTTAGCTCTTTTTAAGCGTGCCGTGTAAGCACGCTTCTTCCTTTCGTTTTGCTGCTTTCATTGAAATCATTTATACCGGGTGTCCGGTAAGTCCCGGAACGGCTGCGCCATTTCTTTATTTACGCAGATAAAAAAACCAAACTTTGGGAATGTTCCTAGATAAATAAAAACTACTTTTTGAGGGGGTCAAAATTTTGGTCGCCCCTCCCGGGGGGGCGGGGGCGCCCCTAACTTTTTTTTTTCAAATGGCAACCCCTATCTTGTGATACCTCATTCAAAAGAGGGTAAAAAATTGAGCATTTTGGCGCAAACCGCATGTCGATATCTCTTTTAGTATTCGAGATATCGAACTTCAAAATCTATGGAAACCTATTTTAAAAAAATCATAACTCTTATTCAGAAAGTCGCTATTTAAAAAACTAGGGGTCTAAACTACTCTACGTAACAAGCTCTTTCCAGGGAAAAACACCTCTGCCCAAAAAAATCAACTTACAGTTATTGTTTTTTTTTCCCGCCAAAAGTTTTTGAAAAATTTGGGCGGGAAAAAAAACAATAACTGTAAGTTGATTTTTTTGGGCAGAGGTGTTTTTCCCTGGAAAGAGCTTGTTACGTAGAGTAGTTTAGACCCCTAGTTTTTTAACCCTTTGAGGGGCAAATTAAGGAAAATAATTTTTTTCCAAATTTTTTTGCATTTCTAGGTTCCTTGGGGTAAAAATAGACCCCAAAAAAATTTTCATACAATTCCATATACTAGTATAGGAGAAAACAGGTGGCTAGTGTAACTATCCACTGCCCCACAAAGGGCTAGAAAATTTTGTTACCATATTTTTTCGAAAATCAGGTTTAAATTAATTTTAAAGGGCCAAACAATGACAACTATAAGTCAGAATCAATCAAACAAACAATTATTTATGAGAAAAAATTGTAATAACAGTCAGGAAACTTATTTGAGCATGGTTTAGTCTTGAAAATAACGCGTAAATGGCACTTTTTGACCTATGATCGACTAAAATTAACTTTTTAGACACCTTGAGGAGCACCAAAAAATCTCAAAAAATCATAAAATTGTTATTTACACTATAGAGAACAAAATTGTCCATTAAAGTTTACCCCAAAAAATTGTAACTTTTGAAGTTAATCCGAATTTAGTGTGTGGCAGAGCAACATTTTTGCTTCGAGCTGCGCTAAAAAGTGATTATTGGCTATGTTGCAACAGAAGATGTGACTTTTTTCTTTTTTCACGTTGTTTTCTAGACTATAAAGATAATATAAATAGAATAAAAACATTACATTCTTTATGACAGTACCGAAAAAAATCCAAAATATGCTGTAAAACGGCAAAACGCTGTAAACAATGCTGTAAACGACGATGTTGCTTCAATGAATCTCCGAGGCCTATTATTGGCTGAATGCAAGAATTTAGAATGTGAATAAGTAGTTCAAGTTATAATAAGCCTCTGAACGTCTTATCTGAGCCCTAAAATTCCTTCTACAAGGCGAAAAACTTGGAAATAGACAATGCATCACTGTTTGACCCCTTCAGGGGCAGTGGCTAGTGGTACTAGCCACCTTATTCTAACGCTTGTAATTATATTACAAAATCCGCAAATTTTACTCACTAGTACTTCAAAACGTTCAAAATACGTTCAAGATTCATAATCTGCCTCAAAAATTTGCCTAAACCTTCCAGAAAAAAAAAAATATTACTACATTAGCGGGAGCCGGTCTGTCTTGGAGGGAAAATCTCAAAATGCCAACATTTACCTGGTCTAAAAATAATGTTTACCGCTGTGGTACCATGTGGAAAATATTTTTTCCCCATTTTAGAACATCTTACCAACCAAAAAAAGTGACTAGTTACAATAGCCACTGTCTCATAAGCTCAGGAAAAAACAAATAAAAGGTGGCTAGTGGCACTAGCCACTGCCCCTCAAAGGGTTAAATAGCGACTTTCTGAATAAGAGTTATGATTTTTTTAAAATAGGTTTCCATAGATTTTGAAGTTCGATATCTCGAATACTAAAAGAGATATCGACATGCGGTTTGCGCCAAAATGCTCAGTTTTTTACCCTCTTTTGAATGAGGTATCACAAGATAGGGGTTGCCATTTGAAAAAAAAAGTTAGGGGCGCCCCCGCCCCCCCCGGGAGGGGCGACCAAAATTTTGACCCCCTCAAAAAGTAGTTTTTATTTATCTAGGATTATTCCCAAAGTTTGGTTTTTTTATCTGCGTAAATAAAGAAATGGCGCAGCCGTTCCGGGACTTACCGGACACCCTGTATAATGATACAGCTGTTTAATACAGATCAAATGGCAGCGGATCGAGGTAGGCATCTTAGATTTGCGGCAGAGTCTTTTATTCGTCTCCTGCTGTAAATTTAGGGTTATTATTTTTATAGCAGAATTCCCCGATTCTGGTTTATTTACGTACGTAATTTTATGGCATTCCGTTTCTTCATTGTTTTTATTTTGTTCTATAAGTACTATCAGCTTGAGAGGTGTAACGGTTCGTATCGTTCGGTGTGGTGTGCGCTTTTATTGATACCAACTGTCATTTTATTTCAATGGCGGACACGCTGCTGCGTTTCTTGTATAGATGTTTATATTCTGGGTATATTTATATATTTTCCATGGAATTCTTAGATGTATTCTTTGTACATTGTTTTTATTTATTTTATGATCTGTTGAAGTCGTGATCATTGATAGTAGTGCTGCGTCTTTTTTAATTTATTTGTTTGTGATGAGTGTCGTATATGTCTGCAACGTTGGCAGCTGTGAGCACTGCCACAGTCTACTTTTCTCTTTGTCCTCGTTTCATCAGCTGATTCGGCGATTATTTCCATTGGCATTTTCTTTTTTTTGTTGGGGGTAAATTGAAAGAAATTTGTTTTATAAGTTCTTTGACTATGCATAGGGTGTTAGAAAATTCATATGTCTTGCGTACACTGGGTGCATCAAAACTTATTTGGGCGTCGAAGTCAATTTTTTTTTGTTTGTGATTGAATGTTCAAAAATCCCCCTTCTTTGCGCCGAAGTTCCCATGAAGCTTTAACAAATTGGCGGTTCTTTTGGGATGGCGTCCGCAATTTTATACCAATAGTCAGGATAGTTGGTGGCCGTGGAAAAAAGGTTTGTTTAATAATAACTAAACGCTGTTGGAAACACATTGTTTGGAAGGTTTTTGGTCACTAGACGTTTTTCTTTTAAATCCCCCTCCCCTCCAATTTTTTTTTTTTTTTTTTGGCTCATTGAAGTAAAAGAGTTGCGGTTTTGGCTATTCTCAATCATTATTTTTCCGGAGGTCAAAACCCCCTCACCACCGTCCTGGGCCACCCCAGGGGGGCTATCTCGAAGGCGTCAAACGATAGACTCAATCTTGTGGTGCTTCGTTCGAAAAGGTCTTATGTTTTTAGTGTTACCATTCTAAGCGATGGAAGACATTTTTGTATCGTATTTGGTTAAAATTCCAACTATACCACGGCACGCTTTACCAATACATACAATGTATTGGAGGTCCACTGCTTGTTTTTTTTTTTTTTTTTTTTTTTTTTTTTTTTTTTTTTTTTTTTTTTCAGTGTAGGCTCTCTGATTTGGTCAAAACCGCACACAATTCAACTTGCGCACACTGCCAGGACCATTCAATTTTTTGGTCCCAGCGAGCTATACCAAACGGAGGGGTTTTATATGAGATGTTAAGTTGTATGAGAATAGGACTCTTGTAAACTTTGTTTTAAGCAAATGAATAGTCGAATCTGAAGTAAAAATCACAAAAATTACCCTAAACAAGTTTAAAATTCAGTGATAAACTCCAGTGGCGGCTCGTGCAGTTTGGCAACAATGTCCCTCCTCCATTTGAATGTATGCGTAACAATCGATTGTTGCCGAAGCGCTGCTTCAATATCGAATCGATTGTTTTACATAAAATCAAATGGAAGAAAAACATGGTTGCCACATTGCACGAGCCGCCACTGATAAACTCAGAAAACAGCTACAGCGGCAAGATCGTAATGGCCTACGTAACAAGTAGTTAAGGAGATTCTTGCCTAATTTGTCACTTTCTTTATTGAAACACAGAGATATGCAGTGGCGTAATCTTAGGGGGGGCATGACCTTTTTGCCCCTCCAATATTTGAGAAGGGGGGGGGCAAAGTATCATTTTGCCCCCCCCCCCAATAATTTGATGAAAAAGAGGGAGGGAGAAAAGAAAAGACGGAAAAATACAAAACAATAAAGAAAGGAAGGAATAATTACAGGAACCGAGAAGCAAAAAATGGCAAAAATAAGTGGCTCTATTTTACCCTGAAACTGCACCTAAAGTAAATCTAAAGTGAAAAATTCCTCTGTTGTCAATGAGGTAAAGAAAATATACATTGAGTCTACTAACTTCTGTTCAGTCGGTTGGTTATTTTGGAAAGATTCAATTGCTTAAAATATAGTCTGAGAGAACCCAAATGTTCAAATTTTTCTGGGGGAATACCCCCAGACCCCCTAATACCGGAAAGTGTCCCCCCAGATTCCCCATAGTATCGGACTATTTGCTACCCGAGGAACAGTTTCCCAAAGCCTAGAAATATCAGCTTCATCAGTAAGCTGAAAGTCTGCACTGAAAAGTTCCCTTTTTGCCGAAAAAATGAAGAAAATAAACGTAAAATCTATTTTTAATTTGTTTAAATTTGGTGGCATTTGTATGCGATAACATTGCTTAAAATGACGTCTGAGAGAGCCTGAATTTTCAAATTTTTCCGGGGGAGGACCCCCGGACCTCCCTCTCATTGGGGGGTGTCCCCCCAGAGACCCCCCATAGTGCATCTCCCAAAAGTTGGTTTGCCCCCCCCCCAATAAAAATCCCAAGTTTACGCCACTGGAGATATGTCTCTCAGATAGGAATCTCCTGAGATATATATATATATATATATATATATATATATATATATATATATATATATATATATATATATATATATATATATATATATATATATATATATATATATATATATATATATATATATATATATATATATATATATATATATATATATATATATATATATATATATATATATATATATATATATATATATATATATATATATATATATATATATATATATATATACCTGCGTAGCTCCGCCATTAAGCCCGATTCTGAGAGTAAATGTTGTGATTCGTCAGAGTACTCATCGTCATTTTGTTTAGCAGTGCTTGCCTTGCTTGTTGGCACCGCTTGCTTCAGCGCATCGTTATAATGTCATGGATTATGACCTTTGGATTAACGTGTATTAATGTAGCAAAAAAAAAAAAACGCAAGACTCATTTAATGAATTCATCGAACATTTAATTCAAGTAGAATAGAACATAAAAAAAAAATCTAGCTTACTTGATCATTTTACTCCCTTTTCCCTCTCTAAAAAGTCAAATGTAAACACTAAAGGGCGACTCAGTATATCGACCGTAGCATATCGCATACGCGTTTATTATCAGTTTATTTATTGAAATGTAACTCAATCCCAGGCGAGGTCACGGTCGCATGAATAAAAACCCCTTCCTTGTACGGTCCGGTCCGGTCCGGTCCGAAAACGGGCGAGCGGAGAGAGAGAGAGAGAGAGAGAGAGAGAGAGAGAGAGAGAGAGAGAGAGAGAGACGGAGTAGGTATCACAGTGGGGACCTACCGCAGTCTACAGACCGCGTTGTGGGGAAAGACCGCGTTGTGTGGACCTAACCGCGGTCCCCACGATGTCAATTGGCTATAACATGGAGAAAACCCCAAATTTCTTACATACTTTAAATTTGCATCGTGCGCTGTACCATTATCTTTTTTTTGAAACCTTAAGGTAGTTTTTTACGAGTCTCATTACGCTGTAATTACTTGTTTAAAGTTTGCCCCACAGTGATGGTGTCAAGACTGCCGTCTCTCTTACCTGCCCTGTAATCATAGTGGGGACCTTAAAATCCTATGATAAACGCGCCCTCTGTGGAGTAAACCGGAATTAATTACAACGTTGCCTGATAATGTATTTTAAATCCAAAAAATCAGCTGCTTTCGCTCCTACATAAAACCCGTGGTTGGCGTGAACTGAGTCGCGACGTGAAGATGTGGAAACTATGGCGATGTGCGAGTCATTCTTTGGTTAATCGCTCAAGGCGGAATAGGATTTTCCTATTACTTTGAAAATGTTCTCTTCCTAGGATATTCGATTTAGTTGGCAATTTTAATTTTCATCAATTCACCGAAATTTTCAAGGGTAGTTTATCGATCTATTTACCCACCGTGAATAAATCATATGCATTGCCAATTACTTTTTATTTGAACTAAGTTTTTTTTTTTTTTTTATTTTTTTTTATTTGTCTTATTATTGTTATTTATTTTTGTTCATTGGAATCTAAAGCACTAATTTCTTTTTTCAAATCCCATTTCTCCAATGCTTTTCAATGCAGTGAGCTAATCCTAAATATTCTCATGAACCCCATTCGATTATTGAACACGCACGAAATTTCGATCAATGTTGCTCTAATATTTCTTCATAAGTGAGTTGTAACAAGTGCATTACTTAGCTAGCTATATAGACAGCAAAAATTATGATTATAATAATAGTCCCTCCGGAGAGTGCGCTCAACTGAAGAAAAGAGGCTAGTTAATTTTTTCTTTCATCTTCCTTGGTGGCTCCAAAAGTCTCGGAAGATTCATAACAGCCCAAAATGTGGAGGTGACAAAAATAAAAAAATCAGTCGTTATTTTTTAAAACTTTTATTTCATTTCTTCACTCAAACCTGTCTTGCTTCATTCATTATCTCCCGGATAGTTCTGTTGTTTAGTATCCCTGGCAGGGAACTTTTTTCCACCACCAAACCACATAAGCTTGTTTATACATAACAAATAATAGTCAAAATAAAATAAGAACGGCAATAAATAAGAGACGCATAAATTACAACTTACGAAGCCAAGGACCTATTTCGGCCATTTCACAAAGTTGCAGCCTGTGACTTAATTTTCGCAAACCGATTCTTTCTTGAAACAAAGATTACATACTATATCGGTTAAACAGTGAAACAGTGGCTTCATTTAAAACCTGGAATTTTGATGTGCTATCATTGATCTTCAACAATCTACCGGTTACATTTTTACCGATCATGAAAGATAATGCGATTTTTGTCTCTTTTTTTTAATATAAAAAACGACTCTCTAACTTTAATTTTACTATTTACGATTTAGAACAAAACACTGTCGGTGCCATACTTGGAGCGAAAGTGTTACTAGTAGAGGTGCTTCAAAACTATAAGTACACGTGTAGAAAAATATTACGTTATTTTGACAGATGCTCCTTCAACAACTCCTTTAAAAAGCATATTTACAAATTATATGATATAACAGGTCTCAGTCTTGTAGTTTTGTTGTACGCATTTATTGAGGATGTGGATGGATTTTGGAACTTTCTCATGCTCTCAACGTTACTTTCAAGCGACTTTACCTGGGAATGTACTCTCTATAACGGTGCACCGAAAGTTTGCAACAGACCCATTAAGTTCTTTTAAATAACAATTACGTATGAACATTACGTATCACAATATTTGAGACTGAGCAAAAAAAAAAAAAAAAAAAATCCGAACAGCGTTGAATATTTTTGTATGTGCTCTCGATTCGCGTATGGATTTGATTGGTTCGATCTCGTTTCGCTTTGATCTATAAAAGGGCTCATTTCACGATTTTGATGGTCTGATGACGAAAACATATAGAACCGTCATATTGCTTATACTAGGAGGAGGGCATAGGTCCCCTATCCGGAGAGGTTCGATATTCAGGAACGGAAACATTCAGTTTAGGGGCTCTGCTCTTGAATTCTGAACAATTCGGTTCCATTGATTTCATACACAGCACATCTTTTTGCCTGATATACGTTTTGTTTTGTTTTTTTTGTTTTTGTTTTTTTTTTTTTGGCGAGACGAAACCGCGATTAAATATCAAAAAGTAGAGAGAAGAAATGATTTTTGAAGTATTGAACACTAAGCCAACGCTATCAAATCTTATACCGAATGCTCCGAATCTTAAAAAAATCGATTCTCACTTTTTTAAGGTCCAGAAGTTCAAAAGCAAACTTTCTACTCTTATTATTGAGATCCTCCGTAACATGTTTAAAATAAAGACTCTCATTTTCGGGCTTTGAAGGGGGGGGGAGAGATTTTTTCAAGTGGAAATCAAATATGCAGGTTACACACATTTTGTCAAGACGTTAAAGTCAAGTTTTGAAATAAAACAAAACAGACATCTTGAAATTCGCTCAAACTAGAAACTTTGATTTTCAGTTGTTTAACAACAAACACTGCATCTCCTCTGTATATCCGAATTAATGGACTTTGACATCATTAAATATGTGCTGCGTTCGACCTGGGGTCAAATAATTCTCGGCGCTTTGTGCAAAACTGTAGATGATGATATAGCTTGCGTTTTTTATCTACATGACTTTAAATGGGCCAACCCACAAAAAAATGAGGGAGACGCATGCGCGTACCCAGGATTTGAGTTCAGAGGAAATATGGTAGCATTTCCAGAAGGAGAGGGGGAAGCTCCTCCGGAGATTTTTTAAAATTAACTTTTCCAAATCGCCAATTGAATTTACTTGAGCTACTTCTATTTAAATCTGTTATAGGATTTGGTCTCGAGAAAATTGAGATTTTTTGATTTTTTGCATGTTCTATTTGTTTCCCGATTTACCGTACTGCTTCACTATAATATCCTACTATCCGATTTTGTGATAGAGTAAACTTGTCGATTGATCTATTGTTTAACCCTTTCAGACTTAAAAATCCTTTTTTCCAGGAACGGATTTTTGACCAATATTGTTGATCTCAGCGTTGTTTCCTCATTTAAATCGATGCGCATATTGCATTTCTTTGTTTTCTATAAGACTACGCGTTATTCAAATGTCAAATGTCCATTGGAATGGACTCCAGGTCTGAAAGGGTTAAGGTGGAAACAATCGCCTCATTGCCTTTCTTGGTGCTTTTTGCCAAGGTTGCATTAAAATCCATCGTGGATCGATTGCCACAATCGATTTATGATCAATTTTGTTTTTCATCAATCAATTTTTTTCATTTTTGAATTTTTCTCGATGAAACTTCTCACAATTCTTCCATGAAAGTTTCCTCTAGTCTCGAGCAATAGTTTATATTTCGAAAGTACAAAACTCTCTTTTCAATTTTTGCCATGTATCAAACTATGGTGGCAAAATTTAGAGCTAAAAGCTCCAGAAAAAAACCTTAATCAGAACACATTTGAATAATATATAAGCTGCATTCGCCGACAAGAATCACCCAAATCGTAGGATTCCACCGATCCTTAATTCTAGTGCATTTAGTTTTATATCACCCAAACCCTTGCAAGAGAGCCTCAAATCTACCCAAGGAAATTGTTTTTGGTGATAGGACTTGATGAATGAAAGCTATTTTTTCTAAATTGACGCTATTTGAAAATTAGCCGGCATAATGCCATGGAAATTCTATTTGAAACCTAGAAAGAAACATTCCGTATTTTCCAAACGCACGTTCAAACACTGAAACTATAGCTAAACGACTCCCTGGTTGAACGATTATTCATTGGGTGTTGCTGCCTCTCCCAATTTTGCTTTATGATCGCCAGAAAAGTTAACTTTGTCTTCATCGTGAGCTCTTGTAGCAATCCAGCTGTTTCAGCTGACGGCTAGATACGCTTGAACGCTTGGAAGGGAAATAAAACACAACTGAATTTCCAGCTTTTTTGGTCGATTCTCCTCGTCTACCCAACCTCTGTGCTGACCATCATTAACTCACCCCCTTCCCCTCCTTCACCCTGCTAATCACGATATTTGATCTATTCTATTTTATTATTATTGTTCTACGCTAGATATTCAAGTAAACACCCGGTAATTTTGAGATGAGTCCAAATTATTCGCATCAAATGCTTTCAAAAATCGACCCGAAATTTCAAAACTTTTAGCTCTCAAGATGTAATGCATCAAAATTATCTTAATATGGGCAGTAGGAATGAACTTCTTCTAATCGAATTCAGGAAAAATTTATCCTCTCGAATTTGTAAGACCAGCCATTCTCGGGAAAAATTCTGGAAACGGCAGGTCTATGACAACCTGTGTGACGAGCGTCAGTAGCGGTCTGTTGGGGAGGATTTGGGGACTCAATTCTACCCCTTTATTTTGGAAGAAGGGCTTGAACAAAGTGAGGAAAAATAAGAAAAAAAATAAATGAAAAACTATAAAAAAGAAACCGTCTACAGTTTTCTGAACCACTCCAGCAAACAGCATATAAAAAAAAAAAATAAAAAAAAATAAATAAAATAAAAAAATAAATAAAAAAATTAATAAATAAATCAATAAATAAATAAATAAATAAATAAATAAATAAATAAATAAATAAATAAATAACAAATAAATAAAAAAGTTATTCAATTTTTGCCTTTCCAAGCCTGCCTCCCTCCCACTTTTTGACCGAATGACCACCACTGCTGTGCGTGCGGTTATTGGCGGAGGCGGTAAATATTTGTAGAATGGAATTCAAATGGGGTGGGGGAGGAGTGATGAACTGCGCGAGAAAAGTCACCTAGCGGATTCTAGTTGGAAAGAAGGCGACCAGCCAGCCGTGGCCGACGAGAGTTAATATGTTGAATCTGAGGGGTTGAATGGCTCCAAGGTCAACCAGTGCGCGTTCGAAGGGCCAACGCAGCATGGTTCCTCTCGAAAAAAGAGGGGGTCCCCACAACAATAGTCAGGAGACTTTACCCGTATTTACAAATACTTGGCAACGGCGCAATCGGCAGAGAGCACTCTCTCCGTCTTATCACCGCGGCAATGGGGACGTCGTCCACCCACCATCGTTATGGGGCAAGTCCCCACGCCGGAAACATGGATGGAGTGCCTTAAAATCGGATGGAGTCGAAAAACAAATTAACTTTTCTTTATTAGTGTGTCATCCTCTATCTGAAGAAAGCCCTAACTCTGAGGTCCCCAGAATGATGGTGGGTGGACGGGGTCCCCACAGTGATTTCTACTCCGTCAAGAGAGAGAGAGAGAGAGAGAGAGAGAGAGAGAGAGAGAGAGAGAGAGAGAGAGCGCATCAATCGCCGCCATAAGGTGCTACTTTAATAAAGGAAGAAAGATAATAACAGTAAAGTTCAACGGCGCTTTGGAAACTATTGCGTCCGAAAAATAGCCGCCGTATTCCGCCGGGAAGCGCATCCTGTGTGTTGTCAAATATACATGCCTTTTCGTTGGGAAATTCATTTTTTTTTTCTCAAAATCCTTGAAATGAGAGTTTCTTCTATAAGTATACTTACATTTTTTTTTTTTTTTTTTTTTTTTGAGATTGAACCAAGGATATTTCTGCACACATACTCTGTTCAGGATACGATGAAACTTGGTGAGTCAGGTAGAAACGCACTACTTTGCAACGCGGCCTTTTGAGTTGTAAGGCCATTGTACTCACACGGGCTCTTTTCGACTGGACCCTTCTTCGGGAAGAGGCAATACCGAGAATCGGCTGACTATGAATGTTATCTGTGCAAAAGTCAAATTAGAAACGGTCACAGATACGACGAAATGGATGAAATTTGTGTCCAAAGGGCCATAACTCGTCAAAATTAGTCGAATTTGACTCCTCGATATCCTCAGACACTAATTTTTTTAGACAATTCAATTGAGGTACACTCATAAATGGAATTCTCAATAAATAAATCTCCGATTATGATGAGGTGTCAAATTCGACTAACTTTGACGAGTTATGGCCCTTTGGGCGTAAATTTCATCCATTTTGTCGTATCTGTGACCGTTTCTAATTTGACTTTTGCACAGATAACATTCATAGTCAGCCGATTCACAGTATTGCCACTTCCCGAAGAAGGGTCCAGTCGAAAAGAGCCCGAGTGAGTACAATAGCCATACAACTCAAAAGGCCGCGTTGCGAAGTAGTGCGTTTCTACCTGACACATCAAGTTTCATCGTATCCTGAACAGAGTATAATCGTAAGTTCAAATGATTTCCTTCCAACTTATCGTCTCGAAAGCTCAAGTACTCTTTCAGTGGCGGCGCGTGCAATTTGGCAACATTGTAAAGTGTCCCTTCAAATCAATTAAAGATATCGAACTATTGGGTGACGGGTGTTCAGTGAACACCTCCGCATTCGACCTTTTGCACTGGTTGAAATGAACACATTACAACGTTGCCGAGCTGCGCAAAATCAAAAAAGTAATTAATGAAGCATTGTTGCATTACATCTATTTGAAATCATCAAAAACATCAAAGTATTTGGTTTTTGGTAAATGCCCTCAAATTCAACCATTAATTTGGCATTGAAAAAAAAAAAAAAAAAAATGAAATGAAATGAAAATTAAATTATTATTTTTTTTTTTTTTTTTTTTTTTTTTTTTTTTTTTTTTTTTTTTTTTAAATGAAAAGGTATAGTCTGAGATTCCAAAAAAATGGGCAAAAAATCTGAGGGAAAAAAAAGTAATAAAAAACCATCGTTTTCGACCATTTGAGCTCAGTTAAAACTTTTCAGTGACATTTCTAGGTTTAAATTACTTGTAAAAAGTATTCTCTTTGATTCTATAATTGGTCTTGAAAATTAATAAATGAGAAATTGATGAGAAATTTACTTTCTGATTTTCGGCTATTTGTTGACAATCTCTGATGATCATAGTGTAACGGTGTAGATCAATATTATAAATTAGCAGGGTATGATCATCTGACTTCGTGCCACAAATTCAGTGGCGCCAAGTTTAAAATCATACTGCAGCCAAGATGGCTGACAGAAGCAGAAAACACTCCGAGTATCGCCCAATGTTTTCAGCTTTTCTGTCAGGTGATGCCTCCGAGTGTCATTATGGGCTGAGCAGAGCTCAGCCCATAATGTTTTTCGCTTTTGTCAGCCATCTTGGCTGCAGTGATTTTAAACTGCACGCCTCAATGAGGCGCGAAGTCAGATGAGCATACCTTGTTAATTTACAACCTTGGTAGCCAAGAATCTATCCCTTTATTGTCTCGATGTAGGAAAGATTATTATAGGCTGTCCCAAGAATGATTGGACTTGACAACTGTAGCTTTGAATGAAAACATCAGTTCCTATCCTCAGATAGAGCAACCTGGTTGGTTAGGAGCCGTAAGAAGCTGATGTTTTCGTGAAAACCATAGAAGTGTCAAATCCAATCTTTTCTGGGACAAGCTATACTAGCAGTATATTTTTCAATATACATAGATATACAACATCACACGATAATATAATCTTCTCTGCACGTATACAGCGAACCGATGAATTATAGAACGCTATCTTTGGGTCTAGCCAGCATGCACCTTCCAACTTGAAGATTGGCAAAACGTCGTGACGCGAGGGGACGTGACGGGACGCGACGCGGGAGTGATCCATCCCTCCGATCCGGCCCGGAGGACCATCGCAGCTCGAGAGCAAGCGAGAGCAAGCATCGACAGGGTCCGACATTGTTTGTTCTTCCTCCTATAAAACTCGAAACCTGACACGGATTCTCACCGACTAACTTCTCATTGTTGGATATTGTTGATTGCTGCGTCTCCTTAATTTTCCTCCTCCTCCTCCATCATAACCTTATCAACGGTTCAGCTATGGCGGCAATGACTGTGTATATATAAAGAATGTGTTTTCATTTTCTTGTTGCTAAATGTCAGTGATTGACCTTACGACTATTATGTTTTCGCCTCTCGGAGGAGGCCCCGAAGAGCCAAACACATTCCATCCCCCCCACCCCTTGATTTTGTCCGCGGGGTGAAAAAGCTCCGCTTTGAACGAGCGGCCGATCTTTCTTTTGTTACTCCGCTTGTCCTCCTCCCAGAGGGATCCCTAACTCTTTAATTATGCATAATTACTTATCATGTCTCGCGCTGTTGCCATTTAACAGGAAAAAAATTATTATCGGGTGAGCGAATTATATGATTTAATAATAAAAAAAGAAAACTGTGATTTTTACGACTCGTGGCAGCATTGATGTGAAGTGCTTTGTATAAGGCGCATCCCTCGTGATTGTACTTAATCAACGACTATTTAAAGGTTAATTTTTTTTTCTTACCCCGGGAAGAACGAGACGTTCTGACATCGACTTTCGAATGGAATATAAAAGTGAAAACATTATTTAGAAACAAATTGCTTTCTTTTCCTTGAATGAATGGAATCAATTTTGCTTCAAAAAAAAAAAAAAAAAAAAAAAAAAAAAAAAAACAGTACGGCTGTATGTAAACTTATCACGGAAAAAAAACTGGTATATAGAATTTACCATCTGTATAGCTGTTTTTGGAGTCTGCTGTCGAGTATAGTAAATTTTACCATCTTATGGTAAATGCAATTACGTACCTTGTCGAGGTGAAATGTACCAACATGTTATCTTAATTTACCAGAAGGTTTGTTGCATTTACCGTATGATGGTAAAATTAACCATACTTGATAATAGACTTCAAAATCAGCTGTGCAGATGGTAAATTCTACTAGCCTTTTTTTTCCTTGTTTGTTAGAGCTCTAGCACAGTGTAGGGGTAATCGAGGTTTACAAGAAGTCGTTTTGCATGAGTTGGCAAATGACAGCGCTGGTCAAGTGACAAAAGCTATAACACTTCCGATTGGTCGAACCGTTGATTTCAATGCTAATGAGTATAGTCTCGAAACAGTCAAAGCAGTAGCGGCTCGTGCAATCTGACAACACTGCTATTTTGCCATTTAAATCTGTGCTAAAAGATCGATTCTAGGTGAGGCACAGCGCCTCACCAAAGAATCGATTATTTTACATAGGTTTAAATGGAGGGAGTCCATTGTTGCCACATTGCACGAGCCGCCACTGAGTCAAAGCGCTCAGTGGTGGCTCGTGCAATTTGGTAACAATGTTTTTCCTCCATTTGATTCTATGTAAAACAATCGAATCGATAGTGAAGCAGCGCTTCATCTGCAATCGATTGTTTTACATAGCTTTAAATGGAGGAAAAGCATTGCTCCCAAATTGCAGGAGGCGCCACTGCAACCGCTAGAGTTTCCCTGATTGACAAAATGGGGCAGTTGCAAGGGTCTGAATTGTTGTGTTTTTTTTTTTTAGAAAGAAAATGAAAGTACTTGATGAGCTAAGAGTTTGCTCTTCGATGCCTTTAGTTTCTAATCAAGTCCCATTGTTCCGAAGATGAGATTTTGGCCAAAAATACATTGTTTTAACCCTTGTGAGCCTAAGGGGGGGGGGGTACATTTGTACCCCAGGCCAGTTTTTTTGACGCCATTTTGTCAAAACTGCTCAAAATTTTTTGGGACTTCATGACATTTTAAGTTAGGATACTTAGAACACGTCCACCAAATTTCATTAATTTTAATGAATTTTTGTCGATATTATAGAAATTTAAAGTGTTGGGGTACAAATATACCCCCCTTCGTCCTGCCAGTCTTAAGTTTGGAACCATCTATTACAGTGAATTTTACGGAAATTTTATGTAGATTAATAATATTAAGTCAGATCATTGAAAAAAAATTGGAAATTTGTCAAAAATGGAAAAATAAGATGGTATCTCATTTCATTTTTTCCATTTTTTTCATTTTGACATTTTTTTTAAAAGTAGGTGTAAATTTGGCAAAATAGCAAAAATTTACTCAAATTTCACATAAATTACTCTCTTAGGGTATTAAGTACATAATCCATCCATTAAAGTTTCAAAATTATTGATACTGACTGTGCTGCATGAAAATATCCTTGGGGTACAAAAATACCCCTCCTTAGTCCTTTGTGTTACCGAAATACCTTAGGCTCACAAGGGTTAAATGGGAATTCCGCATACTGACGTCACTATGCACACGATTTTTTACAACTACGCACGTGAGTTTCTCCAAAACCGGTACACTTATGAAAAAACCACACTCATTGCTGTTCTCAGCTCATCAATAATCATTTTCTTCATAAAAAACACACATTTCAGAATCTTACAATTGCCCTACTGTCGAAATTTTAAGCGGTTATAGCGTCAAAGGTTTAAAAAAAAATGTTATGAAAAAAGTCACATCTCTAATATTCAGATCATTAATCAATTTATATTGAAGTTATTCGGGTTAGTTTTCTTTGTAGAGAAAGTTTTTTTTTTCAATTTATTTGTGAAAATTTGCCTTTCTTAAATTTTTCTGCCTGAAATAACAATTTATAAGGTGTTTTATTTAGTTTTAAAAACAATATACGAAAGAATAGGAATGAAATAACCCCATTTGTGGTAGAACAATAATTAAAGATGTGGCAAAACAGACAGAAATTTCGCTCTGAAGAACAATAACTCGAGAAATTTATCATGAATTTGGCTATTCGAATTATGAATCAATAATTTTTTTCCCCAATTTTCATTAAGTTTTTCGAAATTTAAGAGTCCTGCAGCAAAGCTTCAAAATGTTTTCAGGGATTAAATTCCTTGTAGTATAGCCTCTCACACTATCCTTTTCTGACATTTGTTTCATAGAAATTAATTTCTACCACATAAAAAACATGAAACTCCCAAATAAATCATTTTATCATTTTATAGCTTCGTATATGAATTATGAAAACATTTGAATCACGATAACGCGTCATTGACTCAATTTTCAAATGAATTGTCTGCGCTCTAGGAGCTTTAGGTTCAAAGGCGGACCCAGCAATCTTGCAACTGTGTAGTATTCCCATTTAAATGCATGAGCAACAATCGATTGGCAAAAAGGCGTGGCCTCCTCAAAAATCGATTGTTTCTCATCCGTTCAAATGGGATGAATTCATGGTTGCCGAATTTCTGGATCCGCCCATATTTAGGCTGTATGTAAGGTCAGAGGCGTTGCGTCGTGTGCAAATTGGCAACATTCTATTCCTCCCACTGAAATGCCCGAAGAAGGTCGAACTTGTGGGGTTGTAATATGCACACCCTCGACTCGATATTTTATTTGGTTTTAAATGGGTTGAATGCAGCGTTATTTGATTGCGCGCGATGCGCTGCTGTGGGTAGGGTTCTCAGTTGAATGCAAGCCCCGAAAAAAAGGCCTCCACTACGTCGTGTAAATATTCCTTGAGGAACGCGCGTTAACCTTATAAATAATTAAAAAGTTGAGCTCAATGAGCCCTGAACTTATTTCCGATTCGTAATTCGTTCACTGGCTGTTAACCGGCTAACAAAAAAGCTATATTCTCGGAAGGAAGGGGAAAAAAAAAAAAAAAAAAAAAAAAAAAAAAAAAAAAAAAAAAAAAAAAAAAAAAGTATATAAATTAAATGAGTTCTGCTTATGGTATTCAACAGAGGCCTACTCCGGAACATTGCGTTCATCAAACGCAACAACAATAACGGCAAAGGATGGTGGGTGAGTCGCGATGGATCAACGAACAGAGCAAAGACCCGACGCTCAGTTGGCGGGAAAATTCAATTTGACTGGCCCATCCACAGTGATGCGTATCAAAATGTGACATTTTCCGGTCCTCGTTTCGTGAACAGCTATGATGGCCAAAAATCCGCTCCTGCACTGAAAAAAGTACTTGGTTAAAGTTTACCATATTGACATAGTAAACTTTTGATGGTTAAATCTTACTATAATTATGGTAAAAGTTACAACAAATATAGTAAATGTAAACGAGGCACATTGTAAATTTAACCACGTAAAAATAGTAAAATCAAACTTTGTGGATTTTACTGCGTGTTGGTTAAAGTCTAGGATGAAATGGTTTCTATATGTACGATGAAATTACCCGTAACTTCGACACAAAGCGCGAGATTTTCAAGTCTTTGGAAAGCTCTCAAAAAGCTCAAAAGTATTCTTTTGTAAAGTTTGATGAAGCAAAGTTATTTATAAGAGTGCCTCCCAGATGGTACTTTTAAAAAAAAATATTTATCATTATAACTTTAAAGGCTATTGTAGTTTTAAAACCATCCCAACACTGTAAAAAAAAAGTAACACTGGAGTGACTTTTTGTGACTTGGAGTCATTTTTTTCGGATCCAAATGCACCCTAAATTGGAGTCGGTAACTCCTTTTTGGAATCATTCGAGGAATTATGATTCATTTTAGTTAAAATGGATTAAAAATTCACATTATTGACAGTTGCATTTACCCAAACATTAGACATATTGATCTTTATCGAGTTAAATAATGTCTGAGAAGTGAATTGACCCCATGCTTAGTGAAAGGACTAAAAACTTAGAATAGTTTGTTTTTTTTCCACTCCAAAATGACTACACATGAAGAGTCAATCCATTCACAAAAGAGACTGAAAAGAGCTAAACTTGTCGTTAAATCAGCGAGGCTTTGATTCAATTGAATCTTGCGCTCTAGTAAATGAACTCACGTCGGGTTAATTTTTATATCACACAGAAACGGAGTCAAAACACACTCACAAGAATTACTTCACTTGAAAAGAAGTTTAAGGAACTGAACTTAGAGTGAAATCAGCAAAAGACTTAGATTCAGTTAAATCTGATGCTCGAGTGAATGAACTCTTGTCACAGAGTCATTTTAAAGTTCTTGGAGTTCGTTTCTATACCGTCTACAAACTTAAATACCGTAATTTCGTCGCTTTCTGTCAACTGTTAGGTTAGTGTATCGGATAGGATGTTAGGCTAGGAATAGGTAGGTTGCGCGTTCGAATCCCGGCGGTGGCAGTAAAAATTTGTAATATAGGCGTAGGCCGGACAACTGGTCAAAAGACCCCGTAATCAAAAACAATATTTTTGTTGGCTTTATCGATCCCTAATATTGTTCCTCTCCCCTCCCCTCCCGTTTTCACCCCTCTTCACACAACCACTTCCGCCCTTCTCTCCCCGCAGCACCCACCCAACCATTACCCTCCCCAGCCCCTCCCTCACCATCCCTCCCTCCCCTCGCCTCACCACCCCAACAGCCCCCCATGCCCTCCCTAACCCTCCTCCCCCGCCCCTCCCTCCCCTCCCTCCCCCGCCCCTCTCCGCTCCCTACCCCGCCCCTCCCTCCCCCGCCCCTCCCCCCCCCTCCGCTCACCACCCCCCGGTTTATGGATAGTCCAATTTGGAATAAATCACTCGAGAATATGGATCATTTTAACTCTTAGCTAGCGACAAATTACCCATTTTCGCATAAAATGATTCCAACGTTTCTTCTATTAATCAATCCAAACTTATGTCAATTAGAGTGAAACTAATCTAACATGTGTTGCATGACTCGTCAAATCGAGTTCATATTTGAGTTCACTCTAACGTTGGTGTTAAATTTGGCCTAGTTCCCGTATTAAGTCCTTCTTGGAGTGAATTATTTTTAACAGTGAATCTAAAGAACAACATTTTCAACCAAATTGATATAAATACAAACGTTTCCTCCCTAGCAATTATATCGATTATCGGAGGCCACTCTCAGCAATCCTCTTCTGTTCCAGGAACGCTGAGCGACACTACGACAAGTACATTGGAATCATGAAAAATGAACCACTCCATTAAATTAATGAAACGCATGTCAGAAATGAGACTTTTAAAAAAATATTGCAACCATTACTTGGTTAAATCTAAACCATTACTTGGTTAAATTTTTACCAAGGGCGTGGTTAAATTTAACTCAAACTTGGTTTAAAGTAACCATATTCGTGGTTAAATCCAAGAATAAAGCATATAGTAAACTTAACTATGTGAGAAGGGTAACGGTAACCCTCGACGTGGATTGTCGTATATCCAAACGAAGTGTATAGTAAACTTTAACCAATATATGCTCAAGTTTAACCAAGTAATTTTTTCAGTGTGAACAAAAAGTATTTTCACATGGAAAAAAAAGACAGGTAGAATTTACCATCTGCATAGCTGATTATGGGGGGGGGGGGCTGAGCGGGCTTCTTCTACACTATGTCTACAAGGGGATTTTCGAGGACATTTTGAGCGTTTTGTAGAAAAAGTAGGTTTTAGCCACTGCCCCCCCCCCTTGGGACCTTCGCCCCTCCCTTGAAAGTTTTCTAGGTCCGCCACCACGTGATGCCTCTCCCCGAATTTCCTATCATTTTTCTACTTATACATCCAAAGGGAGAGCAAGAGAGATCTTGGTTGCGCCACTGACAGTCTCATAAATTTTCGGCAACGCTTATCCTATGTTTATATACTTCACTTTTTGATCTGCACTGAAAAAACATCCTGGGTTAGATTTACTTTAATTTGGTTAAACGTTACTATACTCCTGGTTTCGGAAATGGACAACTACACACCCTGTGTTAACCCAAGCCAACCTATATGGTAATATTCACTATACTGTGTGTAGTTTCATCTACCAGGCAATTATAGTTGTTTTTAACCGATTTTTGGTTTCAAATTAACCAAAGGATGGTTTAAATTTAACCAGGTTATACGGTTAAAATTTTACCAGGATTTGGAAAGGGGGGTGAATGCAAGGGTGAGGGAGGAGATGGATTCATTCAAGGAGAAGCTACTCACTACTCAGTGCGTGCTCTTTTCTCTTCATATATTATGAAAATTGTCTCCATGGTCCACTTTACCTCCTAGAGCTTACAAAACTATATTTATGTTATCCGAGGTGACTGTCAGTACGTGATCAAAGCGTAGCCCTTCTAATGGGAAATCTAAAAAATAGCGGAATTTTCAGTTTTGAAGGCAAATTTAAACTATTTATTTATCTTTAATATTTATAAAACTTACATGTACGGACGGACTTTTAATTCTCGAACATTTTATTAAACATAAAAACCAGAAAAAACTTGACTGAAATGGCACAGGTACAATCAACGTAAAAAATCGATAGGAACTGATGGGCAGCGCGCACTATGCGGACAGCGGCGGAACTATACATTTACAATATTTATGGTTAAAATTCGCCATTAGCTGGTATTGTTTTATTTACATTAATTTTATCGTAATTTTAGCCACACAAATTGGTTTAAAATTACGATGCACATACTTGAAAATACTATTCTGAGTATGGTAAATTTAACAGTACCTAGATTATAGAGAATCCAACCCAGGAGGATGGTTCAAATTTAACCAGAGCATCGTAAATTTTTCGATCCGTGGGATAATTTCAACCATGATCCCCAGGTTAAAATCTAACGCACCCACTTTACCATAATGGTATGATAAAATCTAGCACCACCCTGTGTAAAATCTACTATCTGTATGGTAAATTTAACCATGATTTAGGTAAGTGTAAACTAGGAAAATTTTACTATAACGGCATATTATTCCGAAACCAACTTTTTTTTTTCAGTGTGTATAATATTAGAGCTAACAAATCCAAGACATTTGAATTTATTTTCAGATACATGAACTGAAATTATAGAGCTCCGTCTCCTTCTTTGTTCCTTTCGTTCGAGTGAAACGACAATTTTTTCGATGACTAAGACAAAGGCTTGATTGAGGCCAGTTGAAACCCTCTTTAATCAAAATTCAACTGTGTTCGCTCCTGTCTATCTCTCTCTCTCTCTCTCTCCTCTCTCTCTCTCTCTCTCTCTCTCTCTCTCTCTCTCTCTCTCTCTCTCTCTCTCTCTCTCTCTCTCTCTCTCTCTCTCTCTCTCTCTCTCTCTCTTTCTCTCTATCTCCCTCTCTCTCTCTCTTGTTCTCTCTCTTTCTGAGATTCTTCAATTAATAATAAACAACAGTTACAGCTTTTTAAAAAAAAAAAGAAAGAAAAAAAACCGGAAATGTAAAAACACCGAAGAAAAGCACTTCCAAACACTCAGAAGCACATTGAACAGGCACTTTCTTCACTCCGTCGCCGTCTGCTTCAAAATTTAGAGCACAGCTTACACTGGGTTTTAATTAGAAAACCTCTTTACTTGGGTAAAACTCCAATCAAAGAACCGAAAGAGCCTTCTGCTCGGCAGGCAGTATAGCTACAAGGCGCTGGGAAGGTCCTATAGCGCTTAAGGATCGGATTATTGTGTGGAGGAGTCGAGCTTTCCGGTGAATTGAGGCAGTACGGCTGGATAGAGGACCGACGAAACTCTTACTCTCCGATCGGTTCTGCTCTTAACTAGAATTCTCGATACTATCCTGACGATCATCCCACCGGAAGAACACGCCTGATGTTTCATGAGCCTTTCCTTCCGCTAGTTACTGACTCAATCGGTGTATTAGTGAGCGGTGATTTAAGCATTTCGCCGGATTTATCTCTTACAAAAGAGGATAGTGGTGGTGGAGGTGGAGGGGGGGAGTGGAGGGGGGAAGGGGGAGGGGGGGTGAAGTAGCCCAAGACTAGCGTGGATTCAATTTGAAATCGGAGTCCGCGCGGGGGTGATTTGGTGGGAGGATAGACGAAGGATGAAGGGGTGGAAAGAAGAAAAAAAAATCCATTACACCAATCCTGATTACATAACATTACCACCCTAGAGAATGAGCGTATAGCGCCCTCTCCACCCCTCCCTTCCTCAGCGAATCCCCAACGCTCTGTACGAACGCGAGAGTTCAAGTGACTCGACTTTGGAGGCCGCGACAGACCAAAGTTCGTGTACAGATATGCCTTTAACCAACCAATGGCAGAGCACGCAGTGATCCAATTTCCAAGAGTTCCAACCGAAAGGGAACGGGAACCGGTTGGTGGTATAGCCGAAGATTACTAAAGCTCACGCTTTTTGGGTATCGGGTAGACGGATTCTGACAATTATCGGTGGCCTCTATCGATTCATCTTGGCGAATGGAGTCGATCGCCCTCGAGGGATTTCATATCTTTTGATATCATATCGGGGGCTGGCAACTCATGGCTATGTAACATGGGCAGAAAAGTCGATGTCACCAAAACCCAGCTTGTGGCCTCTCTATCGATTCAGCTTGGCAAATGGAGTCAATCGCCCTCAAGGGTTATCATATCTTTTGACACTGGAACCACTTCACTGGCAACTCATGGCTATGTGCAACATGGGCAAAAAGTCCATGTCGCCAAAACCCAGCTTGTGGCCCCTCTATCGATTCAGCTTGGCAAATGGAGTCAATCGCCCTCAAGGGTTATCATATCTTTTGACACTGGAACCACTTCACTGGCAACTCATGGCTATGTGCAACATGGGCAAAAAGTCCATGTCGCCAAAACCCAGCTTGTGGCCCCTCTATCGATTCAGCTTGGCAAATGGAGTCAATCGCCCTCAAGGGTTATCATATCTTTTGACACTGGAACCACTTCACTGGCAACTCATGGCTATGTGCAACACGGGCAAAAAGTCCATGTCGCCAACACCCAGCTTGTGACCCCTCTATCGATTCAGCTTGGCAAATGGAGTCAATCGCCCTCAAGGGTTATCATATCTTTTGACACTGGAACCACTTCACTGGCAACTCATGGCTATGTGCAACATGGGCAAAAAGTCCATGTCACCAAAACCCAGCTTGTGGCCCCTCTATCGATTCAGCTTGGCAAATGGAGTCAATCGCCCTCAAGGGTTATCATATCTTTTGACACTGGAACCACTTCACTGGCAACTCATGGCTATGTGCAACATGGGCAAAAAGTCCATGTCGCCAAAACCCAGCTTGTGGCCCCTCTATCGATTCAGCTTGGCAAATGGAGTCAATCGCCCTCAAGGGTTATCATATCTTTTGACACTGGAACCACTTCACTGGCAACTCATGGCTATGTGCAACATGGGCAAAAAGTCCATGTCGCCAAAACCCAGCTTGTGACCCCTCTATCGATTCAGCTTGGCAAATGGAGTCAATCGCCCTCAAGGGTTTTCATATCTTTTGACACTGGAGCCACTTCACTGGCAACTCATGGCTATATGCAACATGGGCAAAAAGTCGATGTCGCCAAAACCCAGCTTGTGGCCCCTCTATCGATTCAGCTTGGCAAATGGAGTCAATCGCCCTCAAGGGTTATCATATCTTTTGACACTGGAACCACTTCACTGGCAACTCATGGCTATGTGCAACACGGGCAAAAAGTCCATGTCGCCAAAACCCAGCTTGTGGCCCCTCTATCGATTCAGCTTGGCAAATGGAGTCAATCGCCCTCAAGGGTTATCATATCTTTTGACACTGGAACCACTTCACTGGCAACTCATGGCTATGTGCAACACGGGCAAAAAGTCGATGTCGCCAAAACCCAGCTTGTGACCCCTCTATCGATTCAGCTTGTCAAATGGAGTCGATCGCCCTCAAGGGTTATCATATCTTTTGACACTGGATCCGTTTCACTGACAACTCATGGCTGTGCAACATGGGCAAATAGTCTATTTCGCCAAATCCCAGCTTTTGACCCCTGTAGCGGTGCTTGGCTCCAAAATGCATCGGCAAGTGGTTGGTTAGCAACGAGCCGTGACTGTTTGCTAAACAACCACACTCTGATCCCTTTTGATGCATTTTGGAAGCAAGCACCGCTACTTGTCAGAATCCGTCAACCCGATACTTATAATGCGTGAGCTCTAATCAACGGGATGAAGCACACACGGAAAGCAAGCTATTTTGACGGTTACCAGAAGGACATTATTTTCAATTTTTTTTTCAAAGTACTCTATTTGGCATTTTTAAAGTTAATTATCGTTATTGGTAAGGACTCACAAAACGGAAAAGTATGTTGAGCATTGTAATTATCAGAATGGGACTTAACTTAATGGAACTTAGTTGGACTTAATGGGATGCTAACAGTAGCGAGGCGTGAAATTTGGCAACGATGTGCTTTCTCCATGTAAACTCTCTGAAAAATTCGAACGCTTTGGTCATTGGCGATGACTAGACGTTTCGACCTTTCTAACGTGTTTAAAGGGGGAAAAAGAAACGTTGCCAAATTGCACGCCTCGCCACTGGATGCTAACTTTTCCTGTAAGCGATTGAATATAGTTAAGATTGCGTAAACACCAGTGAAAACAATGACGAGCACATTAAAAAATCACGGAATTGACTGTCAGACTCACAAAACGACTTAACCCTTTACTGCGCGATTTTTTTTTTTTTTTTTCGTTCGAAAATATGATTTTTCAATTGATTTTGACTCAAAATGAAAGGGAAAAATAATGAAAAAATTCCAAGGATTAATTCTTGCGCCCAAGAGATCTACAAAGTACTAAATTTAACATGGGCCAGTATAGGGAGAAAATCAAGGTCAAACGGTTAAATATGTTTTCTAATGCTCAGATGGCCCCCAATGTGGGGCCTTGCTTTATCAGACTTCGGTGAAAAATCGAAATTTTTCCTCGATTTGTGCCGGAGGGATGACGACGTGGAAAAAAATGATATTTTAACTTTAAGAGTTCAAAATGGAGGAAATATATTTTGTGCCTCAGGGGTGCCATGGCGCAGTTAAGGGTTAACAATTTAAGGCGTAATGGCGGAGCTGCGCACGAACCATGGGGGATTCCTATATAATTTGAGGCTTTCTAGTTTCCTCTGTTTGTTCGTATAGTGAGGGTGACGTCGACAGTAATCCCGATCCTCCCGTGACACCTGCGACACCTGCGTAGCTCCAGTGTTGCCAGATAGAGGTTAAAAAGCCGTATCGTCCCTCATTTAAATCAATATAAAACGTACGGCTTTTTCACCCCAATCTGGCAACACTGCGTAGCTCCGCCATTCTATGCAGTTATCATTCGAGATTTCTATCTAATTTGTCTCTTGGTGTGCCCAACAGGTGTTCTCGTAATTTTTAGATCAGTAGATTCGTAAATTGATTCATATGACGAAAATACTACTAACAATAACAAGCTAACGCGCTGATCAGTGATCTCTCGATGTTTATCAAAATGAAATAGTGAGATACGTATTTTCCCCGACCTAAGCGGTAACGACTTCTGGGACGCCTTGTAGACAGACGTACCATGGTAAAAACTACATCAACAGAGATACAGAGCAGATCTGCCGTTTCGCGTATAATTAATCGCTTTTTTTCAATGCACCGATGATTCCACCGGTTGAGAAAAGATTACACTGTTCAATTCAATGTATGAGTGAAATGCACGAAAATAGAAAATACTCTGATCTGTTATCTTTTCTCAATCGATGATGGAAACTCCGTTAATTCGTTAAAATATTCGCAAGTTTTTTTTTTAAAGTCATCGACGGCTCCAGCGGTCGAGGAAAGATTACAGATGCGAGCATTTCCGTGCATTACAGTCATACACCGGACTGAACTGTGTAATCTTTTCTCAACCGGTGGAATTGTCGGTGAATTGAAAAATGCGATTGATTATGTATGCAAAACGGCAGCTCGAGCCTGAACTCTGAGCTCTGAAGAACGAATCGCGGTTACTTGAAGTGATTAAATCTCAACGATTAAGAAAACAAAAATCCAATGTTATGCCAATGCCGAGGCCCTGTTAGGTAAATTAAAAAACTCCGATTTCTAACCCTCTCACTTTTTCAGCCCCTTCATCCCTCTATACTTCCTTTCTCGTAGCTTGGTGTGGATAAATTATCATTTGACTGACAGTTACACCTTGAATACTATGCCTTATACTTACCTTTCGCTCGGTTATTGTTCAATTGTTGAGACAGGTTGAGTACTGCTCAAATAACACCGTATATATTTAAAAATAATACACATTGCTTCTTTTTCATTTGAACGTTTCATTAATTTTATCGACCAATGGGTCTGTTTGCGTACTTTTGCTACATCAATATAACTCATTTTTTCTAACGTAAAATTCGGCGAAAATAACGATGCGCACGTTAAAAACATTCAAAATCCACTCATTGACTCAGAAATTACCTTCCATTTCAAAAAACCCGCGCTACACTAGACACTATATCACCGAATTATAACTACATACATGGAACCATCTCGTTTATGTAAACATGAACGGAACTTACAAATATTGGAATGTTTCGTTTAGATGCGTACATTTCTTATATTATTTTGTAATCTTTGATAAACCGGAAAGACCAAGCAGCAAATGCAGCCAATAGTTCATGTATTTAGAAGGGAATTCCATCATTTTGTAGTTACGATGTTGTTCACTTATGCTTGGTGGTTCCGTCTATGTAGTAGGATACCGGTGTAAATAGTGTCTAGTGTAGCGCGGACTGTTTGAAATTGAAGTGATTTCCTGAGTTAATTGGTGGATTTTGAACGTTTTTAATGTGCGCATCATTATTTTCGCCGACTTTTACATAAGAATCAAGGCTCTATATTGTTGTAGCAAAAGTATGCAACAGACCCATTACATTTCCTACTTTAATAGCGTCTTGCAAATATTATTATAAAGATCGGTTTTTATGGTCGCTCATTTGCTTGCATTTCATTTTTGGGAAAATAGTTGTCGAAATTTCGGAGGGATCGCAGCCCCTTTTGATTTAAAAGCAAGTGTTGTTATTGTTGAGCTCACGGGGCTGTGATAACGCAAAAAAGGGAAACCCCGTTTTTCAATTTTTTTTTTTTTTTTTTTAATTGACAGTACCTTTCTCACCTTTTAAGTACCCCTTTGGAGTCAGTGGCGTAGTAAGGCGGGGGCACTATCATAGGGGTGACACTTGCAGTAAATATGCAAAAAAATGTAAAGAAAATAGAGCGAGAGGGGGAAAAGGAGGAGAAAGAGGGAAGAAAGACGAGAAAAGAGAAAAGGGAGAGAAAAAATGGAGAGAAAATATTTTAAAAATAGAGAGATACTGGACAAATGTTAGACGACATGAGAAAAATGTGTATGAAGTGTGGAAGGAAGTATGATTAAAATATCAACCTGGCTAAAGGGTGTCACCCTATGGAGCAGGAAGGGTTTCTTCTCAGAACGGAAAGTGTCACCCTGAAGTAGGATAATTTATTAAATTCACTAGACTTGTTTGAATAGTTGATGAAACATTGATGTATAGCTCGTATTTACTTTTTTTTTCAAATTTTTCATAATTTCCTTGGTAAAAGTGTTCCATGACTTTCCATGACCAAAATTCTGTGGGCATTATTTCCGTGGGCAATTATTATTTTTCCATGAAATTTCATAGAATTTCTTGGGCAAAATATTATTTTTCCATAACATTTCATGGAATTCCATAAGATTTATTATGTAATTTTATGGAAAAATAACAGTTACCCATAGAAATGTTGCCCACGGAAATTTGGTCATGGAAATTCATGGAACACTTTTACCAGGGTTGTTTTATTTGATTCTCGAAGAAGAATAAAAATCGTTTTTCTAAATTTTCTGGGTGGAATGGTGGTGACACTATAGTGCTTCGCCCAAAGGTGCCACTAATCCTTACTACGCCACAGTTCGGAGTATAAAAACGCTGAGAAAGTAGAAAAAGCATTACGATAATAGATGAATAAGAAACTACGCGTGGATTGGTTTTTGTTTAAAAATCAATTTGTGAACAAACAAGAGAGGATAATCGGAAAGACCGTTCGACCTTAAATTATTATGCAATGGTCATTGGTCACTCACATTTATAGACGAAAAGGCGGGAAAACAAATACCGGAACGTCTGTCCATCGCGTCGCGTCACTTCGCGCGACATGGTCCGGTAACAATTGACAACCTGTTATCGGAAACGAATTAAAGAATTGCACTTGTTTCGAGTCAAGTCCCACGTTTTAATCTATCTTTCTCTCTCTTCTCCCATTAGAACGCGTGTGTTAGAAAAGGACGGAATTAGGGGTTGTCACGTGATTTTCGACCCGTCTTCTATCCTTTTCTAGGACATGCGTTCTAATGGGAAAAGAGAGAGAAGGACAGTTACTTGGATCTGCTAGTGCCCGAGTCTCTCCCTTTTCCATCCCACTACCTTCCCCTCCCCCTGTAAGTTCCTCGAAACGTGAAAAAGAAACAATATTAAATGTCATTTAGAGAATTAAGTAAGAGAATCGTGAATAGGCGCCGCGAGTTGTGTTCAGTGTTGTCAAGTTCTCTTTCTTCTCTCTCTCTCTCCTCTCTCTCTCTCTCTCTCTCTCTCTCTTCTCTCCTCTTCTCTCTCTCTTCTCTCTCTCTCTCCTCTCTCTCTCTCTCTCTCTCTCTCTCCTCTCTCTCTCTCTCTCTCTCTCTCTCTCTCTCTCTCTCTCTCTCTCTCTCTCTCTCTCTCTCTCTCTCTCTCTCTCTCTCTCTCTCTCTCTCTCTCTCTCTCTCTCTCTCTCTCTCTCTCTCTCTCTCTCTCTCTCTCTCTCTCTCTCTCTCTCTCTCTCTCTCTCTCTCTCTCTCGCTAAAAAAAGTTCGCTTATGGGGAAATTACATTGAATCAGAGTTTGTTTGGAACCAGAGGCCCTCGAGCGGCAATCGATGCGATATATCGCTCTACTAAAACAGTCTATTGAGTTTAGGAGGGGATTTCGGAAGTTTTTAGTGCTGCCATCATTATTTTTGGAGGTTTTTACAGCAGAATCGACTAATAAATTGCTTATAGTAAAAGTGTGCAACAGCCCGATTGACCCCGGAGCAAAATAAAAAAAAAAAAAAAATGGAAAGTAAATAAGTCGAAATTTGACAACGCTGGCTCTCGATCCGGGTTCAGGGAGGACCCGAACCGTGACACGGAGGGCGCGGGCCCTCCACCTCCCTCGCGTCTCGCTATCCGCTCCTCGCCTCGCCAAGGGATGAATGTTGACATTTGAGGAGGCATAAGCAGCGCAGGGAGGCGTGCGAAGGCAAGCTTTGCAGCAGGGACAGCGCCCAGTAACACAAACAAACCTGGCCAAGGCAATTTAATTACCTGTAAATTTAATACACTTAACTTTATGCGCTGTGAACACCCATCCAACCCAGCTGCAGTTACAATATTCTAGGAGACGACCACGCCGCGCCGCCGCCTCTTCGGATTTGACTCGCATACCTCCGATGCGATGTCTTGTTAACGTATAAAGAAAGGCGTTTCGGCAAAATCCTAGCTTTTTATTTTAATTTTCTTAATAGTTTCCGCCCGTCCTAGCACGATTACGTTTCAAATGATTTATCGGGAAGTAAAGGTTACGTCGACCCAAAGTCTGAAGTCGTCTGTCCACAATGGGTGAAAAGAAAAACTTTAGGGAATACTCTGCGAAAGGTTAGAGGTTGTTTGGTATGCGGCAGTGGCGCAACCAGGGTCTCTTCCATCTCTCTCATTTCCCATTTGAATGTATAAGAAGGAAAAAGACAGAAATAGGGGGTTTTATCCCCTTGTCCAGTGGCGTAGCGTGCAATTTGGCAACGTACTATTGTTTCTATTTAAATTTATGGGAAAATATCGAACGATTGGGTGTTCGGTGGACACCTTTTAATTCGACCTTTTATACGGCTTTAAATGGACAGTATACATCGTTACCAAATTGCACACTACGCCACTGCCCTTGTCCATCCTTGTCTAACATACGTTTTTTAATGGAGAAAAGAGAGAGATGAAGAAACTCTCGGTGCGCTACTATGGTCTACGGCAATAACGCCAACTATTTTTTTGGTCTACCAATAAATAGGTCTAAACTATTATTTCGTCCTCTATCATTTTATGTCTACCGACTCCTCGTCTATTGGCATTTGGCATTATATCGACTAACAAACAAGGTCCAATTACAAAATGGGTCTACCCTATTCTTTTACCCAATAAACAAATGACGTCTACGCTTAACATTTCATTGGTTATTTTTTCTACATTTCTAAAGCCAAGAAGTAAATTAATAGTTATTTGTCTCGTATTATTGGAGTTATTCTTGTTTAAATAGGTCCTCACCGCAAAACATTTTTTTTTTTTTCAACATATTACGAATTATTGGTCTTATCCTAATTTATCAGCAAAATTTTGTGGACTAATTTTTAAAACCCGTACTAGAAGGGCATTTTATAAAAAGCGACACTATCCGAAAAATCGTGTTTTGAAAAAAAACGTGTTTGAAGATTGTAATTCAGTCTCACAAAATGATGCTTCACTGAAACTTTACGACCTATTTCTTCTTAAAAATTAGACTCATTTTTCGATCAGATCACGCAGAGTTTAGACATTTTCATGCATTCATTGGTTTTATATTGAGTTTTAAAAATTGCGGGGAGTGCCCTCTTTATGAAGTACAATGTATAACATTTTTCTGCGAATAAATGTATAAAAATCAACCTAGTAAAAGTGTTTGATCAGAGATGACCTCCTTATTGTTTTTAATATGATGTAGGAGTATTTTAGAGATATTTTGAGTGTACTGGTATGCAAAGAAAGCGGCAGAATTTAGAATTATTTGTATAATTGATGTTGTGAAAAGCTTGCGTCTCGCAACACGCGATTATTCATGAAACCACCACCCTCTTACTTCACAAAATCTTACTACTTAATTACTTCACAAAATCACGTTAAAGCACAAAATGTGTTCCTCAAATACATCAGAACGACCTCCCACAGTCAGAAACGGGGTCCAAAACTTTTGCATTTGGGTGCCCTTAAAACCCACCGTGACTCGCCTTTTCTCCGTATCTGCTGCGATCAGTAAATCATGTAAATCTACCTCATTTGCTCATTTTTGGTGATATTTTTATGAAACTTACATAAATTATACTTCAGGATATGACGCATCTAAAAATGCGTTCTAAGCAAAAAGGACGTAAAAACGATGGTGTCCTTTTTATAAAGTGCCCTTCATTTGTCAATCTACTAAGCTCACACGTCGTAGGCCTGTTTTCCTGGACCAAAAGCTTGTAGACCTTTATCTCAAGTAGACGTCCTTGAATATTAGATTTCTTGCCTGTGGACCTAATAAATTTGACTTTTTGTCATTGGACGTATAATTTATTAGACCTCATGACTATGTAGACCAATTTTTAGGAGACCAAACGACATGAAACCCTACGAACACTTCTCACTTGTAACTTATAATTGGGGGGACCCCCAGACCCCCTTATACTTTCTGGGGGAGACCCCCCCTTAAAGGATTAATTTTACAGTAGAATGGTTGCAGACTTCTCTTGTAAATCTTCATCAAAATTCAAACAACTTCAATTTTTCCATTTGTTCACCCATTTTTCCATTGATTTTAATGGAAATCTTTTATCCTCCATAACTTGCTAACAATGCAAAATTTCAAATAAAGTATAAAGCACCTCTGGGGAATGTTAAAAGCAACAACTCTGCAAAATGTGCGTGCATATGGACCATTGTTTCAAAAGCTATGCGAGGAAACATAGACAGACAGGCAAACAAACGTCTGCGCCATCCCAATACTCTCTCAATTTCTAACTGTCGTGAGAAAGTAAAAATTACCAGAGGCAATATCTGGCACACTGTTACCGCAGAGTTTTGGTATTTTTATAGCATAGTTCTGGAGCATTTGGAGGAAACTGTCAATACAGCAGTTGCCTGATTTTTTTTTTTTTTATATATATATATATATATATATATAATATTTTCAAATTATACCGTTTAGTAAATTCGGTAGTCTTGAAAATTGATTCGATTTATTTTTTATTTTTTTTATCATTTTTTTTTTCACACTTTAGTTCGAGGGAAAAAAATCCAAAACCACATTTTTTCTCTGAGGCTCACTTGAGAGTGGATTGCCCCTATCATGCTCATAATCACCGTGCGGCATGGAAATTGACCTCTCTAAATCTTTGAAAGGAGAAGTGGAAAAATAAAAAAGGATGATCAAAACATTCATGCTCTATAATAACCCTTACATTATCATTATACAAATTAGGACATCCAGAGGGATTGACCCTCCCTCCTCCCCCCTACCCCTCCCCCTCTCCCTCGCCCTCCCTTCCTATCCGTCTAGTGACCGACGCATTTATCCGGCTCAACTCAACACCAAATCTCCTTGTTTGTATGCGCCATCGACGACCTTCAAAAAATAAACGACACTCACACATTAACTAAATTACACACTCACACACACCTATACATACAGGAACAGTGGCACCCCCTTACGCATGCATTACAGTGCACCCCTCAGAGATACCGTGCGCAACCCTCCGCTATTAAAAACCGGTGCTCATTTTAATTGTTGCATCCAATGGCGTACGCAGAAATTAGTCTCTCTCGCTCTTTCCCCGTTTGAGTGTACGTACTGGAAAAGGAAAGAGACAGGAGCTGAAGATGCGTTCTAGTCCCTGCGTCTGTCCTTTCCCAACTCACGTGTTTAAATGGGGAAAGAGAGAGAAAGACCAATGCCTGTGTACGCTACTGGTTGCATCACTCCACTATCCAACCAAACCCGCGGATTTATTGACTCGATAAATATATCTTGACTGGAACATATGGATGCTTGACTGACTAACATCGGAGGGTGTTCAGTCGGTGAAAGTAAACATGATTGATAAATGATAAGTATGGTACAACTTGTGAATTTGAGATGTATGTTTTATCAGCGTGCTGATCAATTCATCGATCCATTTTATGTACTGAACTTATCTAATGACACTTCCGATTAATCGATCGCTGTTCGTCGAGTAATAGATTTAATCGATTAAACATATGCAGGTTTAGGTAATCGGTTAATTTGCTGTTGATTAATAAACACAAGAGGAATCGATTACCTATATTGATTATCTTCAGCTCTGCGTCTTGCCAAAGGCATTGCTCCAAAATTTGTTCAAAAAAATGAGGTTTTTACGCAAAAAAAAAAAAAAAAAAAAAAAAAAAAAAAAAAAAAAAAAAAAAAACTGGCTTAAGGTCGTTTCATGTAACTTAGTTCTTTGTAGAACACTCTGCACCCCAGTTCGAAATCTATAATGTTCACTGAAAAAAAAAAAAGTGCTGAATTTGACTCTTTCTTAGTTTAAAGTATGGACAGACACCACTTAAAACTGTTACTTTATGACTGTTTAAATTAGTTAAATTAACACGGCACGGAGGTAGTTTAACTATTTTAAACAGTCAAACTAACAGTTTTAAAGTACTGTCCATGCTTTTAAATAAAGAGTTAAATTCAGCACTTTTTACTTTCTCACTCTAACAAAGTTAGAAAAATTGAGAAAGTATTGCGATGGCGTAGAGATTTTCAAGGTATTTTGTTTCGATACTTGGCCCACACTTTGACTAAGTCAATCATAATACTTATGAAATAATCGGCTCCTATTATGCCTAATACTATCCTAAAGAACAGGGCCAGATTTAATGAGGGGCGACCACTCGACCAGGGCGCGCGCCATGGGGCCCCCACCATAAAGCAGGTCCTTTTTTTTGTATTGGTGGTTGATGAACTTCCTTTTTTCTATCATTGCAATACTGTAACAGTCCGGCAATGTTGAAAGAGAAGCTTTTTGTAGAATAACCCTTAAAAAAATAAAGAAACAATTAAAAATACTAACGAAACTTTAAGAATTGTTAACGAATTTTTTATCAGGGTAATAATTTACTTACTTTTACTCGATGTGCCTTTAAAAGTAGGGACTTTATAATTTATTATTCCTAAGGTTTACCGGGAGGGGGGCCCCGGGGCCCACTGCATCCTAAATCCGGCCCTGCTAAAGAACATCTATATCCATTACATTTTAATAATTCCTGTGGTTTGGAGAGGTAAATGCATAAAATATCTGCGTGGCGCGTCCGTGATCAGTGAGTCCGTGACTCTGTCTGTATCCCTAACATAAATTTTGCACAATAGATCCAAATGTATTCAAATTTTGCACAAATTTTGCTTTTAACATTCTCCTGAGGCACCTTTTTTTGTTTTTTTGATATTCTAATTTTTAGGTTAGTTATGGATGAAAAATGGTTTCCATTAAAATCAATGGAAAAAGGGGTCAAAAAAAGGAAAACTTTAAGTATTTAAAAAATGGATCTTTAGACGTGGATTAAAATATCAAAGGGTGGTCTAGGGGTCTCCCCCATAATATTGAAGGGGGGCCTGGGAGTCTCCCCAATTTAAATATGATGTGAGAAAGTGTCCGTATTCCGTAGGGTATTCCCTACAGTTTATTTATTTTTTTTTTTCAGTGTTCGTAATTTAGTCCAGCTGTTAAACATTAGTGGTCGACCCCTAAACTCCCCCGTAACCCACCATCCGATTTCGCTACTGCCAAATAACTAAATGCTCTACTGTTTGAAAACTCGTCCGGTATGCATGAACTAATTCCGATTATTATTTGCTCAGTCTTTAACCACTTTTCGAAAGCACTCAATTCAATTTTTAAATAAATTATAATCGGGGCCAGCCAGCCCCACCCACTTTTTGTCCGGTCTGACGCTCATACCTTCGCGTCACGTCCTTTCACTCATTCAAAGGAATTCTTAATCAACCAAGTCCTTTCATCAAAACTGCGAAGCTTTAGAGCGCGATCTGGGTCTGTCCTTATTTTAATCTCGTTCTTCAATCGTTCAATTTCTTAAATAGAGCCTAATTTCATTCGTCCACGGTCTGTAAAATCAACACCGCGAACGCCGTACCGGCTGTCATGTCGCGGTCGAGGCGTCAACAGACAAGAGATAAACACTGACTGCCGATTCAATACCACCCAACCGTGTTTAAAAAGGGCCCTCCCTCCGTCATTTCATTTTTCATCCCTTTGATTAATTGAGTACGACTTTGATTTTCAAAGGCACCGATTTTCTCCAAATATATAGAGCAACACGAGAAATGAGCAAGACACTCTATACTTACTTAGTGACCGTGTGCGGTAACTTTGGTAGATCTTTTGTCGATTATTTTTATTCCTTTTGTTTATTCGCGTTCCATCTTTGTTAAGTGTGCTTTGAAGGTCATTTGATGATTTGATGATTTGACCGGCCGCCGCCGCGGCCTTTGAATTTGTGCGGGTTCTAAATCTGATTCATTCGCCTTCAATTACCAGGATAGGCAAAATTATCACCGCGGAGTACGAATATTTAACAATACACTGAATTTGAGCGAGTTATATTTCTGATTCATTCGCCTTCAATTACCAGGATAGGCAAAATTAACACCGTTTAGTACGAATATTTAGCTACACACTGAATTTGAACGAGTTATAAATCTGATTCATTCGCCTTCGATTACCAGGATTGGCAAAATTAACACTGTGGAGTACGAATATTTAACTACCCACCAGTGGCGGAGCGTGAACTCTTGCAACGTTGCAGTTCGTCCATTTAAACACATTGAAAATATCGAACTACTGGGCGTTCGGCGAACACCTTCGCATTCGACCTTATACACGGTTTTAAATGGGCACAATGCAACGTTGTCAAATCGCATGTTACGCCGCCGCGCCGCTGCTACCCACTAAATTTGAGCGAGTTATAGCTTTGATTCGTAACCTGCACCTGGTTGAAGGGTTAATAGTTTCCACCTGTCCCCAGCCCCGTGCGATTACGTTCAAATGATTTATTTATGTAATTCATATGCATGGTATTCAGTGCAATTCACGGCTCTATAAAATTCAACCAAGCTCTTTCAGCAGGCAACAATTCATAAATAGCATTCCGATGGAGGCAGATGACGTTTTATTTGAGGAGCAGTTTTTCTTCTTCTTTTTTTTCAATACAGTATGCACCCGGCAGAGGGCGTGGCGTGACACTCGCGGGAGAGCGCGCGGGGGCGAGAGGGAGGGGGGAGGAGTTAATTTACGGGAACAAAAGCTCGACTGCCGAGAGTCTGACAAAAGCTCCGCCCGGGGGAGCCAAAATTTCTCCCGCAATTAACTCGAATTAACTAATCATTTCTCCCAGTCCGCAATGCACAATGAAATCCATCCCAGTGTTGTCAAATCATACGACTTTTCATTCATTTTCTCATGACCGGTCCCCGTTCGAAGTGACAACACCGCACAGCTACAGTTTACTCTTACTTTTCAGCGAGCTCTGTGTTTGGTTTTCGCTCGCCCAATCAGAACGGAGGAAGAGAGCCATCTCGCTGTATCCTAACTACTGTCTGAGTAAAATATTTACTCGACCATATGCATCGTTGCCAGGCTTGGCGATTAAATCCCCAAATATCCTATCCTAGTAGAAGTGAAATCTGATGATGTTTCTCTGAGTTAAAACCGGCAACTGACCCTATATAACATTCATGAGTCCACCGCCCGGGTTCATCTTTTCTGTAAACAAATGCTTTTAATTTTCGCTCTGACTTTGCAAAACGGCAGTGTTGCAGTATTGCCCACGGCTACTGTTTTGCTGATTTTCCCACGGGGACCAAATTTTTCTTTCTTTCCCTTTCTCTCCCCCTCCCCCATTTTAATTCCCCCTTCTCTCTCTCCCTCTCTCTCTCTCCCCTCCCTCTCCCCCTCTTCTCTCCTCTCCCCTCTCTCTCCCTCCTCTCCTCTCCTCTCCTCTCTCCCTCCTCCCCAGGGCCTCTCTCTCTCTCTCTCCCCTCTCTCTCCTCTCCCCCTCTCCCCTCCCTCTCCCCCCTCTCTCTCCCTCCCCTCCCCCCTCTCTCTTCCTCTCTCTCCTCTCCCCCCTCCCCCTCTCTCTCCCCTTTTCTCTCTCTCCCCTCCCCTCCTCTCTCCTCTCCCCTTCTCTCTCCCCTCTCTCTCTCTCTCTCTCCCCTCTCTCTCTCTCTCTCTCTCCTCTCTCTCCTCTCCCCCCTCCCCCTCTCTCTCCTCTCTCTCTCTCTCTCTCCCCTCTCTCCATTTGATCATGTGTTTGGGTTTGTAGTTTAAGGAAATAGAAGAGGGGGCGAAAGAAAGATGACTGCCCATAATCTGTTCTTTTCTAACACACGCGATCAAACGGCCATAGAGATAGTATGGAAAAATTCCGAAATAATAGGTATCAATTAAATTTCTTACAAAAACGACCGCCTTCACTATACCATCAGTTCAAGGATATATATAGATGAATGGGTCTGTTACACACTTATGCTACAGCAATATGACACATTAATTCGACGAAAATAACGATCACATTAAAAACATTCAAAATCCATCTTTAAATCCGGAAATCACTTTCATTTCAAATAACCCGCGCTACACTATAGACACTGTTATCACCGACATACAACTGGTCAACTACATACAAGGAACCACTGCGTTTATGTATATACATCAATATGACTTAAGAAGATTTGAATTTTTTGTTTAGGTGTATACAATGGATCTGTTCCACACTTTTGCTACAGCGATATGGAGGGTCGATTCTAGAGTAAAATCGCGTAAAAATGACATTGGAAACATCAAACAGTCATAAAATCTACTCATGAACCCGCAAAAGGCGTTTTAAGGAAAGCCTAAGATGGCGGGCGAAGGGGCGAAGCAACCCTGCATGCATGCACCACGAACACCGTCAAAATATGGCCGACGACGGCAATTTACAATGATGGTTAGAATCAACGAGCTATACATTTATCTAGAGTGGCGGTTTAATAGGCAACCTGCGTAACCACCATGGGGGATTTTTAGGTTAGGTTTAAGCGAGTGATTTGTCCATTTGTTTCCGTGTATTTTGGTGCGGCGCCACCGCACAGTGGATCGGAACGTGATTTGATCCACTGTGCGGCGCGCCGCACCAAAATACACGGGAACAAATGGACAAATCACTCGCTTAAACCTAACCTAAAAATCCCCCATGGTGGTTACGCAGGTTGCCTATTAAACCGCCACTCTAGATAAATGTATAGCTCGTTGGTTAGAATGTAAACAAACGTCTTACTTCCTCGTATAGTAGTTACATTTTCTGTCATTCTGCGTGTTTTTACCCGGTGAATTTGACTTTCTCGTTATTCTTTGTGATTAATATGGTATTAAAATATACGTTCTTCGTCGATTGGCCGAAATTCTAAAAAGGAAACATCGGACGAGAACCTTCTTTGTCGAATGCCGTCGTCGGCCATCTTTTGGTGTTCGTGGTGCATGCATGCAGGGTTGATTCACCCCTTCGCCCGCCATCCCTAGGCTTTCCTTCAAACGTCTTTTGCGGGTTTATGAGTGGATTTTATGACTGTTTGGTGCTTCCAATGTGATTTTTACGCAATTTTACACTAGAATCTACCCTCCATACATCGCTGTATCAAAAGTGTGCAACAGACCCATTCTTGTATTATATTGAAATCTTTGATAGACCAAAAAAGACCAGACAGCAAATGCAGCCAATATTCCATGTATTTAGATGGAAATTCCATTATTTTGTAGTTACGGCATCGTTTATATATACACACGTCTATGAATTATGAAGTAGTATGCCGGTGCAAAGAGTGTCTAGTGTAGCGCGGGCTGTTTGAAATTAAAGTGATTTCTTGAGTTAATGATTTTTAAACTTTTTCAATGTGCGCATCGTTATTTTTGCCGAATTTTTCGTAAAGGATCAAGGTTTTTTGATTTTTGTAGCAAAAGCACGCAACAAATTTATTCTAGAGCCAATTTTCAAGTCAAAATAAGGCTGTTTTTCCTAGGAACAGCGTGCATGAATCTTAACATGCTTCCCCTCTGAGCTATACGAATTTTTCAAAGTTTGGAACTAAATGTAGTTTTTTTTTTTTTTTTAAATTGTGGCTTTAAAGTTATCTTTAATTTGATACCAGATATTCATATATTTAGGTGTACGCATCAATAAACCCATTTATAAATAAAGAGGTATCAATTTAATTTCTTACAAAAACCGCCTTCACACAACCACCAATTCAAGGGTATAAATATAGATGATTCAAAGAGGTATAAATAAAATTCTAGCTGGAAAAAAATCCCAAACGTGTGTCTCAAAGACAGGGCGGAGAAAAATCCACGGCTCTTTTGTAATCTGTATTCACACCTCTTGTTTTTAATTTGATTTGATTTGCGTTAATTTATGCTCAAGGAGTGTTAAAAGTAAAATAGGAAGAAAAACTCGAAAGAGCAATAAGAGGTGGAGAGGGAGAGGGGGGGAGAGGGGGAGAGGGGGAGAGGGGGGGGAAATCAGTGTATAATCCTCACCCCCTCTTCCTACCCTTATCAGAGCAAAGAAACTAGAATAAAATAATGGGTAGTTATATAAAAAGGAACGTTAAATTGAAAAGATGTATAACAATGTTATATTTTTGTTCCCCCGCTAACAAGCAATTATAGGATGCCTTTATTACACGAGCAACACGACCACTCGACATTTTTGTTTAACTCGAGTGGGACTTAAGTGAGGGGCGTAATCTTCTTATTCACTGTATACGTATATATATTTTTCAGCGATGACGACGACTTTATAATCGACGATAAAGCGGAAGATGTGGCAGGAGGGGGGTGGGGGTGTTCTGAAAAGGAAATAGGGGAAAACGGTGCCTTAGGGTGGGGTGAAAGGCCGCGGGAGGGGAGGGGATGGAATGGAAGTAAAATATAAAAAGAATAAGGACGAAAATGAGCCCCAGACTCTTTTTATATATCACGTAGAACGGGACAGAACTTTAAATTGTAAGCATTGAATTGTGAATAATACAAAAGTTTTTGTTTTACAATCTCTTCCCCCCCCCCACTCCTTTTTATATCTCTTTTTAATTTTAATTAGATTTTAGAATTAAAGGTGAGTTGAATCAAAATTCCCGTTTAGCGGGAATTTCAAATTTCAACGGTGATTCCAACATGGTGGATTTCCGGTGGACGAAAAGATTAAATATTTGATTATACTGTCATTGCAGGGCTGCCGTTTTGCGTATAATCGATGCTATTTTTCAATTCATCGATGATTTCACCGGTTGAGAAAAGATTACACAGTTCAGTTCAGTGTGTATGACTGTAATGAACTGAAATACTCGCATTTGTCATCTTTTTTCAACCGGTGGAGTCGTCGATGTTTTTTAAAAAAAAACTTGCGGATATTCTAATTAATGAACGGCGTTTCCACCAATTGAGAAAAGACTAAGGATCAGAGTATTTTCGAGCATTACAGTCTTACATTGAACTGAGCCGTGTAATTCTCAACCGGTGGAATCATCGGTGAATAAAAAAAAAACAGCATTGATTATACGCAAAACGGCAGCCCTGTGTCATTGTGATGTCGCATACTGTTTTACTAAACTGTTTCAATATCTTTTAGTCAGCTAGTTGCAATCACTGATTAATTTGGGAACGCCATTAAATTCGCACAGCACGGCAACCATGTTTGTATACTGAAGGACCGTATCGAAGCATCGATTTTGGGTCTGTCTCTAGCTCATTTTTGTCCCCCACCTTCTCTCTGAAGACCTTCGAAAGTCCTCCCTAGATGACAATAAAATCACCTTTTTTTAAACATGAAAGTTTTTAATTATTCTTCGATGGTGATTTAAAATGAAGTTGTGGAGCTCTCTAATTTTTATGTTTTCCTTTGTCTTAATATTCATGATCCGTGAGCGGTTCTTAAGTTTGTTGCCAAATTAAGTGCTTTTAAAAAATTCGATGTATCGATGTCTCATCCACAGAACCTTTAGAAAAAAATCGACTCTCAAGGGACTCGATAAACAATTCGATCCAAAACTTTTGCTACAGTTTTTAGAGTCTCATTTCATTGAAATTTGACACCAGAAAAATTAAAAATGACCACACGCTGAAGAGCTTTCGAAATCCACAAATGAAGTCAGGAATAAAGCTTAAATTTAAAAAGCGCATATGTATAATACGGAACTTTTATAGTCACTGTTAGTCCAATCAGGTCAAACTAACGAGCGAAACTAGAGTTGGGCTTTACTTTTCCGACAAAAAATTGTGATTTGGACATAATATTTTTTTTTTTTTTTCGCTGATCACCTTATCATGGTCAAATGAAGGTTTTTCAGATCAATTCTGGTATTTTTAAAAATTTCCTTCGAATGTCCTCCGGACGTCAAACGCCCATTTTTTTTTTTTTTTTTTTTTTTTTTTTTTTTTTTTTTGCCGCGTTTCCAATCATAACATAATCGATTAAGTTCCACAAGTCTAATCGAGAAATATTTTAGCAGTATTGAAGTAACCCTATAGAGACGTTTGTAATTCAACACATTTGCTCACTGCTAAAATCCACTTTAATTTTTTTCTTTTTTTAAACATCATATTTTGAAAAGAATAAAATTAAATCGAAGAGCGTAAAGTGAAAATAAAAAATAAAAAAAAAAGCAGATTCACTTTTTGTTGGAAACAAACAAAACAAAACAGAGTAGTGTGATAGACCGATTTAGCAGAGCGATAAATCGAAAATCGATTGCCATCCGACGCCCTCTGGTTCCAAACAAACTCTGATTCAATGTATTTTTCCCATAAGCACATATTTTAACGGAAATTTAGGCCATTAAATCAAACAATTTTTGCGACCTTTTTGCGATTAAGAATTCTACGTTCTTGAAAAAGCTTAATTATACCTAGTCCCTCGACTAAAACTGCCAAAACAATGCATTCAGAGGTTAGAATCGCCCGAATTCTCGTCAGATTCCCGCTCATGACCACAACAACAACAACAATAACGTTTGTGGGTGATTCCAACCTGCAAATGCATCGTTTAATCAGTAATATCTTGTTGACTTCGGCAGTTTTAGTTACGAAAATAGGCATAATGAAGCATTTTTGAGGACGTAGAATGCACAATCGCAAAAAGTTTGCATTAAGGGGAGAAGGAGGTCTGAAATGAAAAAAAAAATGTTTTTTTTTTTTTTTAAATTTTATATGAAAGAGGACGTTCCTAGCTTTAAAATGATATAGTACATTGTACAGTTTAGGGAAAAAAACAATTTTTCATGAATTTATGAAATGGAGGAGTCCTTATCAGGTAAGCTAATTTTTCTTTTTCTTTTTGCGATACTGAAAAATGTGGTTTTTTTACCTTTCGGTGCATTTTTCTCTGGAGCTATTATTGCTATTTTCATAATTTTTTTTTTTTTTAAAATTTCCTCAGAACAAGCTCTATAAGCAGGACTAGGATATTTTGAGTATCTCTTTCTCTTTTTTTATAGACATTCAAAGCTCCAAAAAAAGGTGAAAAAATCAACCAAACTTTCAACTTTGAAAAAAAAAAAGTTTTCAATGAATTTTAAAAATCCTAGTCCTGCTTATAGCCAACACTCATACACAACTTCATGCAAAATTGCAGCCTTGTAGGTCAAATAGTTCCTGAGAAAAATGCACCAGAAGGGAAGCATATTTAACATGCTTTAACATATGACCTCCTTCTCCCCTTAATTTTTTGATTCAATAAAATTCCGGCCTAAATTCCGGTTCAAAATTTCGCTTATATGGAAAAAAAATTGAATCAGAGTTTATTTGAAACCAGAGGCACTCGGACGGCAATCGATACGATATATCGCTCTTTAATAAAATAGTCTATGTCAGTGTGAGTGTTCGGTGGAAACTCTCGATTTCGATCTTTTAAGCAGATTTAAACGAATAAAACACAACGTTGCCAAACTACTCGCAACGCCGCGTCATTGGCAGGAAAGTGCTCAATCCAAAGATGGCCTAGATCTCTTCTCATGAATGTCCTATCAGCACGCGCACCTTTCTCTCTCTCTCTCTCTCTCTCTCTCTTTTCTCCTTCTCTCTTCTCAACATACCCCCTCTTTCCTCTCTTTTCCTTAAAAAATTTTATAAAACCCCCCCCCAAAAAATGGGAAATGAGAGAGATGGAAGAGATCTTAGTTGCTCCGGTGTCCTATAGCGGTACAAGAAATACATCTTCAGTAATGAGAAAACACGCTAAAAAGGGTTCGTTCGACTAACAAAATGTGACGTTCCAGCGAAAACTTAATTTAGAACTTATCTCCGAATCTCCGCGTTCCTGACGCAAAAGAGGAACGTTCCGGCATTAAAACTGAATTGAAAAGTGCACAACTTGAAAAGAGATCTCAAGGAATAAGTGACGCCGAGCACTTGATGAAAAACTATTTAAAATCAAACACGCGAAAAGCGAAGAGAGAAAGAAATGAATGCCGGGAAAGATGGAGTAAAGTGGAAATGAATTCCGTGACGGCGCGGTCCGGCATGACGCTGGCTATGTGCTTTTCTATGTGAGTATAAAGGGATGACTCAAGTATACGAAAAAAGAAAAAAAATAGAAAAGAAAAGACAAACAAATACGTAAACATAAATAAAAGTTACAAAGAAGTTTCGGTGCGGATTTTGAGAGATGGAAAGAAAAAGAAGAAACCGAAAAGACGTCTGCAGAAAATAAGAGGAAAGGGTAAAAAGCCTCTTATACTTAGTTATATTTCCAGTGTAAAGTTGAATAAAGTAATGATATTATCATCTCTCTGAGAATGTCCTGATAAAAAAAAGGTATGTAGGTAGGTAGGTAGGAGAGTTTGTCTCTTGTAAATCTGTGAAATTCAATTTCATGGTACAAGTAATAAAACATTTGCTGCCACCAATAGCATGCTCGAAAAAGCTTCGCTGCTCCCGTTGCCATGGGTTACAGCGAACGCGCTTGTTCCGCGAAAACGGCCGGCGCACTGTAGAAGCGAACGCGATGAAATTTGGATGCTGCCCGTGAAAATGTGAAGTGTGTTGATTCGCTGAAGAAACTTTGGATTCCATTGCTAATTTAATATGGCCGAAGACTGTAAACTAAGTTACAAGCCAGAGCTGCCATTTTGCGTATAATTAATGGCATTTTTCAATGCATCAAAAATTCCACCCCCACCGGTTGAGAAAAGATTGCACAATTCAGGTCAGTGTATATGACTGTAATGCACGAAAATACTTGCATTTGTAATCTTTTCTCAACCGGTGGGGTCATCGATGACTTTAAAAAACTTGCGGATATTTTAATTAATTAACGGAGTTTCCACCGATTTAGAAAAGATTACAGATCAGAGTATTGTCGTTCTGTATTGGCATACACTGAACTGAACTGTGTAATTTTTTCTCAACCGGTGGAATCATCGGTGAATTGAAAAATTACTTTAATTACACGCAATACGGCAACTCTGTTACTAGCTGAGCCGGATGAAGTCGGTACCCTAGGCAATTTTTTTTTTTTTTTTTTTTTTCCTAAGTAGTAGTACAATCACTTTGAAACTTTTGCTGTTAAATGATAGGTATCCCAATAGAAAATGTTGGCTTTTTTGTTGAGCGGGTTGCATATCTGCCCCTAAAATCAGCATTTTAATGAAAAGGCTGTTTACGAGGGATGATAAAATTTCTCAGGCTAGAATGGGGCTATTGCACACTTTTGCTATAAGCGATTTAAAAGTCGATTATGGCGTAAAAACCTCAAAAAATAACGATAGCGGCACTAGAAACTTCCAAAATCCACTCCTAAACTCAATAAACGCAGTTATTGGCGGGAGCGTAATGGTGGCCGAAGGCACTAACAATGGGAGATTCCCATCTAACAATTCTGAAACTCCATCAAGAAGTGACCAATAAGAGACTACTTTCATTTGACACCGGTGTCACTTGGTGTTGCGGTACCATTCATCGGATGTGGATCATCACTCTGATGACTAATTACTCTGTGAATCATCCTTGTCAGCATAGAAAGAGTGACGAAATTAAGATAGGAATTTCCCATTGTTAGTGCCTTCGGCCACCACTACGCTCGCGCAAATAACTGCGTTTATTGAGTTTAGGAGTGGATTTTGGAAGTTTTTAGTGCCGCCATCGTTATTTTTTGAGGTTTTTACGCCATAATCGACTATTAAAGCGCTTATAGCAAAAGTGTGCAATAGCCCCATTGATCAATTAATTGACTTGTTCTTTGGCTTGTCTTGTACAATTGACGAATCAAAGATTGTCGCGATATTTTCACGAGCTAAGTTTCGCCTTCAAGGTTCCGGTTCGGCCACTCATCATACTCTTCACACCTTGCAGGCGAGGAGCCAGTGCGGGTGGGGTGGGAGATCCGTTGCAGATCAGTCCCACACTCACACTCGGAACTGAAATTGAGTGAAAACGTCGCGACAATCTGTAGTTCGTCCAGTGGCGTAGCGTGCAATTTGGCAACGTTGCAGTTCTTCCATTTAAACCCATGAAAAAGATCGAACTCTTAGGTGTTCGGCGAACACCTTCGTATTCGACTATTTACATTGGTTTAAAAGGACACAGTACAACGTTGCCAAATTGAACGCTACGCCACTGAGTTCGTCGATTGTAAAGTAAGTAAGATTCTTCTTTGCAACGGTACAGAAGTTTTTTCCATTTTTCATGATTGGAAGTAGGTATGTTTTTGTTTCTTTTTTATTCAGGGATCGGTTTTTAATTATTTTTACAGCTTATAGAATCAATGTAAAAAAACACCTGATCAAAAAATTAGGAAAAATGTCTGTACCGTTACAGGCAGGATAATTCTGCATTTTTTACTTTAAAAAAAAAAAATTGAAGTCTTGATAGCAGTAAACTTACATAGGGCGCGAGATATCTCATCCCTCGTGTGATGGAAAAATGCAAAAAAAATCAAAGTGGGTCAAAAGAGAAAAAAAAACAAATGTTGAACGAAGAAATGCTTAAAGATCAAACATCATTTAACTGCTTTTTTAAACTAAACAGAGTCACGGAAAAATAAAATTCCAAAAACATTATTTTAAAGAGGAAAAAATTATCTAAAAAAAAAAAAAAAATCAGAAAAATCCGAAATCTTGTCTAGGGCACCCTTTACCTACCTAGGGCCGTAGGCTAGATGTTAAAAAGCCCCTTCAAAAAATGCGAAGCCTTTTTTTTTTACTTCTCGTCCACAATTTTTGAGCCTTTTCCATGGGTTTTCTTCGCCTCAAAACGTGCTCTGAAAACTTTCCGCCCTCGGCTATAGTCTTGTCACCCTATTTTTTACAAGACTTACAATAATCAATTAATCATGAAAAGTTTTTATTAAGAATGTAGGTTGTCGAATGAGTAATAAATTATTACACGTGGTTCGTAAATATCTGGCGCGTCTTAACAAAAGGGCCTTAACGGTGGTGGTAACGCGACACGATGTGGCGCACGGTGCCGAAGCGTGAAATTTGGCAACAATGTATTTTCTCCATTCAAGTTCACCAAAAAAGTCGAACGCTCCAGCCATCGGCGATGACCAAGCATTTCGACCTTTCTAATGTGTTTTAATGGGGAAAAAGGAACGTTGCCAAATCGCACGCCTCGCACAGTGGAGCGAGTCAATGGGAGTGGTCGGACATGAAATCAGTGGCGTCGCTTGGCATCTGGCAACAATGCAACTGCTCCATTTAAACTCATTAAATATATCGAATTTTCCTTGTGCACTGTGCACCCCCTGAATTCAATATTTTACATGAGTTTAAATGGATAGAATACATTGCTGCCAAATTGCACGCGATGCCACTGGATGTAAATACAAATTTGAATGTTTTATTACTGTCAAAAAACAAATTATTAAAAGGAGTGATTTTTTAAGAAAACTTGTCAACGGGCTGTTCGCTTACTTTTGCTATAGCGTTTTGGAGAGTTCATTCAGGTGAAAAATCGCGTGGAAATCACATCAACCCTTTCAGACCTGAAATTCTTTTTGTTCAGAAACAAATTGTTGACCAACATGGTTAATCTAGCGATGTTTCCTCATCTAAATTGATGCACATACTGTAATTTTATGTTTTCCATAAGACTAAGTATTATTTCAACGTCCATATGAATGGACTCCAGGTCTGAAAGGGTTAAAGCATCAAATAGTCTCGAAATCCACTCATAAACCCGCAAAAGGCGGGCGTTTAAAGGCAAGCCTAAGATGGCGGTCGAAAGGGCGAATCAACCCTGCACGCATGCACCACACGAGCAGCAAAGATGGCGGATGACGGCAGTCGGCATTCGATAAAGTTGGTACTTGCCCGCAGTGGCGGCTCGCGTAAGGAGGCAAGGGAGGCTGTGCCTCCCCAGACATTCAGAGGGAAGAAAAAATAACGTCGACAAGGCAGTAACGAGAGACAACATATTAAAATTAGGCAATCACAATGTCCGTGACTCTAAAACTTGAGTCAATCTTCACTAGGAGAGAGCGCCAGAGAAGGAAGTTATAAGCGGGCAGGCAACGAGATTTCAGAGTCGCGAAACGACAGCAGTCAGCAGTGCCAGAGTCTGTGCCTCGTCGCCTCGTCGAGAGGCACAGACTCCGAGTCGGTCGAGCGGTCGAGTCACAGTCAAGTAGTGGTGTTCGGCACACACACACACACACACACACACACACACACACAACCAAGCAAGGACTGTGCAGTGTGCACGCACTAACGAAGGTATCGGAGGCTGCTATCCTCCACGACTCCCGCAGCGTTGCCGAGCCAGTAGCTGGATAACCGTCATGCCAGTCGCCGGACCAGCCGCGCCTGTTTGTTTCTGTCCGCGCCTGTCTGTTGTTGTCCCCCCCCCCCTTCTGGTGGGGTTCCTTCCAACCCCCCTCCCCCCACAGCCTCCCCAATGCCAAAGCCCACGAGCCGCTACTGCTTGCCCGGCGTTTCCTCTCCAGAATGGGTCTGTTGCAAACTTTTGCTACAACGATTAAGAGTGTTTAATCTAATGTAAAATCACCTGAAAAGTCCATATGTGGCATCAGAAAGTCATAAAATGAAATAATAAACTCACAAGAGGCGTTTAATGAAATCCAAGATGGCGGAGAAATATCGAGCAATTTGTATGCATGCACCACGAACATCCAAGGATAGCCAACCTCACAATATCGATCACAACCAATCACAACGTAAACAAACACTTAACCTCTACCTCCAGTGAGGTTGTCAAAGTTGGCCATCCTTGGATGTTCACGGTGCATGCATACAGATTGCTTGATATTTCTCCGCCGTATTGGATTTCATTAAACGCCTCTTGTGAGTTTATCATTGCATTTTATGATTTTCTGATACCACCAATAGACTTTCCAGGTGCTTTTACATTAGATTATACACTCTTAATCGTTGTAGCAAAAGTTTGCAACAGACCCATTGGCGATAAACAAAAGTGCAAGTCTTTAAGATTGGCTATCTGGACACAGAAATCGATATACTGTTTCTTATGGTAGAATTTGCACGAGAAAGAAACTAGCACATCACAGAAAAAAAAGCAAAATTTTCTCACCTGGATAGTTGCATTAAGAAACACTTGCACTTTCGTTTTGAACCTATTGCCATTGGATAGTATTAATTACAACTTCTGATTTAAGAAGTAAAAAAAGGGAGGGAAACACAGTTGAGGGCCGATCATTTACTTCATCGTTAAACCGATCGATAAGACTGTCTATGAGTGATGCTAATATTGGTCGAAAATTGTAAAACTTGGCTGTTGCTATGGTAACCATCGTTATAGTGTCCGTTTTTTAAAGGTTACTCATGAGTAGCCTTTATAAAACGAGACTCTTATCACTCATAGACAGTCTCATCGATCGGTTCAAGGATAAAGTAAATGATCGGCCCTCAGATTCAGATCGCCCATTTTGTCACACTTTGAGATGGGATTTATAACATGAATGACCCGGGGCCCCCTCCAGTGGCGTAGCCAAGAAGTGGGGGTGAGGGGGGAGGGTGTCTAGCGGGGTCTCTCCCCCCCCCCTTTGAAACCAAAATTTGCCTTTTAACCCTTTCCAGCACGCATTTTGGTATTTGACTTTTTTTGAGATTTTTTTTTGACCGTTCATAAGAGGTCAATTTTCTAAGACTTTTGATGGGCCACACATGTTTTTGCAAAATGTCCACTTAAATTAAATGTCCACTTAAAACCCATGTTACAGAAAATGGTACATATGTGTACCACCTTGCTGGAAAAGGTTAAAGGTAATTTTTGCGTTTTCAGACAAATTTGACCAAATTAGTATCTCTGGACCCCCCCCCCCAAAAATTCCTTGCTACGCCACTGACCCCCTCTATCGATATAGCTTGTTAATTATCCCCCCCCCCCCATTTTTACTCGGGATCAATTAATCCTGCAGTCGATTGATGACAGGAAAAGTGTGCAAGGAGCCCCATTTCCGGGAAAATCGTACAATCTCAAAAACTGTGCGGCACGCGCTGGACTTATCCACGCTCGCACTCAGTCTGTGAAAAGTTCTGAAGATGAAGTGAGCGCCTTCGAATGCCGAGGTCGGCAAACGACAGCGCTTTGCCAAGTAAATCACACTTAAGCGCCGTTCTGGGATTTGAATCTGTTTTTACTAGTTTTCGGATTACAAATTGAAACTTGTGAGCGCTCAGGAACGATATGAGAGTGGAAAGGGGGAGGAAGAGGGTTAGGGACTAATATTGTACCTCTGTCGGCAATTGATATTCCGTTCGCATTCTCCGGGTCTTCTTTTTCTAGCATTGGCCCGGTTTTCGCAACACTTTTCGTACTTACTTGAAAGTCTGAATTGCAGCCATTACTCCGCTACAATCTGAGTATAGTTGCCCGTTCCGACACCGTTATCAATTATATTCGTTGATCCATCTTGCAACTGTTTGATGTTCCGTTCAGCGATATCGGGTTTTCCCAAAGACATTATATCATATTAGAGTCCCTATATGTAGAGAGTTAAGACAAGACGGTAGTCAACTTCTGATTGGTCGATGAATTTTAGGCTCTACGGACGCCGCCATTGGATGCGATTTTGAACTTTTGTTTTGTTTACCAACGGTCTTTTACAGATAAAAGAGTTAATTTGCGATGAATCTGTTTAATTTTAATCATAATGCACCACAAGAATGTCTATAAATCTCAAAAGAATCATTAAAAAGCGTTAATACACGTGGATCAACAAAAGCAGGGATAAGATTACATCGTTTCAAACTTAGCGGAACTGTAATCTTTGCAGTGGAGGAAAACACAAGAACGGCCTCAGAATGTAAACAAATGTGCAAAATCGCATCCAATGGCGGCGCCCATGATTTCTCTTGTCTTAACTCTCTACATATAGGGACTCTATATCATATAGACGGAGAGCATAACAAGATCCTTGAGGCAAACTCGCGGTACTTCGCATGTTCACCAAAAAGGATCACCAGTCATCAGCCTGCTCAACGGTTGCATCAAAACTTAAATTGGTAATCTTTTTTAGGTATAATCTTTGGCAAAACTGGTGACAAACAAACCGACGCCATTTTGAGAGTGAATGAAAGTTGCACACTATTTCCAATTTTGTAAGTTATTTGAAGTTTTTTTTTGATCTTATATCATACTGTTGTCAAAATGATGGTCATTACATAGTGTTTCATCCATCTGCGATCTTGATTTTTATAAAGTTGTAAGTTTGGATTAAGAGGTTATGTTCGTTCGTTTGTCACCAGTTGAAGGTTCCTCCCCCAATTTCGAACAATGGACTCGCCCGTCTGCCTGATGTAGTGTACGGTAAGTTTGCCTCACCCAGCTCAATGTAATGGTATAGGATACACTCCGTCTATATGATATAATGTCTTTGGTTTTTCCCCCGGTAAGACGGATCTGTTATTGTTTTCAACAAGGGGCTATGGTCTGAGGTCTATGAGGTCGAAATAAAGTGGCCAAAACTCAGTGAGAAAAAGGCGTTAAAAATTATAGTTTTCGACATTTCATCACGGAAAAAAAAGATTAGTGCAAATAACCATACGGATACCTGATTTTGGCACCTGCTAGATGTTACTGTAAACTTGACCAGAAGTTGGTACATTTATACCGATACTTTGAGTAAATTCGACATGCAATCAGGGAACATCACCTAGTACCTAGTCAAAACATAGTATACTTTTGGTTAACATTACCATAACATCTAGCAGGTGCCAAAATCAGGTATCCGTATGGTTATTTTCACCGTAGTTTTTTTTTCCGTGCAAGCCATAATGGTTCTGTTGCAAACTTTTGCTACAGCGCTATAGAGTGTGTAATCTAATGTAAAATTGCCTGAAAAGTCCAATGGTGGCATCAGAAAGCCATGAAATGCAATAATAAACTCACAAGAGGCGTTTAATGAAATCCAAGATGGCGGCAAAATATCGAGCAATCTGTATGCATGCACCACGAACATTCAAGGATAGCCAACCTCACAATATCCATCACAACCAATCACAACGTAAACAAACACATAACCCAGTGGCGGCTCGTGGGCTTTGGTATTGGGGAGGCTGCGAGGGGAGGGGGGGGGGGGGGGGGTCCGGGGGGCCTCCGTATATAACACGTAGACAAAAACAAACAGGCGCGGCTAGTCCGGCGACTGGCTTGATGGTTATCCGGCTACTGGCTCGGCAACGCTGCGGGAGTCGTGGAGGATAGCAGCCTCCGATACCTTCGTTAGTGCGTGCACACTACTGCACACTGCACAGTCCTTGCTTGGTTGTGTGTGAGTGTGCCGAACACCACTTCTCGGACTCGGACTCGGAGTCTGTGCCTCTCGACGAGTAGTACAGTCAAACAAGCTTAAAAACAGCCCCAACCTCAAAAAAAATCGGAACCAAATTCGGACGGCAGGGCGTTATTCTGCATCGTCAGGACAAGGGCTCCTCAAAAGTCCCCATGAATCCGAGTTTTCCAAAGTCCCGAAAAACCGGAAAAACCCGGAAAATCCGGGTATTTTTCAAACGCTGATAACTTCGGTTCTAATGAAGATAAAGAGCACCAATTTTTTTCATTTTGTGGGAAATTTCATTTTCTATCTTTTTATTGTCTAGGTTTTTCATCCCCCAGTCGTTGCATTTCTTGGAATTTTCAAAAAACTAAAAGTTCATTTTTTTTTAAATTTTGAAAGTGAAAAATGAAGATTTTTGAGCTAGAAACCCAAAAAACTACCTCTTACCAAAGTTGTAGAAAATTAAAAGAGCTTTAAAATGGTATAATTGGAAGTTTTTTTTGATGATTTTCACGCGAGGTAGGCCTGGAAACAGTTTACAAAACTGTGAGCGCAAAGCGTGTCGCAGCGCGAACGTAGCGCCCGAGCGCCGCGAAGTCCTGCGCAAGGCCCGTAACCATGTAAAGTGAGCAGCTATTATGTTTTAGTCCAGGCAAATTAGCATCTGTCAAGGAAAAAATTAAACATGAAAGTTTTTTTTCGGGAAGTTGTTGGAATTACCTTACTAAATAACATGCTAAAAGTCCCAGTGTCACCGACCGCCGCTAACGCCGCCATCTTGAAAAAACGGGGGGGAGGGGGGCTACCCCTGGCCGGTTTTTCGAGAATTACGCGGCAACCGCTCATCCTACGTTAAAATGAACTGGACTTAATTGAAAGAACACAAAATTTCCTATCGATTGAATGTATTGTGGTTTAGATTTATTGATTAGTTACTTTAGCATAGCGCGATTTATGAAAATTCGATTTTTGAGAATTTCTGAAAAAATGTCAAAATGCGTCGGTTTTTCGTAAATAACTTGAAAAATAATTGTTTTACGTTCAAATTGCACTAAGGCAAATCGAAAGATTGCTCAATTTACTATCGAATGAATGTATTAGATTTCACTTCAGTTCGATTTATCGTGAAAATATTGCGATATATCGAAAACATAGATTTCATTTTTTTTTCTCTGAGGACGGTTTGCAAATATTCTGCAAATAATATTGACGAATGAAGCTTGTAAGCGATGAAAAGGCATGTTAACACGTATAAAACTCGAATTTTTTGTCAATTCGACTCTTTATTTCATACTTTTATCGCTTTCCCGTGGAAAGGTGCGGTAAAATGCCGAGATTTGCGAGCTTTCTAATGCTCTTGCATTCAAACAGTGGCGGATCGTGCGGTTTGGCAACCTTGCTTTTTGGCATTTGAACCTGTATGCAAAAGCATCAGTTTCTCAGGGATTCAGTGACCTCCCTGAAGATCGATCATTATACATAGGTTTAGATGGAGAGAATCCGGTGTTGTCACATTGCACGAGCCGCCACCATACTCAAATGATATATTTCTACTATGTCTCCAGGAACGGATGCTTTGTGTGATAAAAGCGGAAAGTAAGCATGAATCTGTTCTTAAGTTCATCAAATCAGCTCTGTTTAACCTTTGTTATACAGGAAGTTAGAACGCACTTGCCTCTTCAGGAGGTTGGGGTTTCATAAAATTTGAAATCGATAGGGCCTATTTTTTTTTCTTTTATTGAAAAATTACGTGAAAGAAGTTTTATTATTTGTAGCGGAAGGCAGACGTCCTATATCACATCACATCCACTTGCTGCGTGGATGAATAAAAGATGGTCTTTCACATCTCCGACTGATTTTTGAAGATCTCTGGAGCTTAATAGTTTTTTGGTATTTTCCCCTTCCGAGCTTTATAAAGTAGGCATCCATATCCGCTGGTGCAAGTAAGTTAAGTAATTCCAGTGTACTGACATCTATATTCTCTCAAAGAAATTTTTGTACGATCGTTTCTACCAATTTTTAAAGACTCCTTCACGATCAGAGCATCGGCATCATAAATTGCTTGCAGGGAACTAATTGAGTTTGTATGTGCAGAGTTGCTGTGATAGCGCATCAACTGAAGGTTCCTTGACGAGATTAGATTACATAATGTATCGAATAAGCTCCATCGATCAAAAGTTTGCAATTTTTAGAGGTTTGGTCCAACTCTTGAGAGGGGGGTTTAAAAGCTGAATATAGAGAGCAGATTTTACACCTTTTCCCATATCTCGCTTATCGAAAAGAGTTTTAAGGGATCGGTGATAATGGGTCTGTTGCATACTTTTGCTATAACAAAATGGAACCTTCATTCTTATGTAAAATTCGGCGAAAATAACGATGCGCACATTAAAAAAGTTCGAAATCCACTCATTAACTCTGGAAATCACTTCAATTTCAAACAGCCCGCGCTACACTAGACACTATTTGCACCCTACATAGACGGAACCACCGTGCATAAGTAAAAAACATCGCAACTACAATATGATGGAATTCCCTTCTAAATACATGAACTATTGGCTGCATTTGCTGTCTGGTCTTTTCGGTTTATCAAAGATTACAAAATAATATAAGAAATTTACGCATCTAAACGAAACATTCCAATGTTTGTAAGTTCTGTTCATGTATACACAAACGAGATGGTTCCATCTATGTAGTTATATGTCGGTGAAATAGTGTCTAGTGTAGCGCGGGTTGTTTGAAATGGAAGGTATTTTCTGAGTTAATGAGTGGGTTTTGAAAGTTTTTAATGAGCGCATCGTTATTTTCGCCGAATTTTACGTTAGAAACAATGTGTCAAATTGATGTAGCAAAAGTATGCAACAGACCCATTTGTACTTGAAATAGCTTTTCATCTCGCAAGTTCTCCGTGGACAGTTTTAATATTTCTCTGGTGAGGGAGCTTTGTGTCTACATCAGGCACTGCAGAAGTGCAGTATCGTGAATTTTAACACTGAAACTTAAGGCCCTATCGATTTCAAATTTTATGAAACCCCAACCTCCTGAAGAGGCAAGTGCGTTCTAACTTCCTGTATAACAAACCCTAACGGCACATTTCGAGGTTGAAACCGGATTCAATTCGGTTTGGCAAACCAGTCAACCGATTTCAATCCAGTTTTGCAATCCGGTTTCAAACCCGATTAACACAAACTGGATTTAAGCCGGATTATAGACAGTTTGAAATGGCTTACATGTCCGCAAAAAAAATTGACTAACTAGATTTGACTAGGATTCTAGCTATCTTCGCCACGCATCATAGACCCCTATTCAAACTGGTTCAAAAACGTTTTTCAACTTGTTTCAAAAATGGGGTTCAATCAGGGTTATTCCCAATTTTAAACCACCGATTCCGAACCGGATTCAAACGAGATTATCAAAGCAGGGTTGAATGCGAATTATAGATAGTTTGAAATGGCTTACATGTCCGCAAAAAAATTGACTAACTAGATTTGATTCGAATTTAAGCAATCTTAGCCGTTGATTGTGAATCCCTTTTCAAGCTGATTTAAAGACGCTTTTCAACTTGAATCATTAATGGGGTTCAATCAGAACAGCCGGATTTAACCCGAAATCAAACTGATTTTGAAGAGGATTATATACCCTACTTTCAGCTGATTTAAAGCTGTTTTCAACCTTGTTTCATCAGTTTGGGTTCAACATGGGTATATTTCGGATCTAGAACTAAGCTTCGTTGGCTTCGTCCTCATCCGGTTTTATAACTGGTAACTCAAGCCGGATTGAATGCAAAGTGCAGCTAAGCGACTTGAATGACTCACAAGATCGTATCTAAACTTGAATAACCAGTTTGAATCCAGATGGCAGCCAAGTTCTTAATGAACTGTACTAGACCAACTTCAAACTGATAAAAAGTTATAGACTCAAGCTTGAGTTAATGTTTAGGTTAGACTCACTAAACCAATTTTCAGGCACTCTACGCGGGCCTAGGGTAAATCCAATACCAAGTACTGATGGAGATATCCCAACTGTACCAAGTTTCAGTGGAGAGGTCGTTCGCAGCTCGGGGCCAAGTAAACGCGAGTAACGTTTCGCAAAAATATGGTGGAGCACTCTCTCGGCGGAAGCCGTGAACTAAGTTAACTCCGCTTCCCTATCCGGTTTCAAACAGGTTATTCAATCTAGATTGAATGCGAATTGTAGACGATTTGAAATGGCTTACATGTCCACACCAAAAATTGGATAGCTAGATTTCACCTTGATTCAAACTGATTTCATGGAGGATTATAAACTCTACTTCAAACTAATTTAAAACCATATTCAAACTTGTTTTATCAATTGAGTTAAATACGGGTTTAAACAGATCAAGAACTCTACTTTCAAATCCGGTTTCAAAACAGTTATTTAAACCGGATTGAATGCGAATTGTAGACGGCTTGAAATGGCTTACATGTCCGCAAAAAAAAATTGACGAACGTGATCCGACCCAAACTCAAACCGTCTTTACAGCAGGTTGAATCCGACTTGAATTCGGTTCACAAGGCTGGCATGAAGTTGGATCGGATTCCATTTCTATTAGGATGTAGTATGCGGAACGAGTCGATTTTTAACCCGTCCCTGATTTGTCTTTCATGGAGCTTTTGAACCTGACGTCTATCCGATTGATTAGCTAGGTTTGATCCTTGTTGGAAACAGATTCCTATCGGTTGCAAGTCCTTCGATTAATTCGGTTTCAATCGAGTTTCAAGACGAAGCACTAAACTAGCCAACCGACTGGACGATTAAGAAATCGGCTGAAAGCTCACTTGAAACTAGGTTGATGAAGCTTCTTGTAGCAAGTTTGAAACCGTTTTGAAGTCCTTTTTTATGAGTTTCTAAAATCCATCTTGAACCATGTTCAGAGAACTGGCTTGAAACCGGTTCGGATCCAATTTGTGGCAGGGTCCAGTATGCAGTTTGAATCGGATTTACATTCGTTTCCGATCCGTCTTTCACGAAGCTTGTACACCTGGTGATTATCCGACTGTCAATCTAGGTTTGATACTGATTGAAAACGGGTTCTCATAGGTTTGAGGAGTCCGTGTTTATCCTTGTTCAAGCCGATTACAATCCGGATATCGGAGCTGCTCATCCCCGTGCCGCTTGTAAACCAGTCTTGAAATCGGATTAAAATCAGATTGGCAATCGTCGGTTTTTCAATCCTTCGAGTAGCTGGATTTAAACTAAACCTGGATTGAGTGTGCCGTTAGGGAAGGTTAAACAGAGCTGATTTGATGAACTTAAGAACAGATTCATGCTTACTTTCCGCTTTTATCACACAAAGCATCCGTTCCTGGAGACATAGTAGAAATATATCATTTGAGTATGGTGGCGGCTCGTGCAATGTGACAACACCGGATTCTCTCCATCTAAACCTATGTATAATGATCGATCTTCAGGGAGGTCACTGAATCCCTGAGAAACTGATGCTTTTGCATACAGGTTCAAATGCCAAAAAGCAAGGTTGCCAAACCGCACGATCCGCCACTGTTTGAATGCAAGAGCATTAGAAAGCTCGCAAATCTCGGCATTTTACCGCACCTTTCCACGGGAAAGCGATAAAAGTATGAAATAAAGAGTCGAATTGACAAAAAATTCGAGTTTTATACGTGTTAACATGCCTTTTCATCGCTTACAAGCTTCATTCGTCAATATTATTTGCAGAATATTTGCAAACCGTCCTCAGAGAAAAAAAAAATGAAATCTATGTTTTCGATATATCGCAATATTTTCACGATAAATCGAACTGAAGTGAAATCTAATACATTCATTCGATAGTAAATTGAGCAATCTTTCGATTTGCCTTAGTGCAATTTGAACGTAAAACAATTATTTTTCAAGTTATTTACGAAAAACCGACGCATTTTGACATTTTTTTAGAAATTCTCAAAAATCGAATTTTCATAAATCGCGCTATGCTAAAGTAACTAATCAATAAATCTAAACCACAATACATTCAATCGATAGGAAATTTTGTGTTCTTTCAATTAAGTCCAGTTCATTTTAACGTAGGATGAGCGGTTGCCGCGTAATTCTCGAAAAACCGGCAGGGGTAGCCCCCCTCCCCCCGTTTTTTCAAGATGGCGGCGTTAGCGGCGGTCGGTGACACTGGGGCTTTTAGCATGTTATTTAGTAAGGTAATTCCAACAACTTCCCGAAAAAAAACTTTCATGTTTAATTTTTTCCTTGACAGATGCTAATTTGCCTGGACTAAAACATAATAGCTGCTCACTTTACATGGTTACGGGCCTTGCGCAGGACTTCGCGGCGCTCGGGCGCTACGTTCGCGCTGCGACACGCTTTGCGCTCACAGTTTTGTAAACTGTTTCCAGGCCTACCTCGCGTGAAAATCATCAAAAAAACTTCCAATTATACCATTTTAAAGCTCTTTTAATTTTCTACAACTTTGGTAAGAGGTAGTTTTTTGGGTTTCTAGCTCAAAAATCTTCATTTTTCACTTTCAAAATTTAAAAAAAAATGAACTTTTAGTTTTTTGAAAATTCCAAGAAATGCAACGACTGGGGGATGAAAAACCTAGACAATAAAAAGATAGAAAATGAAATTTCCCACAAAATGAAAAAAATTGGTGCTCTTTATCTTCATTAGAACCGAAGTTATCAGCGTTTGAAAAATACCCGGATTTTCCGGGTTTTTCCGGTTTTTCGGGACTTTGGAAAACTCGGATTCATGGGGACTTTTGAGGAGCCCTTGTCCTGACGATGCAGAATAACGCTCTGCCGTCCGAATTTGGTTCCGATTTTTTTTGAGGTCAAATGCTAGTTTGACTGTACTAGAGGCACAGACTCTGACACTGCTACTGCTGTCGTTTCGCGACTCTGAAATCTCGTTCCCCGCCCACTTACAACTTCCTTCTCTTGCGCTCTCTCCTAGTGAAGATTGACTCAAGTTTAAGAGTCACGGACATTGTGATTGCCTAATTTTAATATGTTTGTCTCTCGTTTCTGTCTTGTTGACGTTATTTTTTCTTCTCTCTGACTGTCTGGGGAGGCACAGCCTCCCTTGCCTCCTTAGGCGAGCCGCCACTGACATAACCTAAACCTCCAGTGAGGTTGTCAAAGTTGGCAATCCTTGGATGATCACGGTGCATACATTAAGATTCCTCGATATTTTGCCGCCATCTTGGATTTCAATAAACGCCTCTTGTGAGTTTAATATTGTATTTCATGACTTTATAATGCCACCAATGGACTTTTCAGGCGATTTTACATCGGATTTTACACTTGTTGTCGCTGTAGCAAAAGTTTGCAACAGACCCATTTTAAACTTTCAAGGGGCATTTCTAGGTTTGAATTACTTTTTAACAGTGTTCTCTTTGATTAAAAGTGGTCTTGAAAGTTTTTACAAATGTTACAATGTGTGTTTTTAACCTTAAAACTGATCACTATTTCCACCGACTAACTATACAACCGACGGAACCACCGCGTTTATGCAGTGGGAAGCGGGACATTCGCCCGCGCCGTAACTTTAACGCATGTGTCCCGGTCGGAGGTATGGAAGGGTCTCCTTTCAGGAGAAGGAGGTCTGCTCCGTACATGGATTCGCCTCAAAGTATTTTTTCCTCGGCACCTCTCTGAAACCCGATTTTATAAGGTTTTTTCATTAAATAGCCACGCCCGCGCCACTGCGTTTGACCAAACAATATTGTAAACCTCAATTTTTTTTAATTTTTTTTTTTATTCAAATTGATTTAAATACGCATGAAATATTGGTTACATTTGCTTGACTACAATTTGCACATTTAAACAAATGAATGCAACAGGTTAAATTATTCTTGTTCTAAAGACTACTCTCTCTTTCTCTTTCTTTCAGAAGAAAACCATTTTAGGGAAGAGCAAAGGCGAGACAAAGGAGAGGCAAGGTAAATTTTTGTGTTTTTTTGTTTTTGTTTAATTTTTGTTTTTTTTTGTTTTTTGTTTTTTTTTTATCACAAATATCAACTGAAGTAATCATTATGCTATTTCTGTATGACAAACCTGACCCATACCGAGCAAATGCTATCACAAGCACAGTAAAATATCAATTGTTTTAACCCATTTCCATGCCCTGAGTTATTTTGAAATTCTAAGTACTTTAAAACAAAATCTTTTAAATCAGGGTTTTATACATATATAAATAGTGGGAAACATTATTTTTTTTTTTTTTTTTTTTTTTTTTTTTTTTTTTTTTTTTTTGTAAGCAAGACCTGTGCAAGGAATAACCCAGCCAGGTTTTGAAAGAGAACGGCTTTAATTCTTTAAATCTTGCAAAAACGTTACAAACCTGAAAGGCAGTGATAAAGTTAAGCGATGTGATGCAAAGTCCATAGTCCTTATTAACGCACACTAAGTCCGTCTGGTAGCGCTGTAATATTCAGATCGAATGAAAGGGGTCGGAGTTAATCAGGACGTAATTCGGATCTTTCCACCACCACTGTGCAGTGAATTGATCGCAAATGCTAACGTTGCAACATTCCGTCGCGGTGTGAACTCTGATTGATGGTAACGTTTATTTATTTTCATTCTTCGTCTTTTTTGTTAATGACACTTGAAATGGCTCTCCCTCAGAGAGACCTAAACACCAAAATAACTTAATTCAGCTTACCTTACTGCAGCTAAACTTAATCCAGCTAAACTTAATTCAGCTTAACTTAATTCAGCTTAACTTGACAGGTTGTGAGGTGCGGCGATATCGCGGCTCTAACTCGGACTCAGATGGTGAGGAGGCAGGAACTGCAACCGGTCCGCGCTCTTTTTCCATGGTCGGATTAGCTCCGACTGGTAATTCCAAGAACGGCTGCTGCAGAAATGAACGTAAGTTGAATAATATTCAATGACGGACTAAGGTGGTATAGACGGTTTTAGTGGGAAGTCAACGGTTAGCCAACAACCACAACAATGCACTCATCGGTCGCAATCGGTTGTGATAAAACTCGCGTAGCGTTCCAAACTATCTCACTCGCTCTCCCGTGACCCCCATGCGTATATCCATCTCTTTCTAGTTCCGAAATTCGTATACAGGGCCTTGTTTTACGACATATTATTATCATAATCTCATTAAAATGCCTCGAGGAATTCATTTCAGCCATAAAATTTCACAAAATAAGTCTCTATTTACGATTTTTGAAATTAGAGTGAGATGGCAGTACATGGGGGGTCACGTGAGAGCGAGAGAGACAAACCGGCTTTGTTTGGAACGCTCATCACCGGCAGTCGCCATTACTAAAACCCTCTATATCTGGCTGGGCACAAGAAAGGGACTTCCGAACAAAGTACCCTCATAGACGGTCTATGATAGACCACACTGAACAAAATCAATTGTTAAAGGAATAATTTAAAATTTGTTGATTTAACAAAAATTGAAAGTTGCTCAATCAAACCCGGGTTTTCTGTTAAATTAAAAAATTTTTGTTGGGTTTTCAAAAATAGTTGTTAAATCAAC
>VMOF01000320.1:2713096-2736554 GCA_011764245.1 Trialeurodes vaporariorum
TTTAGGTCTTGGGTAGAAAAAAAAAATATCGAAAAAGTAAAACTTAAATAATAAAAAATAGAGCACGAATGTGTTCATCGTCACGAGAATAAAAAGTATAAAAAATAAAAAATAATCTATATATATAAAATCGCTGTGGTAGCGTCCGTACCGACTTTTTTCGACCATATCCAGATGAGCTAGAAACTTGAAATTTGGTGTAGACATTCCTGACCACCGCCCCTTTATGAGAAAAAATCCAAATTTCAAAAAAATTCACAGGGAGCGCCGCTACAGCCAATTTTGTCGAAATTGCAAGGCAGGAGGGGGGTGGAAGTTCCTCATCATATACCCTCTTTGCCCCTCGCCTTTGGGCTCCATCGGTCAGGAGATTTCTTCATGGTTCATTAAGCGGTTGAAAGGAGGCTTATTATAGAAATTCCGACAGAGAGATGTTTCAGTGAGTGGGAGAGAGAGGGTGCAAGAGAATTAGAGTGTCACGGAAAGCGAAGGGTCCGGAGACTCATAAAAGTGTCCAAATCCTTTTGACAAGGGTCAAAATCAAGAGTCAAGACTGACTTCAAGTCTTCAAGAGGTAGCGCGGTAACGTTGCCTCAAAGGGGTTGCCTCCGCGCTCCTCTCTTCCTCTCTTCCTCACTCTTTCTTCCACTGCTTTCACTCTCATTGCCTCCGCACTTCTATCTTCCTCTCTTCCTCTCTCTTTCTTCCACTATACTTTTACTCTCATACCAACAAGCTAAATTTGAATAGAGTATAATTCAAAACTTCGGGTTTGCGCCGCATTTTTAATCCTTGACCACCTGATTTGAGCACGTACTCGACGTTTTGAATATTGTACTATTTTGGCCCTCTTTCTCTTGCAAATTTGCGGCTCAGAGGAGTAACGCTGGGTCGAATGTGTCGAAGCACTGAGCTCTTAGTGTGTTTATCATTCTTAGCCCGCGGGACACTTCTAATCGATAGACCGTCGGTCGCTAATAGTTATCGAGAGATTTTTTTTTAACTACGCGCATGGTTCTCACGGTGTATTTGTGATTATTTTAATTGATTTTAACGTTAGCTTGAAAACATGTGTAGAATCGGTGCGCACCTAAGTACTCCCAATGTCTGCGGACATTTTGTACTTTTGGGAGCATACTCGCTACTTAATTCACCGAACTTTTTGGTAGCTAAAATTTTTGCTTACTGTTTGGGTTTGCTCAACATATTAATTCGTAAACTTTGAGTATTTTTTTTTTTTTTTTTTAAAAAACGGGGGAAAAACGAAAAAAAAAAACAAAAAACACCTCTATTCACTGACGTTTAAGCACAAAACACGAGGGTCAAACGAAAGTCCTTTTTTTAAACAAAATCACCCACTGGACTTTTAAAAAATAAGTAGAGAATTTCAGGTAAATAGAAAAGCGCACGTTGACATATGCAGAAAAAAAAGTTCCTGTCATAAGGTCAAGCGCGCGTGAAAGTGTGTGTCCACATATAATATGAAAGCCGTGGCGTATCTGTCTGTTCTGTCTGTCCTTCTGTCCACACTTCCATTTCACGTACTTTAAGGCACTTCCCGAGGAGCTAAAGATTTGAAATTTAGCTCCCTCAAACCCCGATATTCCCTTTATTTTACGAAGGCAGCAATTTCCAATTAAACTTGCATTCTCGATGACAATTAAAGAATCTCAGGGCCAGACATTAAACAAAGTAGGGATTTTCCTTCCAAACCCTGTTTTTTCCCACGGCCAGCTGTACGTTGCATTAACTCGCGTAAGAAGAAAATCTGATATTAAAGTCCAAGTAACTGGTACCTCAAAACAAGGAGCATTGATTGAAGGAACTGCAGCTGTGTTTACGAAAAACGTCGTTTACAACGAAGTTCTTCGGTGAATATTGGGCTGGTAGAGATTAGTTATATTGTAGGTATGTAAATGTGTATAAACTCACGCGCGTCCTTTCAATATAATTTAGGTATTTTTTATGCTTTTATTTGCACAAAATTAAATTGTCTTACCGTGTTGGTCTGATAGAGATTCGTAAAAATGTTTGTAAATGTGTACATACACCGGAAAAAAAAAGTGTTAAATTTACAATGGGGGTTGATAATTTTACAATCCAGTATCCTAAAAAATCGTGACAGCTATATGTATTGTTAACTTTTGAAACACTTGGATTGTAAAATTTCCAAAATCTGGCATTGTAAAAAGTGCAACTCATAATGGAAAAACATAAATTCTTGGATTGTAAAATTTACAGAATCTTGATTGTACATTTAACAAAATCCGCCATTGTAAAAACTGCAATCCAGAATGAAAAATTATCAATATTTTGGATTGTAAAATTCCATATCATCCAGAACGAAAAATCGTTCAATTGCGCGCTCTGGTTGGCAACGTGTGAAGTACTCATTCGTTTTGGCTTCGTGTATGTACAAGTTACATTGTATTGATTTGATTTCACAGAGAGTATTACATATAGACATTATATGTATAGGCATGGCACAGAGGTATGATGAATTAATGAGATGATAAATTCACCTGATGTCCCGGGATTTGAACCTGGGTAGCCGTGGTGATTGTCCAGCACTTTAACTAGGCTATCACAGCAGATAATGATTCAGAGAATAAAATACGCATCTTAAGGCACAGTTCCTTGCAGAGGAGCGTAAACTGCCGAGTGAGTACAAAACGGAAGAGTACTTCAAACTTTGTCAACCAGAGAGCGCAATCAAACGATTTTGCGTTCTAAATATAAAATTTTACAATCCGAGAATTGATGATTTTTCATTCTGAATATCACTTTTTACAATGCCTGCTTTAGTTAATTCTACAATCAAGATTTGGTAAATTTTACAATCCAAGAAATTGATGTTTTTTCATTTTGGATTGCAGTTTTTATAATGCCAAATTTAGTTAATTCTACAAATCAAGGTTTTGGAAGTTTTACAATCCAAAAAATTGATATATTATCATTCTGGATTACAGTTTTTACAAACATTTAGAATGTGGGTATAACAAGGAGTGAAGAATGTCACTTCAGCAAAATTATTTTACAACAATAACAATCCAAAATGTGAAAACAACAAAATCTCTAGCCAGCTAATTTAGCGACTAAGTGTTTAGCATTTCTAAAAAAATAAAATTGTTCATTTACCTACGTACCTACACGCTAAATTTTCCAAAAAAAGTAAATGCAAATTTTGCAAACAATGTTTTGTTATTCCAGCAATTCCCTTTTTTCGGTGTACTCACGGGCGTCCTTTCGATATAATTTAGAAATCTTTCTTGCTTTGATTTGCATAACATTCAAGCGTCGAAAAGGAAATAGGTCTGACAGAGATAGTTACAGTGTTTGTAAATATGTATTTACTCACGCGTGTCTTTTCGGTATAATTTAGCTATTTTTCTTGGAGATTTGATCAGTTTAGCATTTTGATAATAATACGAGACACGGGAAATTACTTATGATATAAATACGTGTTAATGATATTTAAACAAAAAATAAAATAAAAAAAAAGTAATGAGGGCATTAATTTTGATGACAGTCTCAACCCTGTAACAAGGCAGAGAGCTTTTATTTTTGTTGGGAAAGACACAAAACCAGAACAAAAAAAGCAAAAAAAACAAAAAAATTAAACCCAGACTAACTTTTACCCCTAGAATGCTAGACGTGGAGGGCGCCCGAAGGGCGCCTGAACGTCTAGTATTATAATAATATCATTTATTATTTAAGTTTTAATTTTTCGATATGTGTTCTTTCTACCCAAGACCTGAAGATGGAATCTTATTCTGAAATGGCCATAGTCGTCTAACCGATTATAAACTAAGGAAATCAGGTATATAATACAATCCACCTATTGAATCTAATTAAACCTGATCATGAAATTTACTCATTTATCATCATTTATTCGGAACTAAGAATTTTTCTTGGGGGGGGGAGGGTGGGGAGTGGTGTCAGGTGGCCAGAGGGGGCAAAAAAGTTGTGACCATTTTTTTTCTTCTTCTTCTTTTTTGCTTCTTACGCGGTTGATCCCTGATAACTCTGACCTCTGACCATCGAGCTCTTTCAGGACACCTTTTCACTTAAAATACAGGATTTTGGAGGAAAACGCTTTCTGTAACCCCTCGTTCACTCACACGCACACGGAGAAAAATTTATATTTGGGGCTACCAGAATTACTTCTACGTAATAGTTAAATGTTCATTCGCGTATCCTTAACTAGATTACTGGTAATATTCAAAATACATTTTTTCGTTGAAACCAGCAATATCTTATCTTCTTAGATGCCAGAATTTACAATTAACTATAACGTAGAAGTGATTATGGTAGCCCCTAATATAAATTTTTCTCCGTGCACAGCTTTACTTGTCTAATAATAATTCAAGTAAGTAAAATAAAATTCACCAGAAGCGATCAGAACCGTGTCTTTAAGGTATACTTACGTTTATGAATGATGCGCCTTCATTTTTCAAGGTAGTCTAAAACGGTGCAGTCGCGTACGAATAGTTAACTATACGTTCCCTGCTTTATTTTTGTGTGTTTCTGTTTTAGTTTAGACATTTCAGGGAATCTTCCTGGAGTATATTGTAGTGGGTAGGGGTCTTTTATATAGCTCGTGGCTGAAGAGACGTAGACAAGAGATACGAAACGAAAACAGTATATTATACCAAACTAAATCTAAAATCACAAACTCGTCAACTCCAACGGCTGACAGCGATGTCCCTAAGACGCCCTGACAGTAACCTAACCTCAAAAATCGTACACTCTGAGCTCTGAGCTCCAAACCGCAATTGAGAGATCACAAAGATCCAAATCTCAATGCAACTAGATGAGAGATCACCAAGATCCAAATCTCACCGGACGTCTCTCTGAGGAGTGCGACCATTAAGCTACTGTCAGTGCATCTTATATAGTCTTCAAAATCCAGAGGAGGATCCATACGTCAGAGTAACCACTGATAACAAGACGCATAGAATCCGTAGATGTTTTGAGACAAAGCATCAACAAACTCCGAAATCTTGCTGTCAATACTCAAAACAGCCGCATTTAGCCCACTATAGATGCCGAGAAACCGCAGATTCATATCTACACAGCGCGCAATGTTTACGCGATCCGCGATCGCTTAAACAAAACACTTGACCGACAGTGTTGCCAGATGTATACTCCTAATATATTGCTATAGTGGGTATGGCATACGCCATCCCATTACTTTCCTCTTAGTTTAGATAAACAAAAAAAAACAATAAAAAAAAAAAAAAAATGACTTTTGCCCTACTCTGATTTCCCCCCTTAAATAAAAAAATTAAAAATCGTAAACATCTGACAACCCTGCAGGTTGTGAAAACATGATTTGCTTCTTTGCTACAATTTTACCTTATATTAATTTTTACAAAATTGATATCTTCTTCTTCCTCCATTGCCCGTCTTGAGTGAATCGCTCTTGTCCTTGAAAACCATTGATAGATTGATTGCCAGAAAGTGCCGCCATCGAGAGAAGTAATGCCATCTGGTTCCAGTGCGTTGCTTAGGTTGTCCGATGATGATGTCATAATAGTCACGTGCAGTTGAAGATCGATGTCCAAAATCCCTGTAGGTTGAAATTGGTTGAAATTTGAAGTTGAGACAAACCAGTGTAGCGCCGGTGAAAATCAATTGAGTGAGTCCGAGGCCGGGAAATGATGAATCAGCAAAGAGACGAGAGAGATGATCAGAAATGTGACGAGAAAACGCCACCAGCTGACCGCAGTTGCGTTGATGCCAAATCGCTCCATGCTGCTCCGAAATTGATGTTAATTCAGCCGCACCACAGGATGAGTGAAGAATAGACTTTTGTCAGAAACAAAAGTCCGTGGTTGAAACTCCAGACTCGAACTGTTGACCAAGGTTGAAATGATGACCCAGGTTGAATCACCAAAAACCGCCGCTGCATACTTGACATAACCAGGGATGAAAGTGACCATCGTGAAAGCACCAAGTAACCCATCTGACAGCATTGCACCATTGAACCGTCCAGCAAGCTCCTCCACTAGGCAGCACCCCTTGCAAGATTGTTCCATGGCAAAGTCCAACGATGAATCTTCGACCGTAACCCTGGCCGGGACCCTTAATCGTGCGTCTCGAGACGTAAAAGCTGAATCGGGCACCACAGCTCACGATGACCTTGGACTGGTTGAAAGGTTGAGGGTCAGCTCCTCAGCATCCACCTATCCCTTGAAACGGGGAGTGTGGCCAGTCCACCCGCCATGCATGAAATTGGTTCCCAAAATGCGATCACTCAAGAGCAGGACTCGGAGTACCGAAAAACAATAGAAATACACAATAAATTAATAACATGAATAAAAATAATACACATAATACATAATATACACTTAAATATGACCTACAATCCCAATAACTGTAAACTGATTAAACTTCGAAATAATTGAATATTTGTCCCTAATTTTTACAGTGAATAAATACAAAATTAATGCACTAAAAATGTACCCAAAAACGCCTCCACCACCCTCCTTTCGTATGGGATTCTATCATCTATGACCCATTTATATTACAAGAGCAAATATGCCGAAGCGAAGGGAAAAGCTCATATTTGCCCCTTCCTACTCTAAAAAAACCAACAATAAAATTTTTTTTTACGTTTTACAAATAAAATAAGTTTGTACAAAAATCCCCCCAAATCATTCCTAAATAATTAAATTTTGATTTTTACATTAAATGAGAAATAAAATTAATGTTTAGATAAAAAATCGTTTCTAAAAATTAAAAGAATATTCACACTATATACACCTCAAAATTTTCCTACTTTGATTATAATTTTCAGAAAGTAAAAATTATAACAAGTGAAAATACTAAGAAAAACCCGATGGTTTTGAAATCAAATTTTCACCATCAGTTTTTTAAATGTCTTACAAAAAAAACTGGCAGAAATTGAAAAACAAACTTGAAAAATGTCACTAAAAATCCTTTCTCAGTGAAAAAATTATCGTCGTTACTCTCATAACTTTTAATTTCTCCGACCTTTTTCTTCTTAAAATCCCTCTTAACATCACCTTTCAATTTCACGCCTCTGCCGTGAATCTCATAAAACTTCTTACTTAGCCCTGAAAAATTGTCCCCTGTGTCATTATACCATGACCCTTCTGCATTGTTGTTATCACCTATTCCAACTTTATCTTTTAATTTTACTCCAATACCATGAATTTCAGACATATTTCGTTTCTCACAAGCCGGCTCTAATCGACCTAATGTCGACAAGACCGGTGCTGTATCAATCAATTGACACTCACATGGTGTCAGATTTGCCTGCATGTCTTGATAATTATTCTCATCAAATGTAAACAAACTTGAACTGCCATGCAACACTTTTCCTCCGATTTTCTGCTCTTCACCCACAGATAGTATTTTGTTTATGTCACACTTTTCTTTCTCTTTCATCGTCGTCTTCCCCTCCCCCCTCTCGTTAGAGCTACTATTGACTACCTTACTCATACTCACTCTTGACGCATCATCATACGCGCGCACGGTTTCAGATTTCGCGCCGGGATCGAGAGTTTGAGTCAGCTCTAGATCACCGATCCAGCCGCAAAAATCTGAATAACAATCCTCGATACTTTCTCTCTGCGCTTCCTCTCCTTCCCAAATACTATTGTTAAACTTTGCACCTAAAAAATTTTTAAGCCCATACTTGGAAATCGTTGGGTAACCTATCAAAACTTCCCCTGTGAGATTTTTTGCTACGTAAGTCAAAGTTTCGGCCTCCAGCCCCCCTTCAGTCTCAATTTTGACCTTAGAGGTGCCTATGATAATCAATGTGGAACCGTCAGCATTCCTTAGATTCCTCCGCCCTACTTCACTAATCTGGCTTTTATTGACCAAATTTTGAGAGACAACCGTAACTGATGCTCCTGTGTCTAAAACCATTTTACTCGGAATCCCATTAATTTTTCCCATAATCGTCAAACAGTTATCAAATCCCGTGGACACCCATCCTACTACTTCATTTTCAGAGACCCTCTTGTTATTCTTGCTATCGTTATTTTTCATATCCGTTTCGATTTTTTTATCGATTAATGCTTTCTCTATTTTCGTATCCTCAACTTTTTGTACATTTTGAATAACCGAAGCTCCCCGGCTATCGTACTGATCTAGCCGGGGCTTATTTAGTTTTTTTGAACAGTATCACCGTTTTCTCTCACTATTCCCTGCGTTCTCCAGTTATTACTTCGACACTCTGCCCTAGTATGACCCTGTTTGCCGCAACCGTGACATGTTAATGTGCCGCGCTGCGTAAATCCTACCCCTGGTCCCGTTTGGGTAGGGCTCCCTCCTTGCATCATCTGTTGCAGCGAAATGTTGACAAAATTTAACTGTCTCGATATTTCACTAAAATTTTTATCCAGAGATACTTTTACCCCTCTCATCTCCGTTTCTAATTTATCAACTCTACTTTCTATCGCTCCGATGCGCTTATTTGCACCAAAATCACCATAAGTAATATTTACCCCCTGCATCGTGCTTTCTGTTGGGTCTAAAACGTGATATATATCGCCCCTCCTCAAATCGTTATCACTATTTACTGTCTTCCGCACATTATCTTTCAACTCTTTTAAACTTGATGTGGGCATCAAGTTCACTAAAGCCTTTATGCTTGGTAACAACCCTAGTCTAATAAGTCTAATGAGCTTTTTCTCATCCATCCCCATATCTGCTTTATTTGCTAATGTTATTTTATCCTCAATATATGATATGGCCGATTCGCCATGACGCTGTTTCCTATTACAAAAGATTGAGAAATCCTCATCGTAATCTTTGTCCTCATAATTACTTAAAAACAATTCTTTTACCGCGTCCCATGTAAGTAATTCTTGATACTTCGATTTATTATTTCTTAAATACTTCTTTGCATCCCCTTCCAAAAATGTCCCTAAATACTCAATTTGATTTTTCTCTGAATAATTATATATTTTTGCAAACTCCTCGTAATCTTCAATAAAATCCCTCACATTCTCGCATTCTTTCCCACAAAATCTCGGTGCCCTTAAATTTGGAGGTGGCATTCTGTAATATGGCGGCTGCAGCGCCATTTGCCCCTCGTTCTCGTTATAAACCATTTTCCTACGTTGAGCTCAAAAAGTGCTCTATTTCCTCTTGAGTAATTGTTTTAATTAATTGAACAAACGATATTTCGCTTAATTTTCCCTGTAAATCTGGGTTTTTTATTTTTAAAAACTCTATTAAGTCTTCTTTGCCTACTTCTTTCGTGAAACTTTTTCCTTTAAATTTATAAATCATTGGCATGACTCTAGTTGTTATTCACATAACAACTTCATTTATCAAATTTCGAAAAATTGGTAATTTTATCGTGGCCTACGAGATCTCAGACTTTTTTGTCAGTGTCTATCTCAAATCAGGCTCGTTTGAACGGGTCTGATTTGTATAGCGAACTGGCTTTCGTCAGTATTCCGGGCGGACGGGATAAGAATTCTCAATTTTCCAAAAAATACACTTTAAAACACAACCACCTAACCCGAAAAATTGGTAATTTTATCGTGGCCTACGAGATCTCAGACTTTTTTTGTCAGTGTCTATCTCAAATCAGGCTCGTTTGAACGGGTCTGATTTGTATAGCGAACTGGCTTTTCGTCAGTATTCCGGGCGGACGGGATAAGAATTCTCAATTTTCCAAAAAAATACACTTTAAAAAAAATACCTCCTCCTTTAAATATAAATTTTGTCTCTATCTTTTATCTACTGTACCTGAGATCACTGTTTCTTGGATCCAGTCCACTTGTTCTCCAATATGTAGTGGGTAGGGGTCTTTTATATAGCTCGTGGCTGAAGAGACGTAGACAAGAGATACGAAACGAAAACAGTATATTATACCAAACTAAATCTAAAATCACAAACTCGTCAACTCCAACGGCTGACAGCGATGTCCCTAAGACGCCCTGACAGTAACCTAACCTCAAAAATCGTACACTCTGAGCTCTGAGCTCCAAACCGCAATTGAGAGATCACAAAGATCCAAATCTCAATGCAACTAGATGAGAGATCACCAAGATCCAAATCTCACCGGACGTCTCTCTGAGGAGTGCGACCATTAAGCTACTGTCAGTGCATCTTATATAGTCTTCAAAATCCAGAGGAGGATCCATACGTCAGAGTAACCACTGATAACAAGACGCATAGAATCCGTAGATGTTTTGAGACAAAGCATCAACAAACTCCGAAATCTTGCTGTCAATACTCAAAACAGCCGCATTTAGCCCACTATAGATGCCGAGAAACCGCAGATTCATATCTACACAGCGCGCAATGTTTACGCGATCCGCGATCGCTTAAACAAAACACTTGACCGACAGTGTTGCCAGATGTATACTCCTAATATATTGCTATAGTGGGTATGGCATACGCCATCCCATTACTATATGCTCGCAGTAGCCGAAGTTTCTCAATTTTGTACTTTTTACGTAAATTAATCAATTTTAGCTGAAAACTACTGAATTTTTGAGAAGCGCGGCGTCAAACGTGACGCGGTGTCTACGATTCGAACTACTCAACCCTGGAATCATCAATCCTGTGTTGCCAGATTGGGGTAATAAAGCCGTATACGCTTTACATTGATTTAAATGGGGACGACACGGCTTTTTACCCTCGATCTGGCACACTGCATCGATCTTAAAACTAGAGAGGCAAACAAATCTTGGGAAGTCGCCTATTCTTGCTTCAACTTTGGATATAGACATTTAGCACATGGAGTACCTTCTCTATGCATGTAGCAATTGAACAGGCTCATGCGAAAACGTCCGATGTCCAAAATATTTTTAATAAGAAGACAAATATAAAAAAATAAGCAAATTAAAAAATAAAAAATCAAAGAAACCAGCTAAGACAAGGGAAATATGAGCAAGAAGCCGAAGAAAAATTCTGATTAGGACTTATAAGGACGCAGTGTCTTCTTAAGAGTGATGTGCGCTCACAAAGTCAAATATAAAAAAAATGGACAACGGACGTTTTCGCATGAACCTGTCCAATTGTTGACCATGCCTTTATAGAGTTTCAGTGTAATCTTTTTCTGCTGTGTATCAAGGGAAAAAAAGACTGCTGGAATTTACCATCTGTATAGCTGATTTTGGCGTCTGCTAAAAAGTATAGTAAATTTCACCATCACATGGTAAATGCAACGTACCATTGTGGTGAAATGTACCAACAACACAGAATACTCTAATCAGAACGGAAACTCATATAAGAGCCAATGGAAACAAGATTTGGAATTTACTGGCACAAACTGGCAACTGTGCCTACTCACTTCTCAAGATGGCGGACATGCTTTTTCAGGCTATACAACCAATCACAACTCGGCCAGTTGCCGAAGATCTGCCGAAGATTGCCGAAGACGCTAACTTTCGAACAAGGCGGCCCGAAGTAAAGAATGTTTCAAAATGAATTAGAGTTTCCGTTCTGATTAGAGTATTCTGTGCCAACAAGTTATCTTAATCTTCCGCAAGGTTCGTTGTATTTACCATATGATGGTGAAATTTACCATACTTGATAGCAGACTTCAAAATCAGCTATGTAGATGCAGGTAAATTCTACCGGTCATCTTTTTTTTCCCGTGTACATGGAGTACCTCCTCTATGCATATAGCTTGTTGACTATAGCTATACAGAGTTTCAGTATAATCTTTTTCGGTTATAGGACATTTCGTCAACGACTTTTTGTCCGGATACAAATTCGTCTAAGCGTTTTACGTCCACGCATGTATGAAGGCAAGAAAAGATAGGTCCATGCGTTTATTTTACTGAACATTTAAAATTTTTGACAACAGTTAATAACATATATGAAAAATAATCATACTATATGCAAGGAAAATAATTTATGGAAACATTGAAAATAAGAAAATGGAAGGAAGATGAAGGTGCTGCAATGGTAACTTCATTTTCGTGTGGAGTAATTCTGGTCTTTACCGATATAATTCTATTTTTTCTTTAAAGTTTTCCAAATTTTCTGTTACCAAAATTTGTTTAAAATGTCACAATTTTTGTAAAACCCGCAGCTGCCGCTCATAAGGCTCCCAACGAATGATCATGTGAGTTTTATCAAAAATTATACCAAAATCATGATGTTTTCTCAATTTTGGCAATATTTCCTGTATGGAGTTGGTGTTTTTATTTGGACCAATAAACTTTGGACATTATTTACTAAGTGGACCAACATGTTGCTGCCGAAAAAACGCAGTGACGTAAATAGTTGGACGAAACATGCGCGCGGACAAAAAGTTGTTGACGAAATGTCCTGAAACCTCTTTTTCTGCTGCATAGTAAAAAAGAAAAAGACTGAGCGGCTAAAGAACGGCTGAAAAGGGAGGCTGAGAGAAAATATGAATGAAGAGAAAAGAAAGGAGCGATCATAGAATAACTGAGCAAGTGATTGGGTAATGAGAGTATAGAGCTAGTGGAGGTAGAGTTACGAGGAGGGGTTCAAGGGGGGTGGGGGGGAGGAGAAGTGGTGGGAAGGAGGGGGGCGGTTTATGTATACCTATGGTGGTATAAATCAAGAGAAATAGTTAGTCAGTGTTTTGGCATGGAAAATGATATCATAAGCAAGAGCGACTGCTGCATAATGTATGATGTGATTTTGGGTTGCGAGTGAGTCCCCGAGGAGCGTGTTAGCAGCGGCCGGCATAAATAGCGCCTCAACACTCAACACCAACGCAACGCAACGCCCAGACCCGCCGCGCCACGTTACCGCTTTAACGCTTTTACAATGTTGCCACATCACACTGGGGGAAAAAAAAAGAAAAAAAAGAAAGATTACGAGAAGCATAAAAATATGTGGACATATGTAAGAGATAGTACACGGAAAAAAAAACTACGGTGAAAATAACCATACGGATACCTGATTTTGGCACCTGCTAGATGTTATGGTAATGTTAACCAGAAGTATACTATGTTTTGACTTGGTACTAGGTGATGTCACCTGATTGCATGTCGAATTTACTCAAAGTATCGGTAAATGTACCAAACTTCTGGTCAAGTTTACCATAACATGTAGCAGGTGCCAAAATCAGGTATCCGTATGGTTATTTTTACTAATCTTTTTTTTCCGTGTACCTACAATGGGTCTGTTGCAAACTTTTGCTACAACGATGAAGAGTGTTCCAGAAGTGTTGAAGTGTTGAAGAGTGTATGTAAAATCGCCCGAAAAGTCCATTGGTGGCATCAGAAAGTCATGAAATGCGACTGCAGTAAACTCACAAGAGACGTTTAATGAAATCCAAGATGGAGGTAAAATATCGAGTAATCTGTATGCATGCAAGGTTATAGATTAAAGAAGTATGCTCATCTGACTTCGCGCCACAAAGTCAGTAGCGCGCAGTTCAAAATCCAGATCCAAGATGGCCGGAAAAAGCAGAAAACATTGTATACTCTTTCCCGAAAACATCGGAATATTTTCTGCTTTTGTGGAGACGGAGCCCAATGTTTTCTGGAAAGAGTATAGAATGTTTTCTGCTTTTTCCGGCCATCTTGGATCTGGATTTTGAACTGCGCGCTACTGACTTTGTGCCGCGAAGTCAGATGAGCATACCTCTTTAATCTATAACCCTTGGTATGCATGCACCTTTTATTATCCAAGGATTGCCAACGTTGATCAACCTCACAGCTTCAGAGGTTATGTGTTTATTTACGTTGTGATTGGGTGTGATCGATATTGTGAGGTTGGCTATCTGGATGTTCGTGGTGCATGCATACAGGTTGCTCGATATTTTATACCGCCATCTTAGACTTCATTAAACGTCTCTCGTGAGTTTCATACTGCATTTTATGACTTTCTGATGCCACCAATGGACTTTTGATGCGATTTTACATGCTATTGAACAGTCTATAGCACTGTAGCAAAAGTTTGCAACAGACTGATTACCAGAATGGGGCTCTTGCCAAGGTACTTATATTTAACACGTATGCTCGACTCGCTTCCCGCGTCATCTTCAGGGGCGCAAAAATCAAAATGAGCGGAATCTAAGATGGCCGACAAAAGAAGAAAACACTGGGCATGACGTGGAATATGATCAGGTTAAGTATGTAAGTACCTTTGGCTCTTGCAAACTTTCGCTACAGAGGATTGAAGAGTTGATTTTTGAATGAAAACAAATACAAATGACGACGAGTAGGTACACTAAACAATCACGAAATTCGCTCTCAGAATCGGGCTTAATCGCGGAGCTACGCAGGTGTCATGGGAGATTCCTATCTAAATTGAGGCGTTTTATGTAAAAAGGAGTTCTTTGCAGTTTTGTAATTGGAAGAAAAACGCATTCAAAGTTTTGCAACTTGATTCCTACCGATCTGGCTACCCAGATGGCTAATGAAAATTTTTTCCCTAAAACTAGGTTTATTTACGGACATAATGGCTTAAAGTTTTTTAAAATCCGTGTTTTTCTGTGTTTTACACAATATTTTGAAGTTGACTCCTAGGAACACCTTTTTACGTAAAACGGGTCTCGCCCGCCGCCTTAAAAATACCTCCAAATAGCAGGAAAAAATAATCATTAGCTGATTTTCGGCAGAGATGGTCGTTATGGCATGCACTTTCACCCAAAAAAAAGTACTTCAAGATATCTTGCCGGCGTTGCCAGATATATCCAAAAATGCCTTTATATCGAAATATATCGAGAACTATCGATTGAATCGAAAAATTGATACGCTTCCCATGTACTTGGAATAATTTCCAACATGAAAAATACTTTGCGTTTTTACGCTCCGACGACTCCTAAGCCCTCAAAACCGCGATCTAAGTTTTCGGCGATTTTTGGAGAACTTGTAACTCGCATCACAACGCCCATTTAACGAAGCCTCGATTCACAAATACACCTCGTAATCGCTGAGTTTTCAAGATTCGCTGAGATTTTGGTGAGAGACTATTATTGATATGACAAATCGATTAATGTGTTTTACGCAAAAAGGGGTTCTTCGCGAAGAACCCCTTTTTACATAAAACGCCTCAATTGAGACATATCTCAGTGCGTTTCTGTTGAGAAAGTAACAAATTAGACAGGACTCCCATGATACCTGCGTTGAACTGCCATTAGATCCTGCCGTTATAGGAGTTATGTGAGTTTATTAGTAAATTTTAGACTTTCTTAGTGTGATTTTTGTGATTTTCACTGGTTTTTACGTTAAGTTGGACTATTCCTTTACTCACAGCAAAAGTTTGCAAGAGCCTCATTCCAGTGTTATTCCAACCGTAGTACTTGAGCATTTTTAGGAAATTCTAGCTCTATGACCATATTCTGATATTAACAACAGAATTTTCTGGTCAAAGTACTAGACTTTCTGTGGTTCACATTTTGTTGTGCTTCCTGTAATATTACTAGAATTTAGGAATTATTTTTTCCAGTTTACATTCCGATAGAAGTAGGTACCGATTTTCAACATTCGGTTGGTACAGCCTTGCTTTCAAAGTTATGGATAAGATATTCTTGATTATTCGTAGAGACGCTCATGGAAAAACTATCTGGTATCATTGCTTTCCGTTTTGTTCATTAAAATTCCTTTGTGCCTGTAATTTGGAAATTGACATGAAAGGTGAATTTTCAGCGTTTAGTGCCGATTTCTGCCATCAGAGCGCTACCGCTACCGTTCGATTAAAGTCAAAATATAGGCCAAAAGTAATTTATTTTTAAGAAAACGGAGTGTCAAATACTAGATAATTATCTGAAGAGTGTCTCTGCAAAAAATCTCGTCAATAACTTCAAAAATAAGGCTGAAAGTACCAAAAAATGAAATAGCGCAAATCGATTCTTGTATCGACATGCGATATTTCATTTTTTGGTTCTTTCAGTCTTATTTGTGAGGCTATTGACGAGACTTTTTGCTGAAACACTCTTCAGATGATTATCTAGTAACTGACACTCCGTTTTCTTAAAAATAAATTATTTTTGGCCTGTAACTTGACTTTAATCGAACGGTAGCGCTCTGGTGGCAGAAATCGGCACTAAACGCTGAAGATTCGCCTTAAGGTGATTCTAGGGTCGATTAGTTCCAACCGTGGACACCACGTCGCTGCTCAAAAAGTCAACAGTTGTTTGTTAAATTTGAGGAATTCACGCTAAAAATACACATTTGAGGAACGTCAGCACCTGCGAGCATACTACAGGAAGATACCCTGAAAGTTTCAGGCTGAAACACTCAAAAATAAAGCCGGAAATTATGAAATACGAAACTTCCTGTAAGCCCCAATGAGTGCGAGTGAGGCAGACAGACGTATCATTACTCGCGCTCACTCTCACTCACTAAGCTTATGGCGAAACGAATTTCATAATTTACAGCTTTAATTTTAAACCAATTTTGCTCATTTTGGGCTCAAAAAAATCCATAAAATTGTTTGCAGGTGCTGACGTTATTGGATTTTGCGTTTTATCTATGGTTTCAGTTTTAAAACGCCAAAAACATGACTTTTCCAAAAAGCGACTATAGTGGCGCTATCCATCGGATTGAAATCTGGAAAAGTTTCGCCTGGAATCACCTTAACCTGCTCTCGCTCAGTTTGTCTTTTTTTTTTTTTTTTTTTTTTAACCTCCTTGAATTGAACCCATGAAGCTACTGTTTTTCTTATCCCGAGTTAACACTACTAGGCAGGAATTCACCTTTAAGAGGGAGCCGCGCGATGTGGCATCGCATGTATGCTTTACCAACGCTCAGTCGTGCCGCGCTTCATAAATATCGGTATAATCTCGGTACGATGAGCTTTGGCGTGTACCTAACGACTCCTCCGCCTCCACTACCCGACATCTAAGTTGGGCTTCAAGTCAAACAGATATCCTTTCATCAGGTATTTACCGCATGAGTTGGAAGCCTTTTCCTTCCACTTATTGTTAACACCTCTTCCTCATCACCCTTCTCCTCATCCTTATCCTCTTCCTGTGTTTTCTTTAAGGGCTGTCTATGTATTTATCTGATTTTTTTTAAAACGGCCTCGGACGTACGCCTCAAAACAAGAAGTCGCTTGACAGTGGCGTAGCGTGCAATTTGGCAACGTGGTAACTTGTCCATTTAAACCCATGTAAAAGGTCGAATGCGAGGGTGTTCACCGAACACCCAGTTGTTCGATCTTTTTCTCGGGTTTAAATAGACGAGCTGCAATAACGTTGCCAAATTCCACGCTACGCCACTGTTGCGTGAAGCATCATCAGATCCGCATTTACCTATATTTTAGCCATTTTAAGCTATACTGCAGTGGAATCCCATTACTGGGGCTGTTGCAGCCAGTGGCGCAGCGTGCAATTTGGCAACGTTGCAGTACTTCCATTTGAACACATAAAAAAGATCGAACGATTGGGTGTTCGGTGAACACCTTCGCATTCGACCTTTTATATGGGTTTAAACGGACACACTACAACGTTGCCAAATTGCACGCTACGCCACTGGTTGCAGCCCCATTAAAGCGATTTAATGATTGATTCAGATGTAAAATGAGGCTCTTGCAAACTTTTGCTGTTACTAAATAAATAGTCCAATCTGATGTAAAAACCATCAAAAATCAAGATAAGCCAATGAGAAAGTCTAAAATTCAGTGATAAACTCACATAACTGCTGTAACGGCAAGTTTGTAATGGCGGATCAACGCAGGTACCATGGGAGATTCCTGTCTATTATATCACTTCCTCAACGGAAACACAGAGGTATGTCTCAATTTAGATATGAAGAATCCCATGATACCTGCGTCTTTCCGCCATTAAGCGCGATTCTGAGAGTGAATTTCGTGATTTTTAGTGTACTCATCGTCATTGTTACAAGTTTATATGCAAGAATCAACTCTTCAACCCCATGTGGCAAAAGTTTGCAAGAACTCTATTCTCCAAAAATAACAGTGGAAGCACTCATCAAAACCACAGTATACTTATCTCACACAGTACCGAAACTCAATGTTAGAAAAACGGCAAATGCCCCCTGGTGGTGGATAGTTAACACTAACATCTTCCATTTGATTTGCATTAGACGCACGGTGGCGCCCCCTGATGACGGATGGTAAACAACTCAATTTTCCCATTTGATTAAATTGAAAAACGACATTCGCCAAAGCGCTCCTATAGAGTTTCGCTACTGTGTAGATGAGTATACTGTGATCAAAACGTACGAGATCCACTCCTCAATTCACTAAATGATTTTAAATGCTCTGGCGTAATGCCGGCGTATGACTCTAATAATGGGAGATTCCTATCTTAATTTATTTTGTCACTCTCTAAGCTCTCAAGGAAGATTCACAGAGTAGGTAATTAGGCTCTAGATTAGTGATCCACATCTGATTAATGGCACCGTGACATTTGGTGACGTCGGTGTCAAAGGAAAGTCATCTACGAGGTGCGTTCAACTTATAAGTTTCCCTATTTTTTATCTCTGACCCTGTTAGTGTTAAAAAAATTTCATTTATACCGTTAAATCCGTCAAATTCTCAGCTTTCCAACGGTATTTTTGTTTTTGAAATTTGAGCAATTTTTGTTGGAGAAAAAGCTATATTTCTACACCCGTGTCGAAAAAGTCCCCGCCAACTTCTGAGTTGGGAAGTAAAAAGTAACTTTGACACTTGGAATGAAGAACGCAAAACTTTAAAATAAAAGATACATTTTATTTTTGAAGTATACCATTTTTACGACTTTTCCACATAATTTTCTTCCAGATTGATACATTTTTCGCAGCGATGAACCAGCTTTTCAATACCTTGGGCGAAAAACTCTCGGTCTAAGGACTTGGAAAAATTCATCACGGTATCCTTCAGGTGGTCATTTGACTGGAACTTGACGCCTCAAAGATTCTTCTTGAGCTCCGGGAATAGGTGATAAATCTGGAGGGGCAAGGTCCAGACTCTTGGGAGCCTGTGACAAAATATCCCAACCAAACTTTCCAATCAACGCAACAGTTTCGGCGGCACTGTGAGGGCGAGCATTATCGTGAAGGAGCGTTGATTCTTCTTGAGAGTTTTCCTCGACGCTTGTTCTGGATTGCTCTCCTCAATTTATTGAGTGTTTCGCGATATTTGCCACAATTGATGGTTAAGCCTTGTTTCATAAACTCAACTAACAAAATCCCTTGATTGTCCCAAAAAATTCTGTATACTTGTGTACGTTGTGTTGTTCAAAACAGGCGAATACTTTTTGCTGAAAAAGTAGGCGGGGGACTTTTTTGACACGGGTGTAGAAATATAGCTTTTTCTCTTACGAAAATTGCTCAAATTTCAAAAACAAAAATACCGTTGAAAAGCTGAGGATTTGCCGGATTTTATCGTATAAATGAAATTTTTCTAGCACCAACAAGGCCAGAGATAAAAAATAGGGAAACTTATAAGTTGAACGCCCCTCGTATAAATGGTCACATCTTGATGAATTTACAGTATTATTAGAGGGGGATCTCCAGTGGCGTAACATTAGCCCCCTCAGCCCCCGCAATTGCGGGGGGGGGGCGCAAGGCGTCGGTGGGCGCAAAGAGAGAGGAGGGAAATACAGGGCGAAGGAAGAAAAGGAAAAGAAGGAAGGAAAAGAAGGAAGGAAAAGAAGGAAGGAAAAGAAGAGAAGAAGAAAGAAGAAGAGAAGACAAAAAAATATAAAGAGAAGAAAAAAAAAATAGGAAAATAGTGACGAAGGTGATAGAGAGAGGATTAATAGAAAGAGATGGATTTTGGAAGACTTATTGACGAATTCGCAATAATGGGTCTGTTGCATACTTTTGCTACAACAATATAGAACCTTGATTCTTATGTAAAATTCGGCGGAAATAATGATGCGCACATTAAAAACGTTCAAAATTCACTCATTAACTCAGAAAATCACTTCAATTTCATATAGCCCGCGCTACACTAGACACTATTTGCACCGGTAAACTACTACATAGACGGAACCACCGTGCATAAGCATAAGTAAACAACATTGTAACTACAAAATGGTGGACTTTCTTTTTTAATACGTAAAATAGAAGCTGCATTTGCTGTCTGATCTTTTCGGATTGTCAAAGATTACAAAATAATATAAGAAATGTACGCATCTAAACGAAACATTCCAATGTGTGTAAGTTCTGTTCATGTTTACATAAGCAAGATGGTTCCATCGGTGTAGTTATAAGTCGGTGATATAGTGTCTAGTGTAGCGCGGGTTGTTTGAAATGGAAGGTTTTTTCTGAGTTAATGAGTGGATTTTGAAAGTTTTTAAAGTGCGCATCGTTATTTTCGCCGAATATTTCGTTAGTAACAATGAGTTATATTGGTGTAGCAAAAGTACGCAACAGACCCATTAAGGCACGAAAGAAAAAGTTTAGAAAGAACAGGTAGGCGACGATTTTTTTGTTTGTTTTTTTTTTGTTTTTTTAAATTGACAAAAAAAAAAATAAAATAAATTGATTCATATAACTTTTCTTTTGTCGAAGTATATGTTCTTCAAAGCCCCGGGGTCATAGGCCGGTAAAGAGTGGAGTGTCGAGGAAAGGGGTGGGGAGGGAAGGGGTGGGGAGGGATGGGTTGGGATGGGATGGGAAGGGAGGGAAGGTAATGGGGGGGGGCGCAGCTCTTTTTTTTGCGTGGGGCGCATGCATATGCCTAGTTACACGGAAAAAAAACGTCGGTGAAAATAACCATACGGATACCTGATTTTGGCACCTGCTAGTTGTTATGGTAATGTTAACCAGAAGTATACTATGTTTTGACAAGGTACTAGGTGATGTTACCTGATTGCATGTCGAATTTACTCAAAGTATCGGTAAATATACCATACTTCTGGTCAAGTTTACCATAACATCTAGCAGGTGCCAAAATCAGGTATTCCGTATGGTTATTTTCACTAATCTTTTTTTCCGTGTACGCCACTGGGAATCTCCCATCATTACTGCTCTGAGCCATCATTTCTCTCGTGCAAATAAAATCGTTTATTGAGTTTAGAAGTAGATTTTTTGAAGTTTTTACAGGTGAACTAACAATTAAATCACTTACAGCACAAGTGTGCAACAGCGCCATTTGAACCGCCTTTATTTGAATACCTCGATCAAATGAAGGAATAGTCATTTCCCTTCCGTTCCGTTCGAGCCCTAAAACCATTGGCGTAGCGTGCAATTTGGCAACGTTGCAGTTTGTCCATTTAAACCCTTATAAAAGGTCGAATGCGAAGGTGTTCACCGAACACCCGATACTACGATCTATTTCATGGGTTTAAATGGATAAACCGTTACGTTGTCAAATTGCACGCTACGCCACTGTCTAAAACCTCTAAAATTTGAAGAAAATAGTAGCGTGAATTGAAGTCGTTAGATCTCGGAAATTCACCTCTTTAATTTGAATCGCGCAGCCAGATACCTCTGTAATTTGAAGTAAACCTCTGTAATTTAAAAGATCAGTTGCGGAGCCTCGGTAAATTGAAGCTATGCAACTTTTTTTTTTTTTTTTTTTTGTGAATTCATATTAAAATAAATTAATTTTGCACTGATCAAACAGTTGCATTTTCAAATTTTTGCATTCAGGCCGACTTGCATGAATTGAACCTTTTTAATTTGAAACACATACTTTTTCACCTCTCTCATTTGAAACCTCTCCAATTTGATACCTCGAAAATTTTGAAAACCTCGATAGTCTAAAACCCCGGGTTTGAATTGACCTATTTTATCGTTCCTTTCAGATTCAAACTACCGGAATCCGCTGTATTAAAGACAATTGTTAACTAACTGAACAAAATAAACACAACACAAGTAAAATCGCTAGATCTGTATTATATGTAGAATTGAAATACATTCTACAGAACAAGAACAAGACTACATTTGCATCTACCAGACAGACGCGGAAAAGTTGAGTGTTGCTTACCTACCTCCACTTATTTCCAACATTGGCTCTGTCTGCGTTTTGGCTTGTCTATTTCGTTTGTTGTATATAACCGGTGCCCCATAGTTTTAAAAGAAAGAAACCCTTGACGGCGATCGACTCCGTTTGCCATGCTGAAACAATAGAGAGGTCAAGCTGGGTTTTGGCGACATCACGTTTTCGCCCGTGTTGCACAGCCCTGAGTTGCTAGTGAAGCGGCCCCCGTTGCTAAAAATATGAAAAACCCCTTTAGGGCGATCGACTCCGTTTGCCCTGCTGAATCGATAGAGAGGTCACAAGCTGGGTTTTTGGGGAATCACGTTTTCGCCCGTTTTCACAGCCATGAGTTTCTAGTGAAGCGGCCCAAATTTCTAAAAATATGAAAACCTTTGAGGGGGATCGACTCCGTTTGCCATGCTGAATCGATAGAGAGGTCACAAGCTGGGGTTTTTGGGGACATCACGTTTTCGCCCGGTTGCACAGCCATGATTGCTAGTGAAGCGGCCCCCTTGCAAAAGATATGAAAACCCTTGAGGGGGATCGACTCCGTTTGCTATGCTGAATCGATAGAGAGGTCACAAGCTGGGTTTTTTCGACATCACCTTTTTGCCCCTGTTGCATACAGAACTAAGCCAATAAGTAACCAAATAACCTTCCTTCAAAAAAAAAAAAAAAAAAAAAAAAAAAAAAAAAAAACCAAAAAACCAAAAAAAAAAAAAAAAAAAAAAAGTGTACTTAATCTTTTTGTGGAATCCCGTTGAGTTTGGGCCTTCCACGTTAATTCCAGAGCTGCCGATTTGCGTAGATTTAAAGACATTTTGAAATTCACCGAAGAATCCACCGGTTGAGAAAAGATTACAGAGTTTAGTTCAGAGTATCTGTAACGCAAAAATACTCTGATCTGCAATTTTTATCAATAGGTGGAAACGCCGTTAATTAATTCAAATATACCGGTTGAGAAAAATAAAAGACGCTAGTATTTTCGTGCATTACAGACAACTCTGAAATAAACTCTGTAATCTTTTCTCAACCGGTGGAATCTTCGGTGAATTTTAAAATGTCATTAAATCTACGCAAATCGGCAGCTCTGGTTAATTCCATATTCGGCAACACGGTGAAGCTCAGAGGATAGAACTCAGTCAAAATTGGAGCTCATTAGAAAAACGCGAATCATTGAGAGAGAACCGCGGGTTTATGACTTTAAAACGCTTTCGACACACTATTTACGACGTGCAACGGAGTGGAGACTTCAAAGATTAAATCAAGCCGGCCAGCTATAAGGACCAGAACCGCTGAAAAAAGATACACGCTTAAAACAGGAGCCGATGAATATTATAGCGGTAATAATCTTTCCAGTGAAAGGGACGGACTTCAATGGTGGTAGAGGGGTAGAGCAGGGTAGGGTAGGTTACCCAAAGTCACCCCACCGCGCGCTTAGCTGGCCGGCCGCAGGTCGCGCTAATAGGCTTTTGGTCACGTGGCTGCGGGCAGCTTCGCCGCCCTTGGTTCAAAATAAATATTCTGAATGGGCTATGCACACTTTTTCTATAAGCGATTTTAAAAGTCGATTATGGCGTAAAAAACCCCAAAAAAAAACGATGGCGGCATTAAAAAATTCCAAAATCCACTCCTAAACTCAATAAACGCA
>VMOF01000320.1:2737054-2869112 GCA_011764245.1 Trialeurodes vaporariorum
TAAATCAGCATTTTCAAATATTGAATCAGCATTTTCATAATGTGAAATCAGCATTTAGTACATGTCGGACACTTTTTCTACATGTTAAATGCTAAATCAGCATTTTTATTTTTTCAGTGTTGTTAACAGTGTTCTCTTTGATTAAAAGTGGTCTTGAAAGTTTACAAATGTTACAATGTGTGTTTTTAACCTTAAAACTGATCACTATTTCCACCGACTAACTATACAACCGACGGAACCACCGCGTTTATGCAGTGGGAAGCGTGACATTCGCCCGCCGTAACTTTAACGCATGTGTCCCTGTCGGAGGTATGAATGGGTCTCCTTTCAAGAGAAGGAGGTCTGCTCCGTACAAGGATTCGCCTCAAAGTATTTTTTCCTCGGCACCTCTCTGAAACCCAATTTTATAAGGTTTTTTCATTAAATAGCCACGCCCGCGCCACTGCGTTTGACCAAACTACATTGTAAACCTCAATTTTTTTTTTATTTTTTTTACTTTCTCACTCCCCATAGGGTAGAGAAAGTATTGTAATCATGAAAAATTTGAAAATTGAGTTAGCTCCATTTCTTGGCATTTGATGACCCCAGGAACCCAAAAAACCATATCCCAAAAAATGTCCGTCCGTCTGTCTGTCTGTGTGTCTGTGTGTCCGTCCGTCACGGATGATATTTCCTCAACTATTCATCTGTTTGCATTCAAATTTGGCAAGAAGAATTGATTTCTACTTTCCAAGAGGAGCTTTTTCGGATTTTGTCCAAAGTTAAAATTAAGGGGGGTTCTACCCCAAAAATAGGCCAGAAATGGCAAAAAAAATGGAATTTCTAAAAAATGGCTCTAAGGATTTCCTTTAAACTTGGTGAAAATATGCTCCTAAGAGAGACAAATCGAATGGCATTATTCGTTTTTCGAGAAAACCCTAATAAGGGTAGTTATGGGAGAGGGGGGTGGGGGAAATGGGGTAAAATACCCATTTCCGAGAGCACTATGGTGATGATTTTCTTGAAACTTGGAGAAAAATATACTCCAAAAACTGACAAATCGAATGGCACCAATCATTTTTCCAAGAAAACTCAAATAAGGGTAGTTACGGGAGAGGGGGGTGGGGGAAATATGGCAAAATACCCATTTCCGAGAGCACTATGGTGATGATTTTCTTGAAACTTGGAGAAAATATACTCCAAAGACTGACAAATCGAATGGCACCAATCATTTTTCCAAGAAAACTCAAATAAGGGTAGTTACGGGAGAGGGGGTGGGGGAAATATGGCAAAATACCCATTTCCGAGAGCACTACCACAAGGATTTCCATGAAATTTGGTGAAAATATGCTCCTAAGACAGACGAATGGCATCTTTGTTTCTACCATAATATTCTCAGAAGGGTAGTTTTGGGAGAGGGGGGGGGGGGAAATATGGCAAAATACCCATTTCCGAGAGCACTACCACAAGGATTTCCATGAAATTTGGTGAAAATATGCTCCTAAGACAGACGAATGGCATCTTTGTTTCTACCATAATATTCTCAGAAGGGTAGTTTTGGGAGAGGGGGGGGGGGGGGGGGGGGTAAACAAGTAAAACTTCAATTCCAGCAATGCTGCATTTAGTCCATTTGAAGGCATGAAAAAAATCAAACTACCAGAGGTACAGAGTGCTCTCCACTGAATCGATATTTACATGGGTTTAAATGGACTAAATGCAGCGTTGCATGATGATGCACGTGACGTCATGATATTATTTGAAAAGTATAAACGTAATCACTGTTATATATTCCAATAATGAGTATGAAAAAAGTAAATAATTGGTGATATTAGGTAAAATTATGCAGCTCCAAACGAGAAAACACTAAAACCCACGTGTGGAATTTCTGCGTTATTCGTGCTTGGAGCTACCACGATAGGGAGAAATAACTTGGGTGCACTAAAACTTCAAATAAAAAATCACTGACATAAAAATTAAAAAGATAGGTATTCATGTTTTCACCGGTGAAATTATTCTTTTAAGAAACTGAGGCCAACAAAGAGGGATTACAAACGCACACACGTTCACTAAAAAATAATGCACTTATGAAACAAAAACAATCTATGTTGATATACAATATCATCGAGATGTAACCTTGCGATGATTTGCTGAAGTGCCGATCGTAAATGCTAAATAAATGATACACTTAAATTAACACTGAGAAAATCGATTATTCGGGAGGGAACGGTGTCGGAAGTTTCAGCGGACATTGATCAATGAGAAGTAATCACAGACACTACAACAAAACTATCGGTAACATTTAATAAGCACAAGAAGTATAACCCATTATTCTCAATCTCAACAACGAATGAACCGAATGTAAACAAGTATGAGATCTGCCTGCCTCTCCGCCTGCCTCAGGTTTTGACTGTTGTTGTGTTGCCTCGCACTCGCGATGCGCAGGCGCGGCGAGTCCATTTTATTAAAACTTTTATCTTGGGGGTGTAACCATGAAACTGCTCGAGACTCGACATGCCACGTAAGAACCTCTGACTTGGCGATGCCACAAAACGGCATCGCTAGTGAATGCGTTCTTTGGAACACTTTACAGTTCGCACGGCGTTTATGAAGCGCAAAAATAACCAGTGACAACTGACAAGGAGGTACGAAAAGGATGGTCATAGTCATAATACATAGACCTCATAATTCTAATTTTCTCTTTCTAGACGATGCTGTTTCTATCTTCGCAAGATTAGATCTAATGCTAGCGGAGGGGGGCAATTCGAAGGGGAAACAAAAGGAGGGAGAACTCGACAAAAATGTCATCACTTTTAATCGATTTACCATTACAGCAGAGGGCGGTCAAGAAAAAAAAAAATTTCCCCCCGTATAAAAAACGTAGATTAGCCCCTGCATCTTTGTGAAGTGTAAAGCTGTTTCCATATTTTTTGAATGGTTACAGCTCAAAAAAATGAAATTTATGCGATAAATTATTGAGATACACAATAATTATAACTTTGATCGAAACATAGATTACGTAAAATTGAGTATATACAGCTATGTAGGTTGTCTCAGCGGGGTACCGAAACGGTGGAACACCCCGTAGAATCGAGGAAAATTGACCTAACTTTGAGCCTCTGTAGAATGTTAACGATTGAAAAAACGGTATAAAAAAACCCGGGCCCCAACCGAAAACTGCATATCATGAGCTTTCAAATGGTACCAAGTTTTTTGGAAAAATATTTTTTTTAGTATTTTTAATTAATTTTTCAAAAAAGTCATTTTCCCATTTAAATCAATGTATTTCCGAAAATCTTAGCACATACTGTAATCGTGGTTGCATACCGATCGTCTTCAATGGGCAGGCGTTATGTGTTCTTCAAAACGGCGCGGCGGCGGAGATACGAAGTGCCATATCTCTTATGCTTAGTAATCTCTGGATCGAAGACGACCTAAACATAAAAAAGTCTAGCCCTTTCTGAGGAGTCGATTAAAACGCTGTAGATTCCGTAGAGAGTAGTTTGGGAGTAAAAATCGCTCATAAAATCGAAGTAATAATTAGAAAGAAAAAAAAAAAAAAAAAAAATTTGGAAAAAAAATTGGAAAAAAAAGTTTTTCGCCGGATGATCGATTAGATCGAACAGCCTCACGACAATCGATTATGGCGAATTCGTTTGCAGCAGTTGAATGTTTGGCAATCGATCAGTTTTGATAGCTGTCGATCTTAACTGTTACTTACAATGAAATCGATCGATTCTCGTCAGGCGATATCTATCGATACCTAGATAGAGCCAGACCACGATAATATGAAACTGTACGTAATCAATTAATATATACTGCAAATTATTGGCACCATGGAGCGAGAAAGTCGCGTGCGGACCCCGCAACAGAATGTGCCCATAGGTCAAATCGGCGCGGAGCGCCGATTTTTTTTTATTCAAATTGATTTAAATACGCATGAAATATTGGTTACATTTGCTTGACTACAATTTGCACATTTAAACAAATGAATGCAACAGGTTAAATTATTCTTGTTCTAAAGACTTCTTTCTCTCTCTCTTTCTCTTTCTTTCAGAAGAAGACCATTTTAGGGAAGAGCAAAGGCGAGACAAAGGAGAGGCAAGGTAAATTTTTGTGTTTTTTTGTTTTTGTTTAATTTTTGTTTTTTTTTGTTTTTTTGTTTTGTTTTGTTTTTTATCACATATATCAACTGAAGTAATCATTATGCTATTTCTGTATGACAAACCTGACCCATACCGAGCAAATACTATCACAAGCACAGTAAAATATCAATTGTTTTGACCATTCCATGCCCTGAGTATTTGAAATTCTAAGTATTTAAAACAAAATCTTTTAATCAGGGTTCTAAAGAGTGGGAAACATATATTTATATATATTATATATATTAAATATATATATATATAATATTATATATATACTATATTATATATATATATATAATATATATATATATATATATATATATATATATATATATATATATATATATATTATATATATATATATATATATATATATATATATATTATATATATATATATATATTATATATATATACAGGGTGTAAAAAAAAAAAAGGAGCAGCTCCGAATAACTCGAGTTTGGGTTCGAATTTAATAAAACGCTGAAACACGGGTTCCATTATTTTGAGGGGGACATCTTTTAGGGGGGTTGCCAAATTCCAGGCCCCCCCAGGGGGGCGGGTACGGGGGTCACCGCCCCCCTAAATCACATTTCTCAAATGGCGACCCCTAATTTTTATTACATAACTTTGAAGAACATCAAATTCTAAGCATTTTGGCGCAAACCGCAGGTCGATATCGTTTTTCGTGTTCGAGATATCGAAAGTGAAAGTTCGATTTTGACCCATTTTCAAAAATTCATAACTCCCACTAAAAAAGTCGGAATTTAAAAAAATATTAGCTTAAAATGCTCTACAAAACAAGTCCTTTTCAGAAAAAAATACAACTGTCCAGGAAATTTGAATTTTAGGCTCCGAAAAAAATATTCAAAATTTTCGAAAATTTTGAATCGGCGAAATTCTTGTAAAACGGCCAGAATCGACAATTTTGGCTTTTAACCTGTTGGCTGAGTCCGAATGAGCGATGCAAAGCGCTTAAAGGCTCAAGAAAGTCTCAAAATCACCTTTAAAATGATCAAACTCAGTATTGAGAACACTGCTAAATTTAGAGTCAAGAAACACCTCTCTCTCGGGCTTTAATGGGGTTTTGGGGACTTTTGAGAGCTTTGCATCGCTCATTTGGACTCAGCCGACAGGTTTTTAGCCAAAATTGTCGATTCTGGCCGTTTTACAAGAATTTCGCCGATTCAAAATTTTCGAAAATTTTGAATATTTTTTTCGGAGCCTAAAATTCAATTTCCTGGACAGTTGTATTTTTTTCTGAAAAGGACTTGTTTTGTAGAGCATTTTAAGCTAATATTTTTTTAAATTCCGACTTTTTTAGTGGGAGTTATGAATTTTTGAAAATGGGTCAAAATCGAACTTTGACTTTCGATATCTCGAACACGAAAAAACGATATCGACCTGCGGTTTGCGCCAAAATGCTTAGAATTTGATGTTCTTCAAAGTTATGTAATAAAAATTAGGGGTCGCCATTTGAGAAATGTGATTTAGGGGGGCGGTGACCCCCGTACCCGCCCCCTGGGGGGGCCTGGAATTTGGCAACCCCCCTAAAAGATGTCCCCCTCAAAATAATGGAACCCGTGTTTCAGCGTTTTATTAAATTCGAACCCAAACTCGAGTTATTCGGAGCTGCTCCTTTTTTTTTTACACCCTGTAATATTATATATATATATATATATATATATATATATATATATATATATATTATATATATATATATATATATATATATAATATATATATATATATATATATATATTGTAAGCAAGACCTGTGCAAAAAATAACCCAACCAGGTTTTGAAAGAGAACGGCTTTAATTCTTTAAATCTCGCAAAAACGTTACAAACCTGAAAGGCAGTGATGAAGTTAAGCGATGTGATGCAAAGTCCATAGTCCTTATTAACGCACACTAAGTCCGTCTATTAGCGCTGTAATATTCAGATCGAATGAAAGGGGTCGGAGTTAATCAGGACGTAATTCGGATCTTTCCACCACCACTGTGCAGTGAATTGATCGCAAATGCGAACGTTGCAACATTCCGTCGCGGTGTGAACTCCGATTGATGGTAACGTTTATTTATTTTCATTCTTCGTCTTTTTTGTTAATGACACTTGAAATGGCTCTCCCTCAGAGAGACCTAAACACCAAAATAACTTAATTCAGCTTACCTTAATGCTGCTAAATTTAATCCAGCTAAACTTAATTCAGCTTAACTTAATTCAGCTTAACTTGACAGGATGTGAGGTGCGGCGATATCGCGGCTCTAACTCGGACTCTGATGGTGAGGAGGCAGGAACTGCAACCGGTCCGCGCTCTTTTTCCATGGTCGGATTAGCGCCGACTGGTAATTCCAAGAACGGCTGCTGCAGAAATGAACGTAAGTTGAATAATATTCAATGACGGACTAAAGTGGTATATCTGGGCACAAGAAAGGGACTTCCGAACAAAGTACCCTCATAGACGGTCTATGATAGACCACACTGAACAAAATCAATTGTTAAAGGAATAATTCAAAATTTGCTGATTTAACAAAAATTGAAAGTTGCTTAATCAACCAGGGTTTTCTGTTAAGTTAAAAATTTATTTGTTGAGTTTACAAAAATAGTTGTTAAATCAACCACATAATGGGTGTTCTTTTAACAAAATAGGCATTGTCAATTTAGCAATTTTAAATACACTGAAAAAAAATTGTATGAATTAACAAATTGATTCAACAAAATTCAAAATTCAATTGATTGTTGATTGATTCAACAGATTGTTTGTTGATTCAACAATCTATTTTGTCACTTTAACAATCTTATTTTGTGGATTCCCCATTTCATAGTCATGGCGGTGATAAACCCATAAAAGGCCACAAGTAAGACAAGGACAAAACTTTTAAGACGTCTTTCGATATAATTATTGTGATTATAAATTCACATGAGATCTTTCATGAATTATGTCAACGGGGATAATTTAAGGTTCTTGGAATTTAATGATGGTACAATAAAGTTGAGAAAACAGGTTATTTACATGGAGCCGGGCAAAAATCTTATAGAATTTTTCACAAAACTGATCGCAATCTCTAGCATAACTTAATGAAGCCTTGATCAGCCTCATAATCATTGAGTTCGAAAGGAATACCGATTTTAAACACAACCAATATCTTTCTCAACATATACATATGAAATACCCGCAAGAGAGAGAGAGAGAGAGAGAGAGAGAGAGAGAGAGAGAGAGAGAGAGAGAGAGAGAGAGAGAGAGAGAGAGAGAGAGAGAGAGAGAGAGAGAGAGAGAGAATTAGAACAACCCCGATTCCAACGAAAAGTACTGGTTTAACAAGCACGATCTAGAAGAAAAATTACACTTTTTGTTCAGATCCTATATGAAGTCTTTCCGAATCGTGGGAGATCGTTGCTCGCACTGACGGATCCAGAAATTCATATTTCCCTCTCTTTCGCTCATCTGAACGCGTGTGTTAGAAAAGGACGGATCAAAGGCAGCCACATGAACTTCACCCCCGATTCTATATCCTTTTCTAACACAAGAGCTCAAATGGGCATCAAAGAGAGAGAGAAAGACAAAGTCTTGGGTCCATGCACCGATGCGGCAACCGCGCGCGAGGGGTGATTTTTTTTTGTTTTTCGTTTTTTTTTTTCGGTGCACCAAAAATCTGTTTCAGCGCATTCGCATTTCGAGGCGCAGTCCGCGGTAAAAAATGGGAGAGGAAAGAATAATCACCCACTTTTACCTTACCCTCCGCATTTAAGCTCCGACGAACTGATCCGAAGCGTAAGGAAGCTCTCTCTCTCTCTCTCTCTCTCTCTCTCTCTCTCTCTCTCTCTCTCTCTCTCTCTCTCTCTCTCTCTCTCTCTCTCTCTCTCTCTCTCTCTCTCTCTCTCTCTCTCTCTCTCTCTCTCTCTCTCTCTCTCTCTCTCTCCCCTTCTGTCGTCCGTTCTCCACTCTCGTGATATTTCAGCCTTTCAACAAGGAATTTATGTTCCCGAGGTTTCCTTGTATTTTTCTTTTTGATTACCTCTTAACAAGGGCTCTGAGACTTCAGTTCAAGGTGTACGCGATGAGCTTAATAGATTGTTCCTATATAGAGTTAACGAGAGCAACGAATAGTTTTGAGCACCAATCATCTGGACGTGCTCAACGCAGATGTGTCTGCTTTTCTCTCCTTTTTTTCACGTTCAAAAAAAAGAAAAAGAAAAAAGGGTTTTCGCACTGTGTATTCATTCACCAAAAATACAGGAAAGTCTGTACCCAGTGGGGCTGAGGCGTAAAATCTGGCAGCGTTGCATTTGGTCCATTGGAACCAGTCTCGAACTATCATTGGCGGATACAGGGAATTGTTTTTCTCTCTCTGCTTCCACTTGAATTTATATGTTAGAAAAGGATAGCCGAGGGGGCCATCACGTGACGTTGGCCCCCTCTTCTGTCCTTTTCTAAAGCATGTTTTTAAATGGGAGGAGAGAGAGAAAGACAATTCCCTGTATCCGACCATGCGAACTATCTATAGGGATCGGCGATGGCTATCATATTCGACCTTTCTTTGAATCTCGCTCACACTCGTGGATATCAGTGGCATAGCGTGCAATTTGGCAACGTTGTATTTTATTCATTTAAACTCGTGTAAAAGGTCGAATGCGAAGGTGTTCACCGAACACCCAGTACTTCGATATTTTGTATGAGTTTATAAATGAATAAAAATACAACGTTGCCAAATTGCACGCTACGCCCCTGGTGGATTTATTTACCCATTTATGAGAAATCAAATCCAAATTTTCGAATGCTTTGTGCCAGCGGCGGCTCGTGCAATGTAGCAACAATGGATTTCCTCCATTTAAAACCGTGTAAAATAATCGATTACTTGGTGAAGCGTAGCGCCTCACCTAGTATCGATCTTTTTGCATACGTTTAAATGGCAAAAGTGCACGGTTGCCAGATTGCACGAGCCGCCACTGCTTTGTGCTGCGATACACTGAGCGTAGCCAGGAGCAGTGGATGCTCGAGCAATTTGGCATCAGCGCTCCTCCTCAATGTCACTCAATGCAAAACAATCGCGAATATGCTCTATTGTCGAATCGATTGTTTTACATAGGATCAAATGGAAGAAAAGCATTGTTGCCAGATTGCTCGAGCCGCCACTGACCATCAGGAGGGTTGGGGGCATGTGCAGTAGCGTGACCAGATTTTTGTTCTGGGAGGAGGGAGAGGATTAGAGTGGCATTGTCTATTTCCCCGTGGAAAGGAGGTTTTTGGGGGTCATATTTGGAGGCACTTGAAGTTGATAACCTTTTTTTCTTTTTTTCTTCTGTTTTGGTAATCAATGTCAGTGGGTTAACTGGTGACCTTTTTTTTAAAAAAAAAAATTCTCTCCCTATTTAATATTACCTAACCGTAAATTCCTGTAGCTGTATCCGGCATTCCTGTAACTGAAACTGGAGTCCTGGTTACAGTCACCGGACGTCCAGTTATACAGCAACCAGAATTTCCGGTTGGCGGTTAGGTATTTATTAAACATACACCATGGACATTTTTGAGGAAAGTAGGACATTTTTCTCCGTGAATCACCTTAAGGGAAATCCAGGATATTTACCGGTTTGACTCCTCAGAGCTTCTGAGGAAGAAGTGGTCCCTTTAACTCCCCCCCTTCCCGCCTGACTAAAGCGTGTGCATGAGTCTAATTATAGGACAGATAATTTTAAAATAAATAATTATTACATAAATCATCAAGTGGCTTTCGCCGTTTGGCTTTATATAGGTACATTTCTTCGAAATGCGCTTTTAAATGGGTGGAGAGAAAGAAAGATAGAGAGAAAGAGATAGAGAGAGAGAGAGAGAGAGAGAGAGAGAGAGAGAGAGAGAGAGAGAGAGAGAGAGAGAGACAGAGACAGAGAGAGAGAGAGAGAGAGAGAGAGAGAGAGAGAGAGGAGAGAGAGAGAGAGAGAGAGAGAGAGAGAGAGAGAGAGAGGAGAGAGAGAGAGAGAGAGAGAGTGAGAGAGAGTGCGAGAGAGTGCGAGGGAGTGAGAGGGAGTGGGAGAGAGAACTTCCTGGATCTGGCACTGTCTGTCTCGTCCGCCGCTCCGAACAGTTTGATTGAAAATGTAATTTCGATTAAAATTTGCGCCACAAAAAGCAGCGAGTAAGAGGATTAGAATTCCCGCGGAAACGGTGAGAAATAAATATAGAGCAACTCCTGCCTTGTTGTCGGATACGGCACGACCATCATAAGGATCTATGTCATTTTCTGGCTACAATTTCACGACAAAATCTGTCGTCACCGGGTCCAAAATGTACGTAATTTTCATGGAGGATTACACGCCGACTGCAGTGTCACTTAAGAGAGAGGAATCTGTTTATCAAAACGCCGAGACCCATAGAGCCTCACCACGCGTGGATCGGGGAGCGGGGAGGGTCGGGGGCTGACATGGAAATCCCTGCAATCGCCGTTTACTCATTATTATTAACGTACTTAATTGATGGTTCTAATTACTTGCAACTCGATGTCCTGAGTTAGCGTTGTCAGATCGAAACATGCGCGCGGTCATCTTGTAGCATTGCACGGAAAAAAAAGACTGCGGTAGAATTTACAATCTGCATAGCAGAGAGAAGCGTAGCGTGCAATTTGACAACGTCGCGTCCATTCAAACCCATGTAAAAGATCGAAGTATTGAGTGTTCGGTGAACACCTTCGTATTTGACCTATTACATGGGTTTAAATGGACACAGTGCAACGTTGCTAGATTGCACGCTACGCCACTGCTGCATAGTTGATTTTTGGAGTACGCATTCTTTGAAAGCGAACAAAGACAGTTTACTGTCTCTCTCGCTCTCACGTAACCCCCATGCACTACCATCTCACTCTATAATTTCGAAAACCGTAGATATAGAGATCTTTCGTGGACTTTTTTGACTGAAATGAATTTTTCGAGGCATTTAAACGCGATTTTGATAAGAATATGTCGTGAAACAAGGCTCTGTACACGAATTTCGGAACTAGAAAGAGATGGGTATACATGGGGGTTACGGGAGAGTGAGTGAGATAGTTCGGAACGCTACGCGAGTTTTGTCACAACCGATTGCAACCGATGAGCGCATTGTTGTGGTTGTTGGCTAACCACGTTGACTTCGCACTAAAACCGTCTGTAGCAAAAGGTTTGCGAGAGATCAAATTTTAACTCAAACCCTTTAGAATGTTTTAAACAAGTCACCGCAAAGGAGCAACGTTTAGCAAGTCGAATTCTATATTGCCAACGTGCTTTTGGGACAAGATCACTCACGATGGCTTAGGCGAATGGCGCGGTGAGGGGAGGGGGAGGGGGGACGCTCGTTTTGGCATCACCCTCGTCCTTCGGCCATTATAGCTTCAGCGACTCAATTTTATACCCATTGGCCTTAACCCTTGTGAGCCTAAGGTATTTCGGTAACACAAAGGACTAAGGGGGGGTATTTTTGTACCCCAAGGATATTTTCATGCAGCACAGTCAGTATCAATAATTTTGAAACTTTAATGGATGGATTATGTACTTAGTACCCTAAGAGAGTAATTTATGTGAAATTTGAGTAAATTTTTGCTATGTTGCCAAATTTACACCTACTTTTAAAAAAAAACGTCAAAATAAAAAAAATGGAAAAAATGAAATGAGGTACCATATTATTTTTCCATTTTTGATAAATTTCCAATTCTTTTTCAATGATCTGACTTAATATTCTTAATCTACATAAAATTTCCGTAAAATTCACTGTAATAGATGGTTCCAAACTTAAAACTGGCAGGACGAGACGAAGGGGGGTATATTTGTACCCCAACACTTTAAATTTCTATAATATCGACAAAAATTCATGAAAATTAATGAAATTTGGTAGACGTGTTCTAAGTATCCTAACTTAAAATGTCATGAAGTCCCAAAAAATTTTGAGCAGTTTTGAGAAAATGGCGTCAAAAAAACTGGCCTGGGGTACAAATGTACCCCCCCTTAGGCTCACAAGGGTTAGGCGAATGGCGCGGTGAGGGGAGGGGGAGGGGGGACGCTCGTTTTGGCATCACCCTCGTCCTTCGGCCATTAGCTTCAGCGACTCAATTTTATACCCATTGGCCTTAAATAAAGCCAAAAGCTTCTAGGAACTGACGAGCTTTGGGTCAGTAAGATATAAGGACCCTTCTCGCGATGAAAAACAATTTTAATCACCTTCAGCTAGTTAACACCCTTGGTCTCTCGTCCTCGCCAGTAGCGCACCGAGAGTTTCTTCATCTCTCTCTTTTCTCCATTAAGAAACGTATGTTAGACAAGGATGGACAAGGGGATAAAACCCCCTCCTTCTGTCCTTTTCCTACTCATACATTCAAATGGGAAATGAGAGAGATGGAAGATATCCTGGTTGCGCCAGTGGTCCTCGCCAATTCATTTCCCGCAGCTTAATTCATATTTATGCTCGTTTTAATCCGTCCATTCAAGTGTTTCTCTCCGCTTATTATTTTCAGTCGCTATTGGCTTGTCTCTGCCACCTTTGCGTTCGACAGAGTCACGTGACCTTATCCCTCCCAATTTTGCCAACCATTGCCAAATTTTAAGTTGTAAACTTTAACCCTTTCACACTGGCGGATCCAGTGGATTGTCTTTCTCCATTTAAACTTATTGAAAAAATCGAAGGCATCTGTCATCGGCGATGACTAAACGTTTCGATCCTTCTAATGTGTTTCAAGGGGGGGAAAGAAACGTTGCCAAATTGCACGCCTGGCCACTGCTTATGACCGTTTGATCGCGTGTGTTAGACAAGGATAGAAAAGGATGCGAAAATCACGTGACTGCCCCTTAACTGTCCTTTTCTAACACATGCGAACAATTAGCCATAGAGAGAGAGAGAGAGAGAGAGAGAGAGAGAGAGAGAGAGAGAGAGAGAGAGAGAGAGAGAGAGAGAGAGAGAGAGAGAGAAATTCCTGGATCCGCTAGTGCCACTTTTAAACCTGGAAATAATTTTAGTTCAGGGACAGAGTTCTGGCCATCATAGCTGATCTAGGCACAACTTTTTCTTACATACAACGATATACATATCATCTTTTCATTTTGTCCATAAGATTCTAGGTTATTTAGATGTACATTGAAATGTATACACCAGGTTTGAAAGGGTTGAATTCAAATTTGAAATCATCATATTAAAATATCGTATTTCAATCGACTCATATGCGAAAACGTGCGATGTCCGAAATATTTTTATTGAAAATACAGATATATAAAAAATAAATAATCATTGAAAATTGCGCTAAGAATTAAAGATTGTCACGAGATTTTTAAGAGCTAAGTTTCGCCTTCAATGTTCTGGTTCGGCCACGTCGCACGTTGCAGGTGAGAGGCCAGTGCGGGTGGGGCGAGAAAGGCGTTGCAGATCAGTCCCACACTCTCACCCATAACTGAAAATGTGTGAAAATTTCGCGACAATCTTTACTTCGTCAATAGTACATACCAAGTAAGTAACGGATTGTTAGTGCCTAAAATGCTTGTGTTCCGCTGTTTTACAGGTGGTGAAAGCCGAGATAGTTTAGAACATTTGAAGAAACCGTACTCATCAAGCTGCCTTTCCCTTGTCACAAGAGGGGAGGACTCTAAAATAATCAACCCTGGTTAGTAACATCTAATCTCACTACATGCAATTACACTGACAAAGATTACCAAGACTCCAGCTTAGCAAAGGCCATGCTAAGCTGGAGAAAAAATAAAAAAATAGAAAAATAGAAAAACCGCTTTGATAGCGCTGGCAAAATTTTTGGGAGAAAAATGACTTTCACGGAAAAAAATACTATAGTAGAATTCACCATCAGCATATAGCTGATTTTGGAGTCTTGTATCAAGCATGGTAAATTTTACCATCATATTCTAAATGCAACATATCTACAGTGGTGAATTTGATAAGATTACCTGTTGGTACATTTCACCACAGGGTACGTTGCTTTGACTATATGATGGTAAAATTTACCATACTTTATAGCAGACTCCGAAATCAGCTATTCAGATGGTAAATTCTACAAGTCTTTTTTCCCGTGAAGTGGAGGAATCCAAATCTGTTGAACGCCTAATACTATAGTTTGGTGCACCTACGATAACGGTAGCTATATAGTAATCCATTTATGATATCATTAGTAAATAATACTTTTCCAAACTTATCCAAATTTCTATCCGATGGATAGCGCCACTAGTCGCTTTTCGGAAAAGTCGTATTATTGGCGTTATAAACTGAAACCATAGATAAAATGCAAAATCAAACTTCAGCCCCTGCGAAATTTTTTTATTGTTTTTTTGAGCCCATAACGAGCAAATTTGGTTTAGAATTGAAGCCGTAAATTATGAAATTCATTTGGCCATAAGCTTAGTGAGTGAGAGTGAGTGCGAGTGATAATACGTCTATCCGCCTCACTCGCACTCATTGAGGCTTATGGGAATTTTCGTATTTCATAATTTCCAGCTTTATTTTTCAGTGTTTCAGCTTGAAACTTTTCGGGGTGCTCGATGCTCGCAGGTGCTGACGTTCCTCAAATTTGTGCTTTTAGCGAAAATTCGTCAATTTTAGCCAAGGACTTTTGACTTTTTGAAAAGCGCGATGTGGTTGTCCACGGTTGGAACTAATCTACCCTGGAATCATCTTAGTGTGCTGACCTGACCTGTTGATTAGCGAAATTGTTTTTTTTTTTTTTTTTTTTTTTTTTTGTGACATGGGAATGGTAAGGATTTCCGGTACAGACTGCGTACACACTACACAGTCTTTAATTAAGTCATCGAATACCTATTATCATCTGCAAGGTCTACACTCAAATGTTGTTGATACCATATGAGATTCATTAACCTGACGGGACTCTTGAAGAATGACAGAAAATCGCTGAAAAAGTATAGGGTGCACTTGCAATTTTGTGTCCTTTTCCCCTCATTTGCCTTGTAATTGAGGAGGTAGCTGGAAAAAAACGGCCTTAGTAGCAAATTCACGTTTTGAGAAAACTGCTGTTAAAGTTTTTATTTTAGTGCCAATCTAACATAGATGAAGAATCAGGCTTGGGTTGGATCAAAAAAGTTGATCCATACCCTCAGGTTGAAGTTGGTACAACCGAAATATGCTTTGGCTGTATAGGAAAGAAGAAAATGGAGAAATACGAAAGGTCTACTAAGGCCGTTCTTACATAGAACGACCTGTTGCACAGAGACAAGTCCTCATCAAATGCTGAGTACTAAGGCCGTTTTTCCAGAGAACAACTTTCTGTGTGGAACGTATGTACTACATGATAGATGTAAAAAAAATAACAAAAAATCTGCAAAAAAAAAGAGTTGAATTTATTAGAAAATAAAAAATATAAAATTATTCGTCCTCGTGTTCACTCTCGCTTTCACTGTTGCCCAAGTCCTCTTCGCCATCTTCAATTTTCCCCATTATGGTCATTTTGGTCGCCAGCAGAAGTGGCAACCTCTTCTCATATAAACTCTCATATCTCACTCAATTTTAGACGTACGGTCATGAAATTCTGTAGAGATATTATTGAGTCCATGTTCTCTCAGAAAAGTCGTTCTCCGGAAAAATGGCCCTAGCCGGATAATGCCGTTTTTCCAACTAGCTCCTCAATTACTATCTAGGTTAACATTTAATCAATAAAGTTTCTCAACATTGTACGTATTTCCCCCCCCCCTTTTTGTTGGCTTCGTGCATTATTATTTTATTTTATAAATACATATTTTTAATTTTAATTTCAACCATTTTTGATCTATCTAATTCACTGCTTTTTTCCTCCTAGATTCTATCGGTCCAGTTCTTTACCAACCGCTTGCTACGAAACCACTGGTCAGGAGTTATCCAGAATGCTCTGTATGTAACGAATCACCGACTCCTTCGATTTAAATCAGATGAGGACTGAAAAGAGGAACTATGGTCCTAGTTCTCATTTACTAATTTCATGTTATTGTTACCACAGTTCCCTCTCAAATGTTCAGCAGATGTAGGCATGCATTCGTGCAATAATAAACAAAAAAACAAAAAATAAAATAAAAAAATTATCTAGTCACAGACAAAATAAAAAGAAATTATCTAGTCACAGACAAAATAAAAAAAAAAAATATCTAGTCACAGACAAAGGAAAAAGTAGAAGATGGTCTACTTGTCTACCTCTAATAGACTGTTTTAGTAGAGCGATATATCGTATCGATTGCCGTCCGAGGGCCTCTGGTTCCAAACAAACTCTGGTTCAATGTAATTTCCCCATAAGTGAACTTTTGAACGGAAATTTACGGTATTAAATCAAACAATAAATGCGACCTTTTTGCGATTATTAATTCTACGTCCTCGAAAATGCTTAATTTTGCCTGGTTCCACCCGTAAATTTGCCAAAATCAACAAGATATTGTAGATTAAACGATGCGTTTGGAGGTTGGAATCACCCAAATGTTATTGTTGTTGTGGAATTGGCGGGATTTCTGGCGATTCTAACCTACAAATGCAACATTTAATCTGTAATATCTTATTGATTTCGGCAGTTTTAGTCAAGGAACCAGGCATAACTAAGCATTTTCGAGGACGCAGAATTCATAATCGCAAAAAGGTCGCATTTATTGTTTGATTTAATACCCTAAATTTCCATTCAAAAGTTCGCTTATGGGGAAATTACATTGAACCAGAGTTTGTTTGGAACCAGAGGCCCTTGGACGGCAATCGATACGATATATCGCTCTACTAAAACAGTCTATGAACGGGATATGAATGATCCTGGTTGGCGCTACTAGGCAGTGGCGCGGCGCGGCGGAGCGTGCGATTTGGTAACGTTGTATATTGAGTCCATTTAAACCCATGTAAAAGATCGAATGCAAAGGTGTTCACCGAACACCCCAATACTTCGATCTTTTTCATGGATTCAAATGAACGAACTACAACGTTGCCAAATTGCACGCTACGCCACTGCAGTACTAGGGTTGTATTCCTCCCCACCCAAAATTTGAGGAACTCCTTAGAAAATGAAACTACGTAGATGTTACAATAGAAAGTTGTATTTTTTATGTTTCATTATTTTCTCTTCCCTCTCAATGGGGCTCTTGCAAACTTTTGCTAAAAGTATATGAATCGTAAAATCTGATGTAGAAACCAGCAAAAACCATGATATTAACCCTTTACACTCCGCTTACTTTTCCCACAATGGCCACCTGTACTCCAAATTAAATTTAGATACTTAGTGAAAAAATGCCTTTATTCATCACCCTTTATTTATGAGCTTTAAACTAACTACGTGTTGTATGATAATGATCTTATGGAATTACAATACAAATTAAGTATTCTTATGATTCGGGCCACACCCGACGCAGTGGAGCTATCGTAAGCTCAAACTTTATGCCGGGTCCGGTCGGGTCCGGCCCGACAGTGGATAATATCGGCATTTTTTCAATATCGGGCCGGACCCGACAATGGAGTGCAAAGGGTTAACCCTTTCAGACCTGGAGTCCATTCCAAAGGACATTTGAATAACATGTAGTCTTATGGAAAACAAAAAAATACAATATGCGCATCGATTTAGATAAGGAAACAGCGCTGAGATCAATAATGTTAGTAAAAAAATACGTTCCTGCAAAAAAAGGATTTTCAGGTCTGAAAGGGTTAAAATCGCACTAAAACAGTCTAAAATTCAATGATAAACTCAGAAAACAGCTGTAACGGCAAGATTGAAATGGCGGAGCTGCGCGGGTATCATGGGAGATTCCTGTCCAATTTGTCACTTTCTCTAAGTACGGAATCGGAAACACAGAAATATGTCTCAAATTATAGATAGGAATCTCCCATGATACCTACATAGCAAGTCCGATTCTGAGAGCGAATTTTGAGACTTTTCATCGTCAATTTTACATGTTGTTATGCAAGAATCAGCTCTTCTATCATCTGAAGCAAAAGTTTGCAAGAGCCCCACTCTCAAAATACAAACTTTGTTACAAACGATCAAACCATTCATCCATCCATGCACTGGACTATTTCACCCCCACCGCGGAGTATTTACTTTATACAGACAAGGTTCGAGTAACATGTCAATCCGGTGGCAGTGTAATCTTTGAGCGGGCTTCTCGATTTTGGAAGAATTCCCATGTAAATCATGATATGCCACTTTTTCACTGGTTTTCCACTGGATCGAATTTCAGAGATTACAGCACTACCGGTCAGGCCTCTTATCAATGGACCTTGTTGTGCAAATTGTGGTGAGATAAATATGCCCTGGTATGAATGACCTTGATATACTATAGGCCCATAACCAATTCCCCATACAGTCTGGCTCAAAGAGTAAACAAGAGTCGCAATTGAATGGAAGGCCTGCGTGGTCAACGCAGATAAGGGATCGGAACGCGGGCTGGCCTCTGATTGGCTGTAAGCCTGGTACAAAATAGAGTTCCTATATTTAGAGAGTTAAGACAAGAGGGTAGTCAACTTCTGATTGGTCGATGAGTTTTAGGCTCTACGGATGCCGCCATTGGATGCGATTTTGCACTTTTGTTTACAATCGCAGTTGTTTACCAACAGTATTTTACGGATAAAGAGTTAAATATCGACGAATCTGTAAATTTTAATCATGAAACGCCTCAAGAATGTCTAAAAATCCCAAAAGAACCTTTCAAAGCGTAAATGGATGTCGATGCACAAAAGCAGTAAAAGATTACATCATTAGAAACTCAGCGGCACTGTAATCTTTGCAGTGGACAAAAACACAACAACGGCCCTCAGAATGTAAACAAATGTGCAAAATCGCATCCAATGGCGGCGCCCATGGTTTCTCTTGTCTTAACTCTCTAAATATAGGAACTCTAGTACAAAACTGTGTCATGGCATAGGGAAATTAATACGGGGTTTTCGTTCCGGGACGTTTATCTCGAAACCTGCGCAAAATTGCCTCTAAAAAATTAGTACGAGTCGATTTAGCAGGATTTTCCAAACAAATTGATTGGTCATAAGTGCCACTTTATTGCAAATTCCAAAAGACTGTTTCAGTTGAAAAATACGCACAATAGTGAGTTACTCAAACACTGCTCAAACACACGCCAAGCATGTAATCACATCTATTGTGCGTACTTTTCAACTGAAACAGTCTTTTCGAATTTGCAATAAGGTGGCACTTATGACCTATCAATTTGTTTGGAAAATTCTGCTAAATCGACTCGTACTAACTGTTTAGAGGCAATTTTGCACAGGTTTCGAAATAAACGTCCCGGAACGAAAACCCCGTGTTAATTTCCCTATGCCATGAAACAGTTTTGCACCAGGCTTACAGCCAATCAAAACCCCGCGTTCCGATCCCTTATCTGCGTTGACCACGCAGGCCTGCCATTCAATTATTGCGACTCTTGTTTACTCTTTAGTCTGGCTACATGTAATATGTATATAGATCCATTCAGACGTGTATGGATTTTGGATGGAGTATGGATGTGTATTGATCCATTCTATGTGTATTGTGTAGTACACGTATCAACATGGATCCATACTGTAAAGTATGCTGTAATGGACCTGTATAAACCAATTTTATCAGGGTGGGTATTGGTTAGCTCTTATTTAAACTGCACATATTTACTTATCCACCTTTTTCATTATTTATTTAAATATTGTTAATTATTATTTGTATTCGTTTCTTTTTAAATCTTGGCATGGCAACATTGCAATAAACCCCATTCCCTCTTGTAGACTGTCAAGATTTAAGCATTTATTTAGGCGAGGGAATGTTTTTATATGATGGCTTACCAAAATGAATAGAAAGAAACCAAAATGAAAAATGTTATGTAATTATATTTATTGATTGATGATGCATAAATGTATATAAACGCGTATGTTTTAGTTTTTAAAAAATGTTCTGTAAGATCATGCAATAAATTCATGAATATTAATCATGCCTCCAACTATTTTTGGATATTTCTATACCTATAAGTTTCTGTGCCTATGGAAGTCAGGTGCGTGTTCAGGAACTGTCCCTTTATCTCTCTCTCCGCTCATTTTGAATGCATGTTTCAGAAAAGGATGCAGGAATAAAAAGGCATCATACAACTTTTCCTTCTATCTTTGTCCTTTCTTAAACACATGATGCGTCCAGATTGCAAACCAATTATTCAAGTTTCAAGGCGAAACTTAGCTCGTAAAAATCTCGCGAAAGTCTTTAATTCGTCGATAGCACGCGAATCATAGTTTTGCAATCAGAAAAGTAATGACCGCAGACTAGAAAAATTTTGAATATTTTCCCTCCTCAACCTTGGGTCTAGACAAAATTGACATTTTTTGTAAACCTTTCATTCAATGTGGTACGAATGTTTGTACCACTTAATTTAACATGAATATCAATGGAATAAAATGGACATTTTGCATTAAGTTTAGTGACCCATCAACATTCTTAGAAAATTGTTGTCTTTTGAATGGCTCAAAAAAAACTCAAATCCCTAATTGCGCACCTGAAAGGGTTAAAACAAAGCGAGGCTCTTCGCCACCTCCCGGTATCCACGAATACAAGAACGCCCCTAAGTATAACCTTTGATTTGAACCCTTCAGAAGCTCAAATAATACACCCAGTCTTCCAAACTGTTTTAAAGCCCCTATTGAGTAAACGCTCATTCGACATCAGATTGATTCTATATTCTTTATCGTTGACTTGGAATTTAAATCACACGAGTGAAAGTTAGGATCGAGACGGGGGAGAGGGGGACAAAACAAACTGCTTAGTGGAATTAATATAAGACACGTGTTTCTTTCACCGAAAATACGAGCGAGAGAGGGCAAGAGTGTGAAAACTAATGACACATGAAATCAAATTCGATGTGTGTTAGTTATTCAGAGTGACTCCTCTCCTTGAAACGGCGAACCATACACCACCTCCCCCCCCACCCCCTACCCCGCTTCTTATAGCGCTCACTACCTTTTTTTTCGAATAAGGAAAAAAAAGAGCGATTTTGCGGGAAAAAACGAGGCGAAATAAGTAAGATCTAAGTCAGGTTAGAATCAGGAGGGGCAGGGGAGGGGGAAATGAGACAAATACAAAAAGAAGCTATTAAGTACTGGGGTGTTTAGTTGTAATCGGGATGGGAATCGCTCTCTTGGGGTTTTGCCCGGAAAAAAGAAAAAGGAAAAAAAAAATCAAAACAAAAAAAAAAAACAAAGTTTTGTCGACTCGGGGCACGTTCTCAATTGGCAATCCCGAGGCCACTATCCAGCTTATAACACGCATCATCTGTTACCAACCCAACGCACCCCCCCTCCCCCTCCCCCTCCCCCTCCCTCTGCCCCACAGGTCGTCTAGTTTCCTCCGTCTTCTGTTAACTCTATCTTATACGAGTGCTCCTTCACCTGACGTTATATTAGACACATCGACGTCGTCGGTTTTTTTTTTTTTTTTTATTTTTTTCCTTCGTCTTTTTTTTCTTCTTCCAATTCGAGTCGTGCTCGTTTCAGAAAGTTTCCACTCGCCTTAAAAATCATTAAGCGAATAAGCGATGATTTTTTTTTTTTTTTTTTTTATTTCAATCAAATCCTGCGTATGTTAAAAAATGTTTGGCTCGTGCCATGAATGGGGCTCTTGCAAACTTTTGCTAGGATTTTTTTTTTTTTTTTTTTTTTTTTTTTTTTGGGAATTGAAGTCTGAAGAGTTGGTTCTTGCATAAAAACCTGTAAAAATGACGATGAGCACACAAAAAAACCTCGAAATTTACTCTGACAATTTCGCTTAATGGCGGAGAGACGTAGGTATCATGGTAGTTTCCTATCTAAATTGAGACATATCTCACAATCAGTGTTTCCGTTGAGAAAGCGACATATTAGACAGGAATCTCCCATGATACCCGCGTTGAACCGCCGCGCCACGGCCAGTGGCCACGCCATTACAAACTTGCCGTCATACAGCAGTTTTGTCAGTTTATTACTGAATTTTAGACTTTCTCCGTGTGATTTTTGAGATTTCCGCTGGTCTTTATACATTAGAATGGACTATTCATTTGCTTATATCAAAATATTTCAAGAGCCCCATTGTTTCTTTGCTTTATAATCTCGTATTTATTCAAGAGAAGTAGGGGGTTTTCTCACGCGTCGGTTCTGTTGCAAACAAGGGCGGATCCAGGAAAGTCATTTGGAGGGGGGGGGGGCATTTTGGCAAACAAGCAGCTATGAGTGGTCTGGGGGGACAGGGCACCTCCAAGAGGAAGAGGGGGGTCCGAGGGTCCTCCCCTGGAGAATTTTTAAGGTTTTGGACCCCTGGAAACACAATTTGAGGGTAGGTACTGTCCAGTGTCCGTCGGAAAATTTTTATTTTATTCATACATCGTTAAGTAGGTATTTTTTTCCGAAGAAAGTTGAAATTCTTACCTATCCAACAATGAATTTCAATGTTTTTTCAAGATTCGGTTTTTTTTTTTATTTATTTAACCCATTTGTGTAATTTTTATGCAATCCTGCTTTCCCTCTGAATAATTGTTGCATCTATAAAATTATGAAAAAAAAAAGGAAGAGATTCCTGTTTTTAATTTTAAACCATGTGTTCAGGAGGTTTTTTCTATGAATTAGAATATACAGCGTGTTCAGAAAGTCCCCCTCCCATCTAGTTTTTGAACGCCTGCAGATAAAAAAACGAAACTTTGGAAATGTTTATACCTTAATATAAACTACCTAATATGAGAGGTTTCGCTCCCTAACTCAAAATTTTCAAATGGCAAACCCCTATCTTGTGATACATCGTTCAAAAGAGCGTACAATTCTAAGACTTTTGGCGCAAACTAACGATCAATATCGTTTTTCGTTTTCGATACATCGAAGATCATTAATCCTTTTCAAAAAGTCGGAATTTAAGAAACAGGGATTCCATATTTCTTTAAGAAGCGAGCACTTTTCAGTTACAAAAAAGTGTTAACATAAATTTAGTCAAAAGTCCCTAACAATTTTTTAAAATGTTGCCCCTCAAATGGGCTATCTCTAAATTTCCGTTGCGCGACCACTATCGAATGATACATCAAATAAAAGAGCATAAAAACTAAGCATTTAGGCGCAATCCAGAGATGGATGTCGTTTTTCGTATTCGAGAAATCGAATTTTAAAGTTCAATTTAAACCCATCCTAAAAATTCGATTTCTCAAATACGAAAAACGACATCCATCTCTGGATTGCGCCTAAATCCTCAGTTTTTTAAAGAAATGAGCAAACAGACCCATTCGGTGCCGTTTCATTTTATCCATTTAATCCTAATTGAATGGTTGAACTCGCCAGTATTCACAGAGCACCGAATAATTCGATATTTATGATGAGGTTAAGTAGATATAATGCAACGATGCCAAATTGTGCGCCACGCTATTATGGGGCTATTGCACATTTTTGCTATAAGTGATTTAATAGTCGATTCTGGCGTAAAAACCTCACAAAATAACGATGGCGGCACTAAAAACTTCCAAAATCCACTCCTAAACTCAATAAACGCAGTTATTTGCGCGAGCGTAATGGTGGCCGAAGGCACTAACAATGGGAGATTCCTATCTTAATTTCGTCACTCTTTCTATGCTGACAAGGATGATTCACAGAGTAATTAGTCATCAGAGTAATGATCCACATCCGATGAATGGTATCGCAACACCAAGTGACACCGGTTTCAAATGAAAGTAGTCTCTTATTGGTCACTTCTTGATGGAGTTTCAGAATTGTTAGATGGGAATCTCCCATTGTTAGTGCCTTCGGCCACCATTACGTTCGCGAATATAACTGCGTTTATTGAGTTTAGGAGTGGATTTTGGAAGTTTTTAATGCCGCCATCGTTATTTTTTTGAGGTTTTTACGCCATAATCGACTATTAAATCGCTTAGAGCAAAAGTGTGCAATAGCCCCATTCAGAATACTCTATGTTTTGAACCAAGGAGCGGCGAAGCTGCCCGCAGCCACGTGACCAAAAGCCTATTAGCGCGACCTGCGGCCGGCCAGCTAAGCGCGCGGTGGGGTGACATTGGTAACCTACCCTACCCTGCTCTATCCCTCTACCACCATTGAAGTCCGTCCCTTTCACTGGAAAGATTATTACCGCTATAATATTCATCGGCTCCTGTTTTAAGCGTGTATCTTTTTTCAGCGGTTCTGGTCCTTATAGCTCGGCCCGGCTTGATTTAATCTTTGAAGTCTCCACTCCGTTGCACGTCGTAAATAGTGTGTCGTAAGCGTGTTAAGTCATAAACCCGCGGTTCTCTCTCAATGATTCGCGATTTTCTAATGAGCTCCAATTTTGACTGAGTTCTATCCTCTGAGCTTCACCGTGTTGCCGAATATGGAATTAACCAGAGCTGCCGATTTGCGTAGATTTAATGACATTTTGAAATTCACCGAAGATTCCACCGGTTGAGAAAAGATTACAGAGTTTAGTTCAGAGAATGTCTGTAATGCACGAAAATACTAGCGTCTTTTATCTTTTCTCAACCGGTATATTTGAATTAATTAACGGCGTTTCCACCTATTGATAAAAGATTGCAGATCAGAGTATTTTCGTGCGTTACAGTCATACTCTGAACTAAACTCTGTAATCTTTTCTCAACCGGTGGATTCTTCGGTGAATTTCAAAATGTCATTAAATCTACGCAAATCGGCAGCTCTGGAATTAACGTGGAAGGACCAAACTCAACGGTGATTCCACAAAAAGATTAAGTACACGGTTTTTTTTTTTTTTTTTTTTTTTTTGGTTTTTTTGTTTTTTTTGTTTTTTTGTTTTTTTTTTTTGAAGGAAGGTTACTCTGGTTACTTATTTGGCTTATGTTCTGTATGCAACATGGGCAAAAAGGCGATGTCGCCAAAACCCAGCTTGTGACCTCTCTATCGATTCAGCATGGCAAACGGAGTCGATCGTCGCCCTCAAGGGTTTTCATATATTTAGCAACTGAGGCCGCTTCACTAGCAACTCATGGCTGTGCAACACGGGCGAAAACGTGATGTCGCCAAAACCCAGCTTGTGACCTCTCTATCGATTCAGCATGGCAAACGGAGTCGATCGCCGTCAAGGGTTTTCATATCTTTAGCAACTGGGGCCGCTTCACTAGCAACTCATGGCTGTGCAACACGGGCGAAAACGTGATGTCGCCAAAACCCAGCTTGTGACCTCTCTATCGATTCAGCATGGCAAACGGAGTCGATCGTCGCCCTCAAGGGTTTTCATATATTTAGCAACTGGGGCCGCTTCACTAGCAACTCATGGCTGTGCAACACGGGCGAAAACGTGATGTCGCCAAAACCCAGCTTGAGTCCTCTCTATCGATTCAGCATGGCAAACGGAGTCGATCGCCCTCAAGGGTTTTCATATATTTAGCAACTGGGGCCGCTTCACTAGCAACTCATGGCTGTGCAACACGGGCGAAAACGTGATGTCGCCAAAACCCAGCTTGAGTCCTCTCTATCGATTCAGCATGGCAAACGGAGTCGATCGCCCTCAAGGGTTTTCATATATTTAGCAACTGGGGCCGCTTCACTAGCAACTCATGGCTGTGCAACACGGGCGAAAACGTGATGTCGCCAAAACCCAGCTTGTGACCTCTCTATCGATTCAGCATGGCAAACGGAGTCGATCGCCCTCAAGGGTTTTCATATATTTAGCAACTGGGGCCGCTTCACTAGCAACTCATGGCTGTGCAACACGGGCGAAAACGTGATGTCGCCAAAACCCAGCTTGTGACCTCTCTATCGATTCAGCATGGCAAACGGAGTCGATCGCCCTCAAGGGTTTTCATATATTTAGCAACTGGGGCCGCTTCACTAGCAACTCATGGCTGTGCAACACGGGCGAAAACGTGATGTCGCCAAAACCCAGCTTGTGACCTCTCTATTGATTCAGCATGGCAAACGGAGTCGATCGCCGTCAAGGGTTTTCATATCTTTTGAAACTATGGGGCACCGGTTATATACAACAAACGAAATAGACAAGCCAAAACGCAGACAGAGCCAATGTTTGGAATAAGTGGAGGTAGGTAAGCAACACTCAACTTTTCCACGTCTGTCTGGTAGATGCAAATGTAGTCTCTGTTCTTGTTCTGTAGAATGTATTTCAATTCTACATATAATACAGATCTAGCGATTTTACTTGTGTTGTGTTTATTTTGTTCAGTTAGTTAACAATTGTCTTTAATACAGCGGATTCCGGCTAGTTTGAATCTGAAAGGAACGATAAAATAGGTCAATTCAACCGGGTTTCAGACTATCGACGTTTTCAAATCATCGAGGGTATCAAATTGGAGAGGTTTCAAATGAGAGAGGTGAAAAGTATGTGTTTTCAAATTAAAGAGGTTCAATTCATGCAAGTCGGCCTGAATGCAAAAATTTGAAAATGCAACTGTTTGATCAGTGCAAAATTAATTTATTTTAATATGAATTCACACAAAAAAAAAAAAAAAAAAAAAAAAAAAAAAAAAAAAAAAAAAAAAAAAAAAAAAAAAAGTTGCATAGCTTCAATTTACCGAGGCTCCGCGACTGATCTTTTAAATTACAGAGGTTTACTTCAAATTACAGAGGTATCTGGCTGCGCGATTCAAATTAAAGAGGTGAATTTCCGAGATCTAACGACTTCAATTCACGCTACTATTTTCTTCAAATTTTAGAGGTTTTAGGTTATTTTCACTAATCTTTTTTTTCCGTGTTCGTGCCTTAATTATTGCGAATTCGTCAATAAGTCTTCCAAAATCCATCTCTTACTATTAATCCTCTCTCTATCACCTTCGTCGCTATTTTCCTATTTTTTGTTCTTCTCTTTATATTTTTTTGTCTTCTCTTCTTCTTTCTTCTTCTCTCCTTGCTTCTTCTCTTATTTTCCTTCCTTCTTTTCCTTCCTTCTTTTCCTTCCTTCTTTTCCTTCCTTCTTTTCCTTTTCTTCCTTCGCCCTGTGTTTTCCCTCCTCTCTCTTTGCGCCCACCGACGCCTTGCGCCCCCCCCGCAATTTCGGGGGCTGAGGGGGCTAATGTTACGCCACTGGAGATCCCCCTCTAATAATACTGTAAATTCATCAATATGTGACCATTTATAGATGACTTTCTTTGACACCCTGGTAAAAATGACGACTATACGACTATTCCAAAAACGACTATAAACATAGTTGCTGACTATAATCTATAGTTGGCCAACTATGTTTATAGTCGTTTTTGGAACGGTTATAGTCGTCATTTTTACCAGGGCACCGATGTCACCAAATGTCACGGTGCCATTAACCAGATGTGGATCACTAATCTAGAGCCTAATTAATCTGTGAATCTTCCTTGAGAGCTTAGAGAGTGACGAAATAAATTAAGATAGGAATCTCCCATTATTTGAGCCATACGCCGGCATTACGCCAGAGCATTTAAAATCATTTAGTGAATTGAGGAGTGGATCTCGTACGTTTTGATGAGTGCTTCCACTGTTATTTTTGGAGAATGGAGTTCTTACAAACTTTTGCTATAGGGGATTGAAGAGTTGGTTCTTGCATATAAAATTGTAACAATGACGATGAGTACACTAAAAAATCACGAAATTCACTCTCAGAATCGGGCTTAATGGCGGAAAGACGCAGGTATCATGGGATTCTTCATATCTAAATTGAGACATACCTCTGTGTTTCCGTTGAGGAAGTGATATAATAGACAGGAATCTTCCATGGTACCTGCGTTGAGCCGCCATTACAAACTTGCCGTTACAGCAGTTATGTGAGTTTATCACTGAATTTTAGACTTTCTCATTGTGCTTATCTTGATTTTCGATGGTTTTTACATCAGATTGGACTATTTATTTACTAACAGCAAAAGTTTGCAAGAGCCTCATTTTACATCTGAATCAATCATTAAATCGCTTTAAATGGGGCTGCGACAGCCCCATTAGTGGAATTCCACTGCAGGATAGCTTAAAATGGCTAAAATATAGGTAAATGCGGATCTGATGATGCTTCACGAAACAATGGCGTAGCTTGCAATTTGGCAACGTACGTTGCAGCTCGTCAATTTAAATTCATGAAAAATATCGAATTATTAAGTGTTCGGTGAACACCTTCGCATTCGACCTTTTACAAGGGTTTAAATGGACAAATTACCACGTTGTCAAATTGCGCGCTACGCCACTGTCACGCAACTGCTTGTTTTGAGGCGTACGTCCGAAGCTGTTTTAAAAAAATCAGATAAATACATAGACAGCCCTTGAAGAAAACACAGGAAGAGGATAAGGATGAGGAGAAGGATGATGAGGAAGAGGTGTTAAGAATAAGTGGAAGGAAAAGGCTTCCAACTCATGCGGTAAATACCTGATGAAAGGATATCTGTTTGACTTGAAGCCCAACTTAGATGTCGGGTAGTGGAGGCGGAGGAGGGAGTCGTTAGGTACACGCCAAAGCTCATCGTACCGAGATTATACCGATATTTATGAAGCGCGGCACGACTGAGCGTTGGTAAAGCATACATGCGATGCCACATCGCGCGGCTCCCTCTTAAAGGTGAATTCTTGCCGAGTAGTGTTAACTCGGGATAAGAAAAACAGTAGCTTCATGGGTTCAATTCAAGGTTAAAAAAAAAAAAAAAAAGTTGTCAAACTGAGCGAGAGCAGGTTAAGGCGAATCTTCAGCGTTTAGTGTCGATTTCTGCCACCAGAGCGCTACCGTTCGACAAAAGGCAAGTTACAGGCCAAAAATAATTTATTTTTAAGAAAACGGAGTGTCAGTTACTAGATGATCATCTGAAGCAAAGAGTAAACAAGAGTCGCAATTGAATGGAAGGCCTGCGTGGTCAACGTAGATAAGGGATCGGAACGCGGGCTGGCCTCTGATTGGCTGCAACGCGTGGAGCTAAAATGTCTTGGGGTATAGGGAAATTAACACGGGGTTTTCGTTCCGGGACGTTTATCTCGAAACTTGTGCAAAATCGTCGCTACGCAATTTATGCGAGTCGATTTAGCAGAATTTTCCGAACAAATTGATAGGTCATATAAGTGCCACTTCATTGCAAATTCGAAAACACTGTTTCAGTTGAAAGGTACGCACAATAGCGAGTTACTCAAACACTGCTCAAACACACGCCAAGCATGTAATCACACTATTGTGCGTACTATTTTGCTTCGGTTTCGAGATAAACGTCCCGGAACGAAAACCCCGTGTTAATTTCCCTATACCCTAAGACATTTTAGCTCCACGCGTTGCAGCCAATCAGAGGCCAGCCCGCGTTCCGATCCCTTATCTACGTTGACCACGCAGGCCTTCCATTCAATTGCGACTCTTGTTTACTCTTTGATCTGAAGAGTGTGTCCGCAAAAAATCTCGTCAATAACTTCAAAAATAAGGCTGAAAGTACCAAAAAATGAAATATCGCATTTCGATACAAGAATCCATTGGCGCTATTTCATTTTTTGGTACTTTCAGCCTTATTTTTGAAGTTATTGACGAGATTTTTTGCAGAGACACTCTTCAGATAATTATCTAGAAACTTACACTCCGTTTTCTTAAAAATAAATTACTTTTGACCTATAATTTGACTTTAATCGAACGGTAGCGCTCTGGTGTTAGAAATCGGCACTAAACGCTGAAGATTCACCTTTCATGTCAATTTCCAAATTACAGGCACAAAGGAATTTTAATGAACAAAACGGAAAGCAATGATACCAGATGGTTTATTCATGAGCACTTCAGCAAACAATCAAGACTATCTTATCCATAACTTTGAAAGTAAGGCTGTACCAAAAACCGAATATTTAAAATCGATACTTCTATCGGAATGTGCACTGGAAAAAATAATTCCTAAATTCTAGTAATATTACCGAAAGCACAACAAAATGTGAACCACAGAAAGTCTAGCCTAGCACTTTGACCAGAAAATTCTGATGTTAATATCAGAATATGGTCATAGAGCTAGAATTTCCTAAAAATGCTCAAGTACTGCGGCACGAATAACACTGGAGTGAGGCTCTTGCAAACTTTTGCTGTGAGTAAATGAATAGTCCATCTTAACGTAAAAACCAGTGAAAATCACAAAAATCACACTAAGAAAGTCTAAAATTTACTAATAAACTCACATAATTCCTATAACGGCAAGGATCTAATGGCGGTTCAACGCAGGTATCATGGGAGATTCCTGTCTAATTTGTCACTTTCTCAACAGAAACGCACTGAGATATGTGTCAATTGAGGCGTTTTATGTAAAAAGGGGTTCTTCGCGAAGAACCCCTTTTTGCGTAAAACACATTAATCGATTTGTCATATCAAATAATAGTCTCTCACCAAAATCTCAGCGAATCTTGAAAACTCAGCGATTACGAGGTGTATTTGTGAATCGAGGCTTCGTTAAATGGGCGTTGTGATGCGAGTTTCAAGTTCTCCAAAAATCGCCGAAAACTTAGATCGCGGTTTTGAGGGCTTAGGAGTCGTCGGAGCGTAAAAACGCAAAGTATTTTTCATGTTGGAAATTATTCCAAATACATGGGAAGCGTATCAATTTTTCGATTCAATCGATAGTTCTCGATATATTTCGATATAAAGGCATTTTTGGATATATCTGGCAACGCCGGCAAGATATCTTGAAGTACTTTTTTTTTGGGTGAAAGTGCATGCCATAACGACCATCTCTGCCGAAAATCAGCTAATCATTATTTTTTCCTGCTATTTGGAGGTATTTTTAAGGCGGCGAGACCCGTTTTACGTAAAAAGGTGTTCCTAGGAGTCAACTTCAAAATATTGTGTAAAACACAGAAAAACACGGATTTTAAAAAACTTTAAGCCATTATGTCCGTAAATAAACCTAGTTTTAGGGAAAAAATTTACATTAGCCATCTGGGTAGCCAGATCGGTAGGAATCAAGTTGCAAAACTTTGAATGCGTTTTTCTTCCAATTACAAAACTGCAAAGAACTCCTTTTTACATAAAACGCCTCAATTTAGATAGGAATCTCCCATGACACCTGCGCAGCTCCGGGATTAAGCCCGATTCTGAGAGCAAATTTCGTGATTGTTTAGTGTACCTATACTCGTCGTCATTTGTATTTGTTTTCATTCAAAAATCAACTCTTCAATCCTCTGTAGCAAAAGTTTGCAAGAGCCAAAGGTACTTACATACTTAACCTGATCATATTCCACGTCATGCCCAGTGTTTTCTTCTTTTGTCGGCCATCTTAGATTCCGCTCATTTTGATTTTTGCGCCCCTGAAGATGACGCAGGAAGCGAGTCGAGCATACGTGTTAAATATAAGTACCTTGGCAAGAGCCCCATTCTGGTAATCAGTCTGTTGCAAACTTTTGCTACAGTGCTATAGACTGTTCAATAGCATGTAAAATCGCATTAAAAGTCCATTGGTGGCATCAGAGAGTCATAAAATGCAGTATGAAACTCACGAGAGACGTTTAATGAAATCTAAGATGGCGGTAAAATATCGAGCAACCTGCATGCATGCACCACGAACATCCAGATAGCCAACCTCACAATATCGATCACACCCAATCACAACGTAAATAAACACATAACCTCTGAAGCTGTGAGGTTGATCAACGTTGGCAATCCTTGGATAATAAAAGGTGCATGCATACCAAGGGTTTTAGATTAAAGAGGTATGCTCATCTGACTTCGCGGCACAAAGTCAGTAGCGCGCAGTTCAAAATCCAGATCCAAGATGGCCGGAAAAAGCAGAAAACATTCTATACTCTTTCCAGAAAACATTGGGCTCCGTCTCCACAAAAGCAGAAAATAGTCCGATGTTTTCGGGAAAGAGTATACAATGTTTTCTGCTTTTTCCGGCCATCTTGGATCTGGATTTTGAACTGCGCGCTACTGACTTTGTGGCGCGAAGTCAGATGAGCATACCTCTTTAATCTATAACCTTGCATGCATACAGATTGCTCGATATTTTACCTCCATCTTGGATTTCATTAAACGTCTCTTGTGAGTTTACTGCAGTCGCATTTCATGACTTTCTGATGACACCAATGGACTTTTCGGGCGATTTTACATACGATGGAACACTCTTCATCGTTGTAGCAAAAGTTTGCAACAGACCCATTGTAGGTACACGGAAAAAAAAGATTAGTAAAAATAACCATACGGATACCTGATTTTGGCACCTGCTACATGTTATGGTAAACTTGACCAGAAGTTTGGTACATTTACCGATACTTTGAGTAAATTCGACATGCAATCAGGTGACATCACCTAGTACCTAGTCAAAACATAGTATACTTCTGGTTAACATTGCCATAACATCTAGCAGGTGCCAAAATCAGGTATCCGTATGGTTATTTTCACCGTAGTTTTTTTTTCCGTGTACTATCTCTTACATATGTCTACATATTTTTATGCTTCTCGTAATCTTTCTTTTTTTTTCTTTTTTTTTCCCCCAGTGTGATGTGGCAACATTGTAAAAGCGTTAAAGCGGTAACGTGGCGCGGCGGGTCTGGGCGTTGCGTTGCGTTGCGTTGGTGTTGAGTGTTGAGGCGCTATTTATGTCGGCCGCTGCTAACACGCTCCTCGGGGACTCACTCGCAACCCAAAATCACATCATACATTATGCAGCAGTCGCTCTTGCTTATGATATCATTTTCCATGCCAAAACACTGACTAACTATTTCTCTTGATTTATACCACCATAGGTATACATAAACCGCCCCCCTCCTTCCCACCACTTCTCCTCCCCCCCACCCCCCTTGAACCCCTCCTCGTAACTCTACCTCCACTAGCTCTATACTCTCATTACCCAATCACTTGCTCAGTTATTCTATGATCGCTCCTTTCTTTTCTCTTCATTCATATTTTCTCTCAGCCTCCCTTTTCAGCCGTTCTTTAGCCGCTCAGTCTTTTTCTTTTTTACTATGCAGCAGAAAAAGAGGTTTCAGGACATTTCGTCAACAACTTTTTGTCCGCGCGCATGTTTCGTCCAACTGTTTACGTCACTGCGTTTTTTCGGCAGCAACATGTTGGTCCACTTAGTAAATAATGTCCAAAGTTTATTGGTCCAAATAAAAACACCAACTCCATACAGGAAATATTGCCAAAATTGAGAAAACATCATGATTTTGGTATAATTTTTGATAAAACTCACATGATCATTCGTTGGGAGCCTTATGAGCGGCAGCTGCGGGTTTTACAAAAATTGTGACATTTTAAACAAATTTTGGTAACAGAAAATTTGGAAAACTTTAAAGAAAAAAATAAATTATATCGGTAAAGACCAGAATTACTCCACACGAAAATGAAGTTACCATTGCAGCACCTTCATCTTCCTTCCATTTTCTTATTTTCAATGTTTCCATAAATTTTTTTCCTTGCATATAGTATGATTTTTTTTCATATATGTTTTTAACTGTTGTCAAAATTTTAAATGTTCAGTAAAATAAACGCATGGCCCTTTCTTTTCTTGCCTTCATACATGCGTGGACGTAAAACGCTTAGACGAATTTGTACCCGGACAAAAAGTCGTTGACGAAATGTCCTATAACCGAAAAAAATTATACTGAAACTCTGTATAGCTATAGTCAACAAGCTATATGCATAGAGGAGGTACTCCATGTACACGGGAAAAAAAAGATGACCGGTAGAATTTACCTGCATCTACATAGCTGATTTTGAAGTCTGCTATCAAGTATGGTAAATTTCACCATCATATGGTAAATACAACGAACCTTGCGGAAGATTAAGATAACTTGTTGGCACAGAATACTCTAATCAGAACGGAAACTCTAATTCATTTTGAAACATTCTTTACTTGGGGCCCGCCTTGTTCGAAAGTTAGCGTCTTCGGCAATCTTCGGCAGATCTTCGGCAACTGGCCGAGTTGTGTTTGGGTTTGTATAGCCTGAAAAAGCATGTCCGCCATCTTGAGAATGAGTAGGCACAGTTGCCATTTTGTGCCAGTAAATTCCAAATCTTGTTTCCATTGGCTCTTATGGGAGTTTCCGTTCTGATTAGAGTATTCTGTGTTGTTGGTACATTTCACCACAAGGTACGTTGCATTTACCATGTGATGGTGAAATTTACTATACTTTTTAGCAGACGCCAAAATCAGCTATACAGATGGTAAATTCCAGCAGTATTTTTTTCCCTTGATAGACAGCAGAAAAAGATTACACTGAAACTCTATAAAGGCATGGTCAACAATTGAACAGGTTCATGCGAAAACGTCCGTTGTCCATTTTTTTTATATTTGACTTTGTGAGCGCACATCACTCTTAAGAAGACACTGCGTCTTTATATAAGTCCTAATCAGAATTTTTCTTCGGCTTCTTGCTCATATTTCCCTTGTCTTAGCAGGTTTCTTTGATTTTTTATTTTTTAATTTGCTTATTTTTTTATTTTTTTTATATTTGTCTTCGTATTAAAAATATTTTGGACATCGGACGTTTTCGCATGAACCTGTTCAATTGCTACATGCATAGAGAAGGTACTCCATGTGCTAAATTTCTATATCCAAAGTTGAAGCAAGAATAGGCGACTTCCCAAGATTTGTTTGCCTCTCTAGTTTTAAGATCGATTCAGTGTTGCCAGATCGAGGGTAAAAAGCCGTGTCGTCCCCATTTAAATCAATGTAAAGCGTATACGGCTTTCTTACCCCAATCTGGCAACACAGGATTGATGATTCCAGGGTTGAGTAGTTCGAATCGTAGACATCGCGTCACGTTTGACGTCGCGCCGCTCAAAAAGTCAGTAGTTTTCAACTAAAATTGATTAATTTACGTAAAAAGTACAAAATTGAGAAACTTCGGCAACTGCGAGCATATACTCCAGGAAGATTCCCTGAAATGTCTAAACTAAAACAGAAACACGCAAAAATAAAGCAGGGAAAGTATACTATAGTTAACTATTCGTACGCAACTGCACCGTTTTAGACTACCTTGAAAAATGAAGGCGCATCATTCATAAACGTGTAAGTATACCTTAAAGACACGGTTCTGATCGCTTCTGGTGAATTTTATTTTACTTACTTGAATTATTATTAGACAAGTGAAGCTGTGCACGGAGAAAAATTTATATTAGGGGCTACCAGAATTACTTCTACGTAATAGTTAAATGTAAATTATGGCATCTGATGTGAAGATATTGCGGGTTTCAACGAAAAATGTATTTTGAATATTACCAGAAATCTAGTTAAGGATACGCGAATGAACATTTAACTATTACGTAGAAGTAATTCTGATAGCCCGAAATATAAATTTTTCTCCGTGTGCGTGTGAGTGAATGAGAGGCTACAGAAAGCGTTTTCCTCCAAAATCCTGTATTTTAAGTGAAAAGGTGTCCTGGAAGAGCTCGATGGTCAGAGGTCAGAGTTATCAGGGATCAACCGCGGAAGAAGCAAAAAAGAAGAAGAAGAAGAAGAAAAAATGGTCATAACTTTTTTGCCCCCTCTGGCCATTTGACACCACTCCCCACCCCCCTAGAAAAATTCTTAGTTCCACCTACGCACATATAGCGCAAACAGTGGCGTAGAGTGCAATTTGGCAACGTTGCAGTTCATCCATTTAAACCCATGGAAAAGATCGGACTATTGCGTGTTCGGGAACATCTTCACATTCGACCCATTGCATGGGTTTAAACGGACGTATTACGATGTTGCCGAATTGCACGCAAGTTAGCAAGAGCCCCATTCTTTGTAGCTCAAAAATAAATAAAATGAACAACGAAGTCGACCCTTTCCCAGCTTTCGTACACTAACTCGATAATAATCGTTTGAAGGCGCGTATATAGAGACTCTACAGATTGTTGAATGAGTCAAACAAATTAATTATCGGAATAGCATTGTGACAACTTAGAAACGGCTTCACTTACAGGAACGTAAAATCGATTAGATAAGCAAGTTGCAAGTCCCGGGCCCCCTCTCCCGTATGGCAAGCGAGAGGAAGGTCAGGAGGGAGAGAGAGAGAGAGAGAGAGAGAGAGAGAGAGAGAGAGGGGGGGGGGAGACAGAGAGACAGAGACAGAGACAGAGAGACAGAGACAGAGAGAGAGAGAGAGAGAGAGAGAGAGAGAGAGAGAGAGAGAGAGAGAGAGAGAGAGGGGGGGGGGGGAGAGACAGAGAGACAGAGAGAGACAGAGAGAGAGAGAGAGAGAGAGAGAGAGAGAGAGAGAGAGAGAGAGAGAGAGAGAAGAGAGTGAGAGGGGGGGAGAGACAGAGACAGAGAGAGAGAGAGAGAGAGAGAGAGAGAGAGAGAGAGAGAGAGAGAGAGAGAGAGAGAGAGAGAGAGAGAGAGAGAGAGCAATGCAGACAGCAGAGTTGGAGGGATGGAGCGAGCTGAGGCTATCGCCTGGGGAATATTTGAATGATTGCCCTAGGGGCGGTATTAGAGGCTCTTGAGATTGGACAAAACCGAGTGACTCGAAAAACGCGGAACGTTCCGTCCCTTTACCTCTCAGCTAAGAGTTCGCGCGCCGTTCGGATAGTTTACAGTATAATTGTAATTATGAGATACATTTTGAATATTAACTGAACATGCAATATATAGTTGGTTAGATGTACCGCGTACTCTTGCTATAAATCAATAATAAAACACGTATTGATCTCAACGTAAAATGGCACAAAAATATAACGATTCACGCATTAAAAACTTTCAAAATTCATTCATTTAAACCCGTTGAGCAATAGCAGATCTCAGAAAAGTGTCCTTCTCTCTCTCTTTTTCCATAAGAACGCATGTGTTAGAAGAGGATGGAAGAGGGGCCGCCGAAAATCACGTGATGACTGCTCCTGAGTTATCCTTTTCTAACACATGCGTTCTTATGGGAATAGAGAGAGAAGGACAATTTTCTGAGATCCGCTACTGCTCAACGGGTTTAAATTAATAAATTTTGAAAGTTTTTAATGCGCGAATCGTTATATTTTTGTGCCATTTTACGTTGAGATCGCGCATTCTAATGGGGAAAGAGGGTGAAGGAAAAGTTCCTGCATCCACCTGTGCCAATCAGTGGCGTAGCGTGCAATATGGCAACGTTGTAGTGTGGTCATTTAAACTCATGGAAAAGATCGAACTGTTGGGTGTTCGGTGAACACCTTCGCATTCGACCTTTTACATGGGTTTAAATGGACACATCACAACGTTGCCACATTGCACGCTACGCCACTGGACACTGGTGCCAATCTTCGGGCCCTCGTAATGCTGATCCCACTCCCGCCCCTTTGCGGTATCATGTCAGGGCTCATAAGATGGAATCAACAGCTGTAATGCGGAATACGATGATGAAGGCACTCCCGCAGCGGGGTGTTGGCATGGATCGCATACTGGACTGACCAGTGATAATATTATTAGATCTTGGTTTTAGTCATCAACAAGAAGTCCTTCAATACCAACCAGTGGCGTAGCGTGCACTTTGGCAACGTTGTATTGTGTCCATATTTAAACCTATGTAAAAGGTCGAATGCGAAGGTGTTCACCGAACACCCCAATGCTTCGATCTTTTTCATAGGTTTAAATGGAAAAACTGCAACGTTGCCAAATCGCACGCTACGCCACTGATACCAACGATTGATCACCAGAAAAAAGAGAAAGAAATTGACCAACATAAAATAAACACTCTATAGTTATAATCAGCATAAAATGATTTTAATATGTTTTACATCATAGCCAACTTATTTTGTAAATTAAATGATGATGAAAGTATAACATAGAGGACGCATAACTATGCAGGCATTCATAAAAAGGGGGCAAAATGACAGACTACCATTGACGTAGGAAATTAAAACATCTCTCACGCGGAGATACCTATTTAAAAACTTCGACAAAAATCATAAATTATATAGGAGGGGCGAAATTATGGTGACTATCACAGTGGCGTAGAGTGCAATTTGGCAGCGATGTATTGAGTCCATTAAAACCCATGTAAAATGTTGAATGCGAAGGTGTTCACCGAACACCCAATAGTTCGATCTTTATCATGGGTTTAAATGGATGAACCGCAACGTTGCCAAATTGCACGCTACGCCAATGCGCGGTAATAAGAAAAATAATCCTGAAAAAAATACAACATCTCGAGATACCTGATGATGAAATATTTACATAATAACGTAGAGAAAATATACACGTAAAAACGTTTTCACAAAAATATCTTTGAATTTGAACAGAAATATTGCAGATACAATATTGAATAAATAAAAACAAAACAAGATAAAGGGCGGAACAAGAATGTTGCCTAATTAAAACCATTAACTGTTTAGAGTTGATTTTCATCAAGTAAAGTGGCATTCCGATTATTCACTAATCGTAGTTTTTGTGTTGTTCTTGTAAAGTAGATACGTGATAAAAATACGCAGGTGAAGGTAAGCTGACAATTTTGAAATAGATAGGGTGAGAATATCAAGTAACCTATGTTCAGAAACTTTCTGTCAGAAAGTTACGAGAAAAGAAAGAAAATATCGTACTTTCATCGCATATAGAAAGTTACGAGGAAAGAAAGAAAAAATCGTACTTTCATCGCATTCAGAAAGTTATGAGAATAGAAAGAAAAAAATCGTCCTTACATCGCATTCAGAAAGTTCTGAGGGAAGAAAGGAAAAATCGTACTTTCATCGCATTCTCGCTTGAGGCCGACCAAGTCGATCAATAAATTCGACCAAGAAATCATGAGATGAAAGTAATCACAATAGTAGACCATACCAGTGTCTACTGGAGTTGACCCGGAGTTAACTCTGCTATAATTCAATGTAAAGTTAACCCTGCGATTATGGGCGTAACTACAAAAAAAGGGGGAGGGGGGAGGACTTCCCTTGGAAAATCGCAAGAAGGAAAACTGGAGACTGGGGTATAGAGCAGGAGAAAAAAAAAAAAAGACAGGAAAACCCGAGCTTTTTTTTTTCAGAAAATCTAGCTTTATATTCGGTATTGTAGGATCACCCCCCCTCCCCCAAATGTGTTTGTCGTATGAGAATTCAAAGCAACTTTTTCAAAAATGAAATGAAAATTTGAGACTAAGCATGCCCTCTTCACTTCACTCCTGTTAATTCCTTCGCTCACTGAGCGTAAAGTAAAGTAAGAGTGTTCAGCAAGAATCATCATGGGGTTTTAAAGGTGTGTGTGCAGTGGCGTAGATAAGGCCCCCACGGACCTCGCCAGGCGGGAGGGCCCCCAGGCTCTGAGGGCCCCTGAAGACCGACGATGTTGGGGCCCCGGGCCTGATGAAAGGAAAAACTTGTCAAAGTAAAGAAAGGAAAGTTTTTCATTATTGAAATAGCATTCCTCCTTCGTTTTTTGTTTGTAAGTATTTTCCGTCTTCCAACACTGTTTAAGCGTTTTCTTACGGAAATACTTTTCCATAAAAAAAAGTCGCGAGTTTTAAGTTCTTCGATAGGAAAACAAGAAGAAGGAAGGAAATAAAAAAGATAACTATAAGCATGAATTGTGTGAGCATTTTTAGATTAATATTGCCTGAAGTTACGTTTGAGAAAATCTAATCTCCAAAAATTTTCGGGGAAACACCCCAGATCTCAGGTCCTACGCGCGGGGGGGGGGGGGGGGGGGGGGGGCTGAACCCCCTATCTTGGAGTGACAGTAGAGGGGCCCCTAAAAATAATTGGCGGGAGGGCCCCGGAATCCTTGTCTACGCCACTGTGTGTGGTGTGTGTGTGTGTGTGTGTGTGGGGGGGGGGGGGGGGGGTCACAAGCACTTGAACTTGTAGGAGAATATTCGTTAAAATAACTAACGTCTTCTGGCGTTTTTCGTGGGTAGCCTTCCCGGGATACAAAACTCCAGCACTTCCTATATCTCAAATCGCTGTATAGATCTTGTCAGTGATCGAGCCTTGTCTTGCGGGTAACCTATTCGCGAAAAAAAAAATGCAGAATCCATTTAGCATTTTTTAATTCGATTTTATTAATGGCGACGTAAATAAAAGCAGTCTAGCTAGCCAGCGAAGTAAATGTCAAAACACGGTAACACTATGTTCCCATTCACCCCGCAAATCCTATTCACCTCGTTTTAGGTACACATAATTTGTCCTCTAACTTGCCTTGAACTGGTGTAAGTATATTACCACAGAATAATACAATCAGAACGGAAACTCTGTCGGATTTTGAAGCAAATTCATTTCGCGTCCGCCATGTTGGGATAGAATGTCCTGAGAAGGCTCAAACGGCGCAAGCCTTTGATTATTATCATAATAATAATGCCTCGGATTATTATCATAAAATCTGAGGGACGGGGGTCAACTTTTTTCTCCTTTTTTCCCTCCTCCACTCAGAATTGTCTTTACCTTCACTTCACTTTCCTCCATCTTTTCATTCCTTCATTCCATATCATCATCGTCATCATTATCGTCATCATCATTTTTATCTCTCGTTCGTTTTTTTCAGGAACATAAAACTAAGGAAAATTTTACTATATCCATAAATATTTACAAAAAATCATACTGTAATTATTTTATACTATTTATCATAAGAAAAAAACAATTATTGTACTCATGTTGTATAGTCGTGTTAATAAAACTTGTAAAAAAAAAAAAAAAAAAAAAAAAAAAAAAAAAAAATGTTGGGATATAGGATGTTTACATCTGGATTCGCGCGCGAAAAAAAGAATGTAGGACGTGATCCGCGAAATTTTCTTTCTGAAATGCCAATAGAATAAAATAGAGGCCGGAAACTTAAGATTTCTTTCCAGAATTTACAGAAATAAATGAGTTTCAACACAAATTACACACGTCCGCCATGTTGGGATATAGGACCATAGTGTTGCCTATTGGTACCGTTAAATTCCAAACTTGCTTCCATTGGCTCTTATGGGAGTTTCCGTTCTGATTGTATTATTCTGTGATATTACGCTCTTGGCTCCGTTGACGTAAATAGACCATTCCACCAACGCAACAGGGCATAACCAGTGGCGTACACACAGGATTTTTCTTGGGAGGGGCTCGCACTGATGAGTGTTTGACTGAAAATTGTTCCCCCCTCCCCCTCCACCCCCAAAAATCAGAGGTCTGGGGGGCTTTAGCCGCCCCCGCCCCCCGCGTACGCCACTGTGCGTAACACATGTACCGCTTTTTGCCTCGACAATATTTCGCAGGCGCAACTGCTTTCATTTTTTTCGCCGATAGGCCGATAGTACATAAGTACAGTCGACGAATAAAATAATGTCAGCCGACGCCTTAGATTTAGGCTTAGGTAGGCAACCTGGAATGCTCAAGTTCACCGTGGTAAATATAGCAGGTATGCCTATACCAAGCCCAAATTTAAGGCGTCGTCAGACATTCTATAATTCGACGACTGCCCGTCGCGTCGGTCGGGCCAACCTTAAAGAGGTTAGTGTTTTCACCCTCCCGCAACAAAATTTTAACGGCAATGTTTTGAATGTAAATGGTGTTTTACGAATAGACCGTTAAAACAGAATTTATCAGAACTGACGTAGAAATGAATCTGACAAAATTGCTTTACCTACTTGTAACATTACATCACAACCTTATAATTTTTTTTTTCTTTTCTTTTAAAGTTTTTTCCTATATTTTCCCCCAACTCTAAGTGGGACCGGTGTGCATAATCCAACAAAGACAAACTAAACACTTATAGTTTGTTGGTGCTTACTGAAAGCTCGTTACGTATCACACGTTGAGATATACCTACACTTACTCTTCGATTACTGCGCAAGGGCGGATCCAGCAATATGACCAGTGGCGTAGCGTGTATGGGGCTTTTGGGGCTTAAGCCCCCCCCCCACTTTTTTGGGAGAAGCAAAAAAAAAAAAAAAAAAAAAAAAAAAAAAAAAAAACGGAAACAAAATTTGAACATCTGCAGCAATCCTGCGAAATTTCCTCACTTCTCCGTTGTCATAGTTACAGATTTTTTTATTCCCAATTTGAATTCTAACCTATACATTGCATTGTTTTGAAAGTTTTTAGTGCAACAAGTATTTTTTTTCCAAAAATCAAAATTTTCAGTTAAAATCTACTTATTGTCCTACTGTCTATACTTAATTTGTTAGTACAAAATTCTCAAAAAAATCTCAAGCCCCCCCCCCCCCCACTTTTTGACCCCACGTTCCGCCACTGAATATGACAACCATGTATTCTTCCCATTTGAACGTATGAGAAAGAATCGATTCTCGAGGGGGCCATGGCCCCTTGACTAATCGATTGTTTCTCACGCATTCAAATGGGAAGAATGCACAGTTGCCAAATCGCTGGATCCGCCCATGTTACTGAGCGTCGACATAAGACCCTTTAAAACGCATTGAGGAACTTAGAACATTCCAGCAATGGACCTATTTCATGGGTCTGAAAATTGAATGAATTAGTTCGAAAACTGAAAGTGCTCGGTGAGCTGATGCCAGAGATGTTTTCGTTTTTCATTTTGGACAAGCGGTTGCTGAGAAACTCCGTTTTATTCAAATCAGTAAAAATACACGTATTTAAATGGGGATTGGTGTATTATGACGTCATAGGATACCTCATTTTCGGAACTTCAAACCAATTTTTCTCGGCTTTCCAGTGCTCAAATTCAAAAAAGAAAAAATACGGGGTCCTTAATTTTTCGCCTATTTTCTTAAAATTAACTAAAAAAAGATGGTGAAATAGGTCCATTCGGAAGAAATTAATAGCTTCATTTCCTTTCGCAAGTACAATTTTCACTTTCCACGGCGACTAAACTATGCCTACTTACTTCCTTAACATTAAAAAATTCAAGACATTTTTCTTCCGAAAAGTTATTTTTCTCTGCGGATGATATACGCGATGTAAAAGAGGATAGTAGGACAGATAAAAATTTCATTGAGGAAGAAAGAAAAAGAGGGCAACAAAGATATATATAAAAAAAAAAAAAAAAAAAAAAAAAAAAAAAAAAAAAAAAAACACAACTAATTTTCAAAGTAAATTTTTAAAATTTAAAAGTCACAGCCATAAAATTCCATTGAAAAGGATTGCAAAAAGACGCAGGATTCGATATTAAGTGTTATCGATTCAAAGCAGAGAAGTCAGCCCCGATTGATTTATTGACTTGAAAGCTTTGAACTGGAGGGCACTGGCGGATCCAGGAATCTATCCTTCTCTCTCTTTATTTCCCATTAAAATGAATGTGTTAGAGAAGGACAGAACACAGGCAGTCACGTGATTTTCGCCTCCTCTTCTATCCTTTTCTAACACACGCGTTCTAATGGGGAAAAGAAAGAGAAGGACAACTTCTTGGATCCGTTAGTGCTGGAGGGACGAGTTTTTCAAGTACCTATATACTAAGAGATAGCACCTTCAGGCTGACTTTGCCATTGCGGGGTCGGGTTTAGTGCAACAAAGACGCTTCTCCAATAGGACAGTTGCAAGGGTCTAAAAATGATGTGTTTTTTATAAAGAAAATGAAAGTACTAGATGAGCTGAGAACAAAAGATGCTTTTGGTTCCTAATGGGGCTATTGCACACTTTTGCTATAAGCGATTTAATAGTCGATTATGGCGTAAAAACCTAAAAAAATAACGATGGCGGCACTAAAAACTTCCAAAATCCACTCCTAAACTCAATAAACGCAGTTATTTGCGGGAGCGTAATGGTGGCCGAAGGCACTAACAATGGGAGATTCCCATCTAACAATTCTGAAACTCCATCAAGAAGTGACCAATAAGAGACTACTTTCATTTGACACCGGTGTCACTTGGTGTTGCGGTACCATTCATCGGATGTGGATCATCACTCTGATGACTATAATTACTCTGTTAATCATCCTTGTCAGCATAGAAAGAGTGACGACATTAAGATAGGAATCTCCCATTGTTAGTGCCTTCGGCCACCATTACGCTCGCGCAAATAACTGCGTTTATTGAGTTCAGGAGTAGATTTTGGAAGTTTTTTGTGCTGCCATCGTTATTTTTTTAGGTTTTTACGCCATAATCGACTATTAAATCGCTTATAGCAAAAGTGTGCAATAGCCCCATTAAGTCCCATTGTTCCGGAGATTAGATTTTGGGACAAAATACATTGTTTTAAATGGGAATTCCGCGTAGTGACGTCACTACGCACACGATTTTTCACAACTTTACACGTGTGTATCTCCAGAACCGAGACACTTGGGAAAAAACCGAATGCACCGTTGTTCTCAGCTCATCAAGTACTTTCATTTTCTTTATGAAAAACCTGTAATTTAAGACCCTTGCAACTGCCCCCATTTAAAATACGTTGGAGATGTGTTGCTGTTGAACCCCGCCCCAAATGGGGTGTGTCATATTTTGATACATTGGATTCTGCGATAGGTATGTGAGATATATAAGTTTAATATTTATACTTGCAGCACCTAGTTTCTGCAAGCCCTTTAAATCCTTAATCGTTTTAAATTAATTTCAAAGTTTTAATTTACGTAAATGTTTTCCTTTTGTTTCAAAAATAAGAGCTAATAGAAAATTCCTCAGGGTAATAAGGGACATTACCTCAGCCCAATACCGTCTCTAAACATACCAAGCTGCTTCTTTGAGGTTAGGGTCATCTTGGTTTACGTACGCTTATGGAGAATGAAATATTGGTGAAATGCAAAATCGATATTTATCCAAAACTCGATTTTCAACTCTTTTACTGCTTCAGGGAAGTAACTAAGTCATAACCTTTCATTACTGACGTACTTTTCCAATTTTGGTTGAACTTAAAACAAACCAACCGCAAACCCTCGATAACGGATTTTTACGCTTTACTTAACGACGTAGGTGTCCGCCCCCAATGAATACAAAACAAGGGTCCCTAGACACAAACATGGGATTTTTTCTTATAATTGGACCTCAAAACGCATGGACATTAGATCTTCCGTCGTAAATTGACCTGCCGAGTTCGAATTTGGCCTTAGTTTTGATCGAAATATTCTAGATTTTCCACAATTTAAACTTTATCACGAACATTTTTTAAAAGTAGAATATGCGTAAAATTGGGACGAGTTGAGTAGAAAATGATATCATTTTTGAAATCAGCGTCCCAAATACTATTGTTTAGCACACTATTAATGTATGCAACAAGAAAATTCATTGAAATACATTGAAATTTAGTTTAAAAAAACACTGGCGTTTGGTGCTTTCGCGGACAGTTATGTCGTTAAAGAGGCCTACTTCTCGACGCCATAAGCATTCCATGCCATGTACCAAGACGAACCCTAACCCTACTTTTTCGAAAGAAGCAGCCGGGTATGAGTATAGGCGATATTGCTCAGCACCTACCCCATAGGCTTTTTATATCACATCAAACGCTTGTTCACTTCATATCACATTATGCAATGTTTACATCAAATCATCACACACCCCTAGTTTGCAACAGAGCCAAGATAAAAATCCTCCTAAAAAAGAGAGAAAAAATCTTGAAAATCCCAATAAAATAACAAAAAAAAAAAATACAATAAAACGAGAGGACTGAGCAATTTCAAACAACCTACCTAAGTGCTTACGGATTACAGACGCGTATCCTTTCAGCAAGACTACACATAGATAAAAAATATTCCACAAATAAGGGTGAATTTCACAATTTCACATGAAGGAACTGTACAAAATAGGTGTATCTGGACCGCAACTGGTGGCAAAGCGTGCAATTTGGTAACAGCCGTTTTCCTCAACTTAAACGTACGTAAGGTAATCCACTCTTAAGGGAAGCTGCGGGCGCTTCCAGGAAAATCAACACATCAATGCGAAAATTCAATCAAACGAAAACACCGAGACAAGTGAAACGAACGAACTTTTCTCATATTAAATTATACAGGGTGTAACAAAACTATACAGGGTGTTAATTAAAATAGGTTCCACTCAAGTTATCTCGAAAACGGTTGCGAATTTACAAAATCGCTCAAACACGTGTTCAATGATTTCGAGGGGGGCACCTTTTAAGGGGGTCGCCAATTTTGGGGCCCCCTCCGGGGGGCCCCTAGGGGGAGCACCACCCCCCTAAATCCAATACTTCAAATGGGGACCCCCATTTTTTATTCGATAATGGAAAAGAAGACAAAATTCTAAGACTTTCAGCACAAACCGGAAGTCGATATCGTTTTTAGTTTTCGATATATCGAAGTTCAAAGTTCGATATGGACCCATTTTCAAAAATTCACAACTTTCTTTTAAATTATCCAAATTTAAAAAACTTTAAGTTCAAAATGTTCTACAGAGCAAGTACTTTTCAGAAAAAAATACAAACTTTCTGGAAAATTTACCAAAAGGGGGTTTCTGAGCCCCTAAATTTTTTTGAAAATTTTGAACTTTTCAGAGGCTGTAGAAAAAAAACTACTTCAAATTTCAAAAAACGCTGAAACATGGGTTCGCTTATTTTAAGGAGTACATCTTTTCAGGGGGTCAAAAATTCTTAGGCCCCCCAGGGGGGGGGGCCGGAACAGGGGTCACGGCCCCCCAAATTTGACAATTTTAAATGACGATGTCATAAAAACCTATTGTGTGATACATCATTTGAAAGCACGTCTTAAGCCAAACATTTTGGCGCAAACTGGAAGTCGATATCGTTTTTCGTTCTCGAGATATCGAAGGTCAAAGTTCGATGTTGATCAAATGTCAATAATTCGCTCGAATAATTTCGATCTCGAGAACGAAAAACGATATCGACTTCCGGTTTGCGCCAAAATGTTTGCAATAAAATAAGCGAACCCATGTTTCAGCGTTTTTTGAAATTTGAAGTAGTTTTTTTTCTACAGCCTCTGAAAAGTTCGAAATTTTCAAAAAAATTTAGGGGCTCAGAAACCCCCTTTTGGTAAATTTTCCAGAAAGTTTGTATTTTTTTCTGAAAAGTACTTGCTCTGTAGAACATTTTGAACTTAAAGTTTTTTAAATTTGGATAATTTAAAAGGAAGTTGTGAATTTTTGAAAATGGGTCCATATCGAACTTTGAACTTCGATATATCGAAAACTAAAAACGATATCGACTTCCGGTTTGTGCTGAAAGTCTTAGAATTTTGTCTTCTTTTCCATTATCGAATAAAAAATGGGGGTCCCTATTTGAAGTATTGGATTTAGGGGGGTGGTGCTCCCCCTAGGGGCCCCCCGGAGGGGGCCCCAAAATTGGCGACCCCCTTAAAAGGTGTCCCCCTCGAAATCATTGAACACGTGTTTGAGCGATTTTGTAAATTCGCAACTGTTTTCGAGATAACTTGAGTGGAACCTATTTTAATTAACACCCTGTATACATTAATTTTCAGGGCGTGTTTTAGAGGTAAAAATAAGACTTTGTTTTCCTATAAACATGGGTCCAAAATTGTAGATAGTCTTTTCGAGTTACAGTGTTGCAAAGTTTCCGAAAAACAAATTGAAAAATTGTCATACTTAACTCCCTCGTGAATTTGTCTTAATGCTCGTAAATAGGTATACTCTGGTGTAATTTTATGCGCTCTTGCCGATTTAGTCCGTGAAAATGCAGTATGCAAAAATTTGAGGGGGGTTTTGGGGGTTTTTCTTGATTTGTCTCACTTTTTTGGGCCAAATTATGTGAAAACATGCTTTCGGATTCATTAAACCCAAAAACGATTAGCATTACTTAAAAGCTCGTAAACAAATATGCATTTCAGTTCCTCACAAGTTTTTCCTTAACGCAAACCATTTCCGAGAAAATCGTCCCTGAAGTTGCAGAGGTCGGCCAATAATCGCCTTTCCTTTGATTTTGTCAATTCTTGGCCGACTTCTCCAACTTCAGGGACTATTTTCTTGGATATGGTTTGCGTTAAGGAAAAACTTGTAAGGACCTAAATGCATATTTGTTTACGAGCTTTTGAGTAATGCTAATCGTTTTTGGGTTTAATGCACGGAAAAAAAACTACGGCGAAAATAACCATACGGATACCTGATTTTGGCACCTGCTAGATGTTATGGTAATGTTAGCCAGAAGTATACTACGTTTTGACTAGGTACTAGGTGATGTTACCTGACTGCAAGTCGAATTGACTCAAAGTATCGGTAAATGTGCCATACTTCTGGTCAAGTTTACCATAACATCTAGCAGGTGCCAAAATCAGGTATCCGTATGGTTATTTTCACCAATCTTTTTTTTCCGTGTGAATCCGAAAGCATGTTTTCACATAATTTGGCCCAAAAAAGTGAGAAAAAGTGAGAAAAATCAAGAAAAACCCCCAAAACCCCCCTCAAATTTTTGCATATTGCATTTTTACGGCCAAAATCGGCAAGAATGCATAAAATTACACCAGAGCACCTATTACCGAGCATTAAGACAAATTCACGAGGGAGTTATGACAATTTTTCAATTTGTTTATCGAAAACTTTGCAACACTGTAACTCGAAAAGACTACACTTTCGGACTCATGTTTGTAGGAAAAAAAAAATCTTGTTTTTACCTCTAAAACACGCCCTGAAAATTAATGTGTATAGTTTTGTTACATCCTGTATATGCATGTCAATTTTCTTGATAATGGGGCAGTTGCAAGGGTCTGAAATTGTGTGTTTTTTTATAAAGAAAATGATAGTACTTGATGAAGCTGAGATCAATAGTGCCTTTGGTCTCTTCATAAGTGTCCCGGTTTTGGAGATACACACATGTAAAGTTGTAAAAAATCGTGTGCGTAGTGACGTCACTACGTGGACTTTCCATTTAAAAAAATATATTTTGGGCCAAAGTCTCATCTCCGGAACAATGGGTCTTAATTAGAAACCAAAAGCATCTTCGTTCTCAGCTCAGCAAGTACTTTCATGTTCGCTATAAAGAACTTTTCAGATCCTTGCAACTGTCCCATTCCATTGTGACCCTGTCAATACCGTTCCCATATAATTCCATTTCGTATCTCTATCTCTCATTGTCAATAAAATCTACTCCAAATCGTTAACACACGCAAAAAAATGTTTCCATCGAGCGCCTTCAATTGCCGAGATAGGCAAAGTGAACGCCTCAAAGTACGAATATTTAACTACCCACTGAATTTGAGCGAGTTATAACTCTGACTCTTTCGCCTTCGATTGCCGGGATAGGCAAAATGAACACTGCGGAGTACGAATACTTAACTACCCACTGAATTTGAGCGAGTTATAACTCTGATTCCTTCGCCTTCAATAAAATTAGCAGGATAGGCAAAATTAACACAGCGGAGTTCTGCTACGACTCACGTAGGAGTATTTGACCCGAAAACCTGGCCAAAAACGGAAAATTGAAAAGTCGTCCAAAAAACAAACTATTGATGGTTTTTGAGAGGTAAGTAACCGCTCTATTGCGTAATAGATGCGTCGGAACATCTGCGTTTATCTACTGTTTAGAGGACAACATGGAACTGAGCGCTCGACGCACCTGCGGTTGTTCACCGCTCGAAGCGCTGTTAATAATCAGTCGACATTTTCCATCGAGGACAAGCGTTGGGGCATCCAAACATTTCAGCGATTATGGACGTTGTTTTAGATGGTATGTGCTTCATTTTGGTGGCAACAATTTCTTTTTCCGTGCATTTTTGACTCTTTTACATCTAATTCAAAATGGACATGAAAAAAATCTCCAACTTTAGGCTCTATCTTTTTAAAAATAGGCAATTTTGAATACGTTCCGGGCAAAACCGGGCACAACCAAAACAAAGGGGTTAGAGTAGACCCTTTTAGGCAACTGCTCCAACAGTCAAAAATTGCAATAAATTGCCCCTTTTTTGTAAAAAAACATGTTGAAGTCAAGCCTTTTTTATGAAATAAGTGTCAATAACTCGGCAAAAGAATGAGCTATCGACCTTTGGTTTGAGCCGAAATTCTTAATTTTTCACGCCTTTTCCAACCATAAACCGTGCAATAGGACTTTTGAGCTTAAATTGGAAAATTAACCAAAATCGATTTTCAAATATTCAAGAACAAGCAAATATTTTTGGCCAGGTTTTTGGGGTAAATACTCCTACGTGCGACTTGAACCTGGGTATGTACTAAATGGGCTGGTAATCATTGTGCAGATGAAATGTGGACACTGAGGATGAAAGGCCAATTTCAAGAAAAACCAAGGTTGCCTAATGGCATGCTTTGCCACCATGCAGAATCCTAGTTTCTGAAAGTTCAGACTTTTTCACCTCACAAATGCAGCAAGTTAACATTAATCCATGACAAACAAGATAATTATCTCTTGTTTGTCATCATACACTTAAAACTAATCTTTGGTAAACAGCCTTTGTGCACAGTGCAAAATGCACGAGCATTTAAAAAAATTAAATCAAAAATAAAAATTTAAAAGAAGTGACTATGCAAGATAAACACTTGAAAACAGTCCTACAAGAAATAAATAAGAGGAAGCTTCCGCTTTCTGATTAAAACTATCGAAACACTGTACAGTTACACAAAAGAATAGACTAAGCAAAGGTATACAATTAGTACTAGATAGACATAAAAGTGATGACTAAAAATGATCTCACAATCAGTTTGGTGGGGAGGTTATAAGCTGCTCTCATGCCATTAATTATAACAAAACACAGAATTCTTCAGGTGAGATTTCGCGTATTAAGTTTTCTCCACGCAAGAGCCGCGACAAAAAACGCCTTCATTTCTCGAAGTATGCAATTTCATTCTACGAAAGCATTGCTGACTGCATAAACTAAAAATTGAAGGCATCTGTACCAGATGACAGTTTCGCATGAAAGAATCTGAATATGAAAACGCGATACAATCATGGATCTATGATTATCAAGCACAGGAGAGAACTGGTTAATTGATAATGGTTATTGATGAAGCCCCATTTGAATCAATAAATGGAAAACTTGAAATGAGATGGATCTTCAAAGAACAAAAGCAGTGGCGTAGCGTGCCATTTGGCACTCAGTTTTGTTTCCATTTAAACCCATGTAAAAGGTCGAATGCGAAGGTGTTCATTGTACACCCAATAGTTCGATATTTTTCGTGAGTTCAAAAGGATAAACAGCAACGATGCCAAACTGCGCGCTACGCCACTGAACAAAAATTGAGCTGGACTAAACAACAGCGAAACTAATCAAGTTATTACAACTAATCAGTTTAGTTGATTATTGAAAATTTTTACTTCTGCTTAGGTTCTGTTTAGTATTTTTGGGAAAGTAAGAGCTTTTGATAGTTCACTTACCTATTAGTTTCAATAACTGAATGTTTAGAGTGTTTCCTGTTTGGATCTAATTTTGGCCACCGCAGTATTGCTGATTGAGTGATGGCAATTATCAATACAAAGTAAATCTTTGGGAGAAAATATGAGTGTCGAGTATGGGGGGAGAGGGGCATAACCTTAAAACCAAATTCCAGAGTGGACAAACCCTAAATTTTCAGTAAAGCTTACTTGAATTCAGCTCATTCGAGGGAAAATTGGCATAAAAATTGGCGATTTCCAACTTTCATGGGGGGGGGGGGGGGGTGGTGGTGGTGTCACCAACCCATTTGCACCCCTGATTCCAGCAAAAGATTTATTCCATAATAATAAAAAAAATTAGGCTAAGAATACTGAAAAAGCAAATATCGCACAACGATCTGAGATACAGCCGGTGAATGTAATAACGTCAATTGACTTCCTTATAGACTTTGCTTCAAGTATTTCAGTCGTATGTCGCTCGTATGTCCGGTGTCACCTGACATTACAGTTTTCCCGTTCCGATCGGGTGGCGGGTCCCACCGGACATTTTAATTCTTGCTCCGGAAATGTTTTTTGTTCGGCCTGATCCGACTTTCCTATCATATGGCACTCTCTGGTGGAGTTCCGATGAACTAGTTTTTGCGTAAGTAGCACTCCACTACATGAACAAAATACAAAAAAGACATGGTGAAAAAATTCCAACCAGAAAGGGTTAATACTTATCAAAATGAATTTGAACATTGACGGTAACGTGCCTGAAACAAGATCTAAGGAGTCTAAGGACATTATTTAATCCAGCAAATGTACTTATCTCTTCTTGATAATTTCAACATTATTTTCTCCGGTTTTTAACGAAGTTTCTCACGAAGAAATTCTGGGGGAAATCATACGGTACCCAACAATCCATTTTCTCAAAAGAACTTACCTGTGCATGCACCTACCATGCAATTGGCATATCTGTGCGAGGCTTCGATAAAGAAAAAAAAAGGGTGATGTGTCATTTGTGGGCAGGTGAGGAAGAAAGAAAATTTAAAATTTAAAAAAAAAATATAAATAATTTTAAAAAAAAAATATTTAAAAAATAAGAATTAATAATTAATTAATAATTAATTAGTTATTATTTACTAATTATTAATTTTTTTAATTCTAATTTTTGAATTTTTAAAATTAAAAAAGTAAACAGAAAAAAGGACAAAATAATGAAATGGGGGGAAAGAAAGAAAGAAAAAAACAGGACCAAATGAAAACAAAACAAAGATATAAAATTAAAAATAATTTAATAAAATAATAATTAAAACTTTTAACAAAAAATAAAAGAAAAAAGAAGGACAAAGAGATAGAGAGATGGAGGGAGAGAGAGAGAGATAGAGGTTAAAAAAATAATAATAAAACTATACACAATAAAAATAAAATCCAAAAATAAAGTTACAGTTATTCAGTTACACATTGGAATAATAATAATCTAGACTTTACTTCTTTAAAGGTTGGTCTCTTGTCTGGCGAAAGATCCCATGCCTGTTTCATAATATCGTAAACTTGTTGAGGACACCCTTCGGGCGCCTCCATTTTATAACCTTTCTCTACATGTTTAACGACATCGGCCAAAGGTATTCTTGGATAGGGTACCCTCCCGAAAGAGTATATTTCCCACAGCAAAATACCAAAACTCCACATGTCTGATTTATTAGAAAATACGCCTAATTTTAAAGCCTCTGGAGCTGTCCACTTGATTGGTAATTTCCCACAATCAACAGTGAAATTTTCCTCTCGGGCCAACCCGAAATCAGCTACTTTGGCAACACCTGTTTCAGAAATAAGCACGTTTCTAGCCGCTAAATCCCTATGCACAACTTTCCTCGATTCTAGATATTCCATTCCTGAGCACGTATCTCTGCAACAAACAGAAACAAAGAGAAAAATTCAAGTTTGCCACCTTTCATACAACTGGATCCCTTCTCAATTCCTATATTCAAAAAATTAGAAAGTAGCCAACAATAATTTAAAACAAAAAAACACATTTGTTTAAATAGATTTTCAAAACGAGTTATCCAAATCATGTCAATCTGTATTTGATGAGGGTGCTTGCCTTAGCAAATGCAGCAGGCTTATCATGAACAATCACATTGTAATGCTATCGAGTCAATGATCGGGTACGTGTTATTCTTATGGGTGGTGTCATTACGATAGGTTTCATTCCGATGAAAACCCTCTCATCTCTGCAGAAATTCGCTGATGACTCCTGAGCTATCGGAGAATTTCCGCAGAGATGGGAGGGTTTCTATAGGAATGAAACCTATCAAAATGGCACCACCCGTAAGATAACACATACTTGATCATAGACTTCATAGCATTACAATGTGATCCTTCATAATCAGCCTGCAGAAGACAATACCTCAATGTTAGGCAAAGATAACTTTGTAGGTCTGGAAAAACAGACAAGAGCATGGCAATGGGTCTGTTGCAAACTTTTGCTACAAGGATTGAGAGTGTTTAATCTAATGTAAAATCGCCTGAAAAGTCCAATGGTGGCATCAGAAAGCCACAAAATGAGATAATAAACTCACAAGAAGCGTTTAATGAAATCCAAGATGGCAGCAAAATATCGAGCAATCCGTATGCATGCACCACGAACATTCAAGGATAGCCAACCTCACAACATCGATCACAACCAATCACAACGTAAACAAACACATAACCTCTACCTCCAATGAGGTTGTAAACGTTGGCAATCCTTGGATGATCACGGTGCATACATTCAGATTCCTTGATATTTTGCCGCCATCTTGGATTTCAATAAACGCCTCTTGTGAGTTTATTATTGTATTTCATGACTTAATGATGCCACCAATGGACTTTTCAGGCGATTTTACATTGGAATAATAACTTTTTATCGTTGTAGCAAAAGTTTGCAACAGACCCATTGGGGTAGAAACTGTTGGGAGATGACGAAAAAAGTAGTCGTAATAGCAGTAAAATCCATCTGCCCGAACTTGAGGATCATCATGCTAGTGTTTCACAGCTAACGGCTGAACTGAATAAAATCAGTAGTAGTGGTAGTAAAGTCCAGCCGCCCAAACCTTGTGTTTATGCTTGTATTTCAAAGCAAACGACTGGACTGAGAATACACAAAGGGAATAGGAAGGAAGAGAGATAGAGGTAGTTTCAGAAGTGTAGGCGGACCAAAACCATAATCTTTGGCGAATTTTCAACTTTCATTCCTTCAAATCAATACCGAATTTGTTCCTGACTTTAATCTTTTGTGTTTAAAGTTTTCCTCATTGAAAAGTGAACTCTCAATTTCATTTTTATTCATTTTCATCAAGTAATATCAGAAATAATGTTGACAAATTCCAAAGATTATCGGTCTAGGTCCGCCTACACTTCTGAAACTACCTCTACCTACCAAGGGACCTCACTATGAGGAAAAAGGACAAGAGGGATACCGCACCATGCGTAACACCCTGAAGAAAGGAGATTATCTCAAGAGCGGACAAGGACTGGTATGCTCTTAGAATTTTTTTGGGCAATCTGTGTGTCTCTCTACGATATTTTCTCTCTCTTTAAAAAAAACAAAAAAGTGTTTTTTAGCTTTCGGATGAGTGGGGGACTTTCATGCGGCCATGTTTGCCTGTAATTACATAATCTGTTCAAATTGAGAGCCAAAATTTTAAACAACTCCTAGAAATTGGCCTGCCAAACCTCAAGGAGTTGGACAGATCTACAGAGCTGAATTTTTATTCATTTTCATCAATCTGAAAGGGTACGGCCCGCCGCAAAAGGCATTTAAAGAGAGCTGTAATCCATCTTGGATCTAGTATTTTTTTTTAACTGACCACAAAGTTGAATTCAGCCATAAATAATACACAATTGTGTGATTTCTTGAGTCTGATTTCATGGGAAAATGCTCATTTCTCACGAATGTTATATTAAAGAATCCGTTTATTGTAAAATTGTAAAAAGAGCTTGATTCAAAATGGGGGTTTTTCTCCCCCCCACCGATTTTCCTGAAACTTTGTATTTTGATAGTACTTGATAAAAGTAGTCTTTTTTTTCAAATAAACTTTTTCCAAAAATAATTAGGGGGGGAGTTTCAGTGTTGCAAAGTCGCACCTTTCAAAAATTCATAACTTTCGCGTGAATCATCCGATTGAAACGCGATTTTCACCAAAAGATGCGGATTGTAAAGCACTTTCATACCATTTAAACGGAATCCTTGCTCTAGACCTAAAAATACGCCAGGACAAGAAAAAATTGGACGTACTTGATTTCAACATTAAAATTTTCAACACATCAAATGAATACTTACACAGCAAAGTTAATCTGATCTTTTTTGGTGACATGAAGCCGTCCTCTTGATCGCAAATAATCAACAAGGCTACCTTTGCTCATGTACTCAGTAACGAGCAGAATGTGTTTTGAATTTGGAATTTGAGTGAACACCAAGCCCAAAAGTTGAACCAAATTTTCATGCCGCATTGACCTATAGTTGGAATGAAAGAAAAAAAGACACCATTATTGACGAACAAAGAGAAATGAACTGTCTAAAATGTAAGATCGCGTTTCTCAGAAACAACCGAACAGAAACTTGAAAGAAGAAGAGCTCAGCCGCTACTTCAAAAAGGAGCTCTAACAAAGGCAGATTTCATGAAAGAGAGATGAAATGCTGGTAATCAAGATTTTACTGCTTTAAACATTCTTAGATAGTCCTAATGGGGCTGTTGCACACTTTTTCTATAAGTGATTTAATAGTCGGCTATGATGTAAAAACCTCCAAAAATGACGATGGTAGTACTAAAGTTTTCCGAAATCCACTCCTAAACTCAATAAACACTTTTATTTGTACAAGTGTAAGGGTGGCATAGGGCAGTAATAATGGGAGATTCCTATCTCAATTTTGTCACTCTCTCTCTATGCTGACAATGATGATTCACAGAGTAATTAGTCATCAGAGTAGTGATCCACATCCAATGAATGGTACCGTGACATCTAGTGACACCGGTGTCAAATGAAAGTCATCTCTTATTGGTCACTTTTTGATGGAGTTACAGCATTGTTAGATGGGAGTCTCCCATTATTACTGCCCTAAGCCACCATTATGCTCATGCAAATAAAAGTGTTTATTGAGTTTAGGAGTGGATTTCGGAAGTTTTTAGTGCTGTCATCGTTTTTTTGGAGCTTTTTACACCAGAGGCTATTAAGTTGCCTATAGAAAAAGTGAGCAACAGCCCCATTCAGAAAGACTGTTTTTTCTGAAGTGAGATTCCCTGACTTTTCCATGTTTTTTGGGTTTGAGTAGTCGAAATTCCTTTTTCTATCAATTAATTGGTTCCACATCTTGCTCACAAAACTTTGCATATTTCAGAGTTGCTCTTGGGCATGAAAAGTATAGCCAAGAAAGACTATATCAAGAGCTTTTCAAAAACGTATCTATACTTTATATTGACCAATGTTTTGTTGATTGTTGGTCAATGTTATTATAAAAAGCATACAATCAAAGTTGTGCCATTTGCAAACATTAGTCTAAAATTTTATTTAGTTTGCAATTTTACACCTATAAATTGGTCATTACTAATGAATTTTTTAGATATCAACTGGAAAATCATTTATCAGGTAAGAGGATTTAGGAAAGCAGTTTTCTGTAAAATAGGCAGACATCGGCAACTGTTTGCACAGTAGAGAGGTTATCAATTGGTGGTAATTGAATCTGTTATTCAACCTCCGGAAACAGTAAATTAACAAGCAAAACAGCTGATACAAGAAACAAAAGACAGAGGGAAAGAAAAGCAAACAAAACACGCTTACGTCATCAGAGAAGCTTCGGTTAAAAACTTTTGTGCAGCTTCACTCGAGTCCTTAAGTATCTTTACAGCCACTTTCTCGCCCCTTAAAATTCCTAACATGACGTCACCAAATTCCCCTTTGCCTATGGTTTCGCATAACTGAAAGAGGAAAGCAAACATATTACATTTACTATGGGGAGAATTCATTGTTATTATTGATATACATATTTAGCTCCAAAAGCTTAAAAAAAAAAGCTGGAAATTGAAACAAATAGGAAAGACCCATTTATTTCCAATACGCTGTCCATCGATCCAGTGGATGGAATCCAGCGAACTTTTTCTCTCGACTCCGATGGAGCCTGATGGATTCCATCAACTGCCCATTGCTCCAACAGCCTTAGGAGACCGCTGGGAACAGATGGATAGGCCTTCTTTGTTCACACCTGTGTTTACAAATGGCGAACCCTGACCTCCTTGAGCTAAATCGTACGAATTGACAGAAACCAACACGCTATAGCGATAGAGGAGGCCATACATGTTATAAGCCCTATCTCAAAGTGACAGCACGGGTGATCTGAATTTGGTTTGTTTGCCTCACTTTTCTTGCTCTTAAATCAAAAATTGTAATTAATCTTGAGGCAATTATTGGTTTTAAACAATAAGGCAACTGTTTAAGAGTGGCTATTTGAACACAGAATTTTAAACCAACTATCCAGGAGAGAATTTTGCATATTTCTGCTGTAAGTCAGTTTCTTAATCGTGCAAATCCTTTCAGAAGAAACAGTTATACGTATAAATTTCTGTGTCCAGATAGCCACTCTAAAACACTTACACTTTTGTTTAAAACCAATTTCAAACGTATTTGTCACAATTTTTTTTAAAAATTTAAGGGTTAAAAAAAGTGAGGCAAACAAACTGAGCCTGTGTGAAAAACGTGCGTAAGAGATCTCGATCATGGCTGCCTCCATGAAGTTTCAACATCACGCCTCAAAAATCCTCTCTATTGCTATAGTTCATTGACAGAAACCGATGGACCGATGGACTGATGTATTCAAGCGGTCTCAGCTTATTTCTCGAAAGATTAGAGCAATCGATGGGGGAAAAAACGCATCTGAAAACTGCTACTGAGAGGTCTTGCTCAGTTTAACTTCTCATTTAATTAAACTTCAACATTTGTCAGTAAATCACAAAAGAACCGTTTATAAAAGTTGAGAGATTAAAGTTTACAAACTTTGAATGAAGATTTAAAAGCAGAAAAATTAACAGTGAAAGCAAATTAATTTTTTTCAAAAATTGAAATTGAATTATCTCAGATAGTATTCGTCTTGCAGCTTCACTTATGTTACATACAAAGCAATCAGAAAAGCTTGTTGACGACACACGGTTAGTTTTGAAAGCTTGGTGGGAAATTAAAACACTAAATTCAAGATAAGTGATTATAACTATGCAACGTTTGATTTCCGCCTAAAACTGCCTTGCTAGCTCTGCAACCATCAGTCAGATGATTTACAACACCTTGTCAAATAGATTAACAACAACTAAACATAATTTCAAAACCTCTTAAGAGACAGAGATTACCAATACCGCACAACTCTACTGGAGACTGCGTAGAATTGAGTGGGCAAAAAAGGAGACTACTTCTGTCACAGAATAATACAACCAGAACGGAAACTCCCATAAGAGCCAATGGAAGCAAGTTTGGAATTTAAAGGCACCAATAGGCAACGCTGTGGTCGGTCAAAAATCCCAACATGGCGGACGTGGTTGATTTGTGTTGAAACTAATTTATTTCTGTTAATTCTGGAAAGAAATCTCATTTTCCAGCCTCACTTTTATTCTACTGGCATTTCAGAATGAATATTTCGCGGATCATGTCCTATATTTTTTTTTTCGCACGTGCAAATCCAGATGTAAACATCCAATATCCCATCATGGCGGATGCGGAATGACTTTGCTTCAAAATCCGACAGAGTTTCCTTTCTGATTGTATTATTCTGTGCTTCAGTGTTTTTAAGAGGAGCAATGTATGATAAAAAGTTTTAATCCCAAATAAATTATAACATACAGACAAAGGGCATAACAAGGTTTGGAGTGGTAAACTTGCAGTACTTTGCTTGTTCACTATGCGACAGCTGAAATCATTGGTGAGAAACTGGTGACAAACAAACCAACATCATCTTGGTACCGCATCAAAGTTACAGACTCTTTCCAATTTTGTAAGGTATTTAAAGCTTTATTTAATTTCAAAAATTACTAAAATAAATATCATGATCAATGAATAGTTTTTCATAAATTTTTGATCACAATTTTTCAAAAGTAGTACGGTTGGGTTAGGAGGTTATGATCATTTGTTTATCATCAGTTGAAGAATGTTTGACTGCTCCCCACTGTTCGCCTCAAGTCCCTTGATGGTGCGATACAGGGTGCGTTCTATTTGTATGATACATACCGTATAGTCGCGCATATAAGCGGCACTTTTTCTCCACTTTTCGACCCTCAAAAATTGGGGTGCGGCTTATCTGACTGAACTCATGGAATTATTTTTTGTATCACTCGGCAAATTACGTAATTTACGTGCAGCTTTGGATACTGCAGGCAGAAATGACCAACTTTCATTAATAGGTAAGTCCCATAATTTGCAAGAATGAATGGGCCAAAATTGAAAAAATTGTTTGTTTACGTCTAACTAACCTCTAAATTAATCTGGCGCGTGCTCAGCGTGAGCTCAATAGAGAGTGAGAGAGATAGTGGAGCAACGAAACAGACTGGCGGCTTTTCAAGGCCATATCAAAACAACGCGGCACATGGCGGGGCGCAGCGCAGTGTGTATCCGAACCCTTGCCGCAAGAAGCGATACGCAACAGGTGCCATATTTTTCTCTGAAAAACAGGGTGCGGCTTGTACGCGAGACTCATTTTTTCACTATAACCCTCTCAAAATATGGGAAGCAGCTTTATACGCGCGACTAAACGGTATAATGTCTTTGCTTAGTCAACAATCCATAATTCTTACCTCTAATTCATGCTCTTGAATGACCCAGCCAGCTTTAATGAAAGCTTTTGTATCCACGCAAACATCTTGTTTCCCTACTTTTGGTAAACTTTTTGTTAGCTGTGTACAGAGCCCGTCTGCATCCTGCTCATAGTGCTGAAAAATGAATCAAACAGAGGCACGTTACAAGCGAACCAAAAAAGAAAATGCATATCAAAATGGTCTGAGATCAAATAAAAGTGGCCCACAAACTGTTTTGACCAATTAAGCTTGATTTAAAACTTTTCAGAACACTTTTTTTTCAACATCATTTTCTATGTCTAAATTACTTGTTACAAGTGTTCTCTGTAATTAAAAATACTCTTAAAAGTTTATGAATGATTAAACGATGATTAATTTACTTTCCGGTTTTTGGCCACTTTTTGACGATCTCAGACCATAGTGCATACAGGCAAAGATACTTATACTCCAGATATGGCACTTAGCTAAAATCTTGTTGAGCGCCTTCATTTCTAAAACCGAGCTTGAAACACATACACTGGCCCACGGTTTGTTAACGTTTCGGTGAGCGAGAGGTGCGCGGGCGAGGTGGGGCCAGTCGGCTGCCCCCCCCCCCACCACATTACTCACTCACCGAAACGTAAACAAACCGTGGGCCAGTGTATGTGTTTTAGCTCGGTTTTAGAAATGAAGGCGCTCAATAAAATTTAACATGGGCTAGATAGCTAGTGCCATATCTGGAGTAAAAGTAATCCTTCTATACAGGCAGTAAAATTTGAGAAAACTGGTCATTGATAAGTATTAGAAAATTGAGATTTAATTTTTTATAGGTAGATCCAGAAGTGAGTGAGATCAAATATTTGTTTGGATCCAATTTTGATCACGACATCACAAAATCGGTCGATTGTGTCAATAGCTATGTTTGTATTTACTGTATTTTTTAGGCTTTCACGCCAATGCTTCATTCAAAAGATGAATAAAACATCATCACTTTGCTTCAGCCATTTTTTGTTATTTTTTAGGAATTATTTGACTCCTTGTGATTCATTTTTTGTTTGGGTATTAAATAGGGTGATTCTTCAGCGTTTAGTGCCGATTTCTGCCACCAGAGCACTACCATTAGATTTATGTCAAATTGCAGGCCGACAGTTATTTCTATTTAAGAAAATGGAGTGTCAGGTACTGGATAATCATTGGAAGAATGTCTCAGCAAAATATCTCATCAATAACTTCAAAAATAAGGCTGAAAGTACCAAAAAATGGAATATCGCAAATCGATTCGTGTATGGAAATGCGATATTTCATTTTTTGGTACTTTCAGCCTTATCTTTGAAATTATTGAAAAATTTTTTGCAGAGATATTCTTCCGATGCTTATCAAGCAACTGACACTCCGTTTCCTGAAATATAAATTATTTTCCGCCGGTAATTTGACATTAATCGAACGGTAGCGCTCTGGTGGCAGAGATCAGCACTAAACAATGAAGAATCACCTAAAATGTGTTTAAAAAATAAAAAAGATAAAAGAAGAGATACATAGACAGATAAATAAATAAATAAGTACCTCGACCAGCTGTGCAAGATTTTCAAAAAATTCTTCATCATCTATAGTCAGATGATTGTCTTTATACTTGACGCGATAGTGCTCCACCTTATCTTGAAAACACACACAAAGCGTGTAATCACCAGGAAAATTGGTAGACTCTCTAACTAAAAACAAACCGTTTTGCTTCGGGGTTAGCAGTTGTTCCGCTCTTTCGCGAGAAATTTTGCCATGAAACCATCTGCAAAAAAATTAAAATAAAACAGGATTAAAACCAAGAAACAGAAATTAATGAATGAACTAAAAATAATTAATTTCAATTCTTTTACTGGACATAAATTAACAGAACAATTAAATGAGGACAAAAAGTCAAAGGAGAATAGAGATAACATTGCGACAATCGGCACTACTTTAAAAGAAACTTAAAAACTTTTAACTGTTAAAAGAAAGTTCCCTGGTCAAAATTTGTATTCCTTTAAATCTCAGCACCCTGTAAACAATTTTGCGGCTTTCAAGCAGGGCTGCTGTTTTGCGTATAATCAATGCTATTTTTCAATTCACCGATGATTCCACCTGTTTAGAAAAGATTACACAGTTCAGCTCAGTGCATGACTGTAATAAACTAACGTACTTGCATCTGTAATCTTTTCTCAACCAATGGAGTTGTCAATGACTTTAAAAAATTTGCGGATATTTTAATTTATCAACGGAGTTTCTACCGATTAAGGAAAGATTACAGATCAGAATATTTTCGTGCATTACAGTCATACACTGAACTGAACTGTGTAATCTTTTTTCAACTGGAGGAATCATCGGTGAATAGAATAATAGCATTGATTATACGCAAAACGGCAGCCCTGCTTTCAAGTGTTTAAAAACTATTCAGAATGCCCCTTTCAGAGTACGTGTTGAAAAATCGAAACTTCTATTGGAAACAAGGGGGAAATTTAGCAATAAGAATTTCGACCAAGGTACTTTCTTTTCAAAGTCCTAGTACATTTCAGAGAACCAAAAACACAAGTCATAAAATGCATCTTATCTTCTATTAACTCATCTACACAATAACAAATTTTATTTTTTGAGGAAAATCTTAACAAATCATTTGAATTCCTGATGACTAGAATTTTGTGAAAGAGGGAGGTAGCAAAAATTTAAGGCCAAGATTCTTTACTTACAATTTATCATATTTGGACTTATTCTTCTCACTTAGAAATGCATCCTGGATAAAAAAGGAGTGGTGTAAAAAAGTAATGTTCAGCAGCGCAAAAAAAAATGAACTGTAGGAAATACCCCACGAAAACTTTCTCACATCAAAATTATTCTGGAGGGAGCCCCCAGACCGCCCTATAATATTCTGGGGAAAACCCCCAGACCCCTATTAAGGCGTTGATTTTACAGTAGGCTGGTTGCAGAATGTTTTGGCAAATTTTAATTTAATCAAAATTCAAACAGCTATAATTGAAATATTCCAATTTTGCCCATTTTCCTATTGATTTTAATGGAAACCTTTTACCCTTCATAACTTGCTTAAAATTTGAAATTTTTTGAATTGAATTTGAAAAAAAAGCCACTCTGAGGAACATTAAAAGCAACTTCTCAGCAAAATTTGAATGTATACAGACCATTCGTTCAAAAGTTATACCACGATTAGACAGTCCGAATAAAGGATTAAAACGGGAATAAGACCAGCAACACTGTACTGTGATGTTTTGGCCATTTAGTTTGTAATTGTTTAATATAGACAGACAGAAATCTGCGCCATTGCAGTACTTTCTCAATTTCTGACTTTGTTAGAGTAAGTATGTAATAAATAAATAAATAAAAGAAGTAGCTTTCAAATCCTTTCCATGTCATTTCATCAAGCTTGATAAGAAAAAGCATCAATAGTCTTTAGGGCCTTCAAAACAAAATAAAATCAAAGCTTGCATGAAACTCAAAATTTAAGTTGTAGCGTGTATAATTGAACAAAAAAAGCCAAGCTCTCAAACACATTTAATAATCATTACGCTTAGGGAGAAAGCACTGAAAAAATGCCAAAGATTACATGTCAGCCCTAACTTCTTGAATAAAAAGAGCACCAGTTGAGTAGATCCTGAAAGAGGGAGGGATGCTAATGACCATAAAATCATACTTACGGCATAGCATTGAGTTTGACCTGTGCTTTGTTGCATATTGTTGGAATTTTTCGCTGGTCACAGTCTTCAAAATGTGCTGGTTCTGGAGTGGATCTAGACCATGCGATACCGCTGCTCTCCACTTCCACATATTGTGGACTCACCGGTTCTAACCGCTGCGAATAAAAGATACGAAATCAAAATCATTCCTTCCTATCTTGCAACGTTCCAGAAACAGTCGAATCAATTATATAACAAAACCAAACAATGATGATTCCATACTTTTATTTTAGGTGATTCTTCATCGTTTAATGCCAATTTTCGCCACTAGAGCACTACCGTTCGACTAATGTCAAATTACAGGCCGAAAGTAATTTATATTTAAGAAAACAGAAAGTTAATTACTAGGTATTCAAAAGAAGAACGTCTGTGCAAAATATCTTGTCAATAACTTCAAAAATAAGGCTGAAAGTACCAAAAAATTGAATATCGTAAATTGATTCTTGTATCGAAATGCGATATTTCATTTTTAGGTACTTTCAGCCTTATTTTTAAAGTTATTGACGAGATATTTTGCAGAGATATTCTTCAGATGATTATCTAGTAACTGACACTCTGTTTCCTCGAATATAAATAGTTTCCGCCTGGTTTTTGACATTAATCGAACGGTAGCACTCTGGAGGCAGAAAGCAGCACTAAACGCTGAAGAATCATCTGAAGTCCTATTATTCTTGGGACAGCCTATACATCTCTGTTCTTTCCTATTCTAGGGCTCGGATCTTATAATTTGTTAATGGATTTATTCGTTACTTTTACTGATGAGATCCTGTGTTATAATTTTTAGCTTGCTTACAAGTCGACGACTTTTTTTGAGAGAAAAAGAACGACAAAAAGGAGTATTTCAAGATGTTTCGGAAAAATATTTTTCCGATGAATGATGTTTTTTATACTAGATGGAAGGCAAATGCGGTTCTTACCTGAGTGCAGGTTGTATTTTGACTCATTGCTGGTCATAGTTTGTGGTTTATCATTTTTATACTGAATTAGTTACGTCCAATGTTAATTTAGCCTGAAACAAAGAGCAAAATTGATTTCAAAATTAGTTTCATTGAATCAACAATTTACATGTAAAAGATCTATTCAAACAGCTTTGAGGCTGTTAAATTTGGTTGAGGGTGCAATTAGTTAACTAGGGTAAAATGTCATTTCACTCGAGTTGAACTCAAAAAATCTGTAATTCTCCCCACTCAACTCACAAGCACATTCCGAGTCACATCACCTTGCACTTTCTAGAGGAAAAGTAGGTAGCAATATAGAATAAGATGGAAAAGGTTACTCTTGGTTGAGTGAGGGATGTTTGATATTCTGCTTTTTAAAAAAAACAGTTTGATCCAACTGATTCCACTTTTTCAACTACACTATTTAGACATATTTTGTATCAAATTTAGCAGAGAGACTCTTCCCTACCACAATTTTTTTCCTAAAATGGAACTTGCATGGTAGAATAGTCGATAGAATACAGAACTTGAGATTGGAGCAAAATCGAAGGATTTGAGGTTATAATATCTCAGTAAACCGCAAGTAATCGCAATCATTAGACTGACTCGACAAAGAGGTTAGTACGTTCCGTTCCATTTAGATCAAACACTCCAACTGCACTGGCTAGGCATCGTAAAAAATATTTTGTTCCATCGTGGTTCAATTGAAAACATTAGCTTCGACTTGACATTCAGCGTTCCTCTTATAGAAAAAAGTAGTCTTTCCGAGCAGGTGAGGGCTTTCCTCCTGGGGAAGGCATACTCTTCTATTGATGAGTTTTTGAATAGCTAAAGCTATTGTCTTGTCTTATGACTTCCGTTGTTTCTGTTTGTGAATTGACTTGTATGATAACATGTTGTTAATTGCATAAATAAATAAATAAATAAAAAAGTATTTCTGGTCGAAGTAAAAACATGATTTGTGGTGAAACCAGTGATAACAATAGGTTAGTGACCAAAAAACTGGATGAATGTTAAAATGTGTGAAAGACAGAGACATAACGGGTTGCCATGTTTGTCAAGGATAAAAGCTAACCTAAAAGGTTTTGTTTTGATTGATTATCAGCAAAATAACTTAGACTTTGAAAGGCAAAAACTAGGTAAATAAGAGAAGGGATTACAAATTCTACAGGAACAAAAGCATCCTTAAACTCCAAAGGAGCTGTGAACAGGGAGGCGGTGAATCCTTAAATGCAGACGGCAAACTTTGACTAACCTCATTTGAGACTGTTTAGAAAGTTATGCCAACAAATACTAGCTTGTTCACTCTTCATCTCTTCATTTTACTAACAGATCAACTTTGAAACAAGAAAATGATAGGCTCATGGACAAAAGCAGAGCATGAAATCTTAGATATTATAAAGTGTTAAAGGACTCCGTGACAAAAAAAAAAAAAAGCAGGAAGAAAATTGTCTCGACAGTGGTATACTTTTGGAGGTTATCACTAGCAGATAGAGAGAAATGAATTACCTGGACATAACAAGTTAAAAATTTATCATTGCACAGGTGAGAATAAAATCTTTGAGATTCAAACAAACATAGTGTAATAGATTAGATAAAACGAGTGAATTACTAGCAACAAATGTACATATGGGGAAATAAAAAATAAGAAATAGGCTCACTCATAGTTACGGGGATAAACTAAAACAAAACACTTTATCGCGAAAGTAGGGACTGAAACTCATTTCATAGGAATCTTAATCACGGAAGGTAGCCTTGAGAAATGAAATTTAACATTCGAACTCGCGAAATTTTAAATGATTCATTGAAATTTACTCTTATCAAACGTCACGTACGAAGACCACGGCCATTTTCGATTAACCAGTTGCCTTGCCTTGCCACTTTCGCCTCGAATTGTTTGTGATGTGCACTTCACTTCTTCACTTCATACCAAGCGGGTGAACTTTCGGGTTCCTTCCAGTGTGTGTTACAGCTTTGAGCCGTAGTTATCCAGTTATGCTCGCCAATGAGATTTACCTGAGAAGGTCACCTTTCACCTGCGAAAGTTTTTGGGCATAATTTTTTCTCTCTGCAGGAAAATGAAATTTTCTTCGCATTATTGTTATGCACCTCAGAAAAATGTGGTCCAAAAACCGAGGACAGGATGGGGGGGGGGGGGGGGAGACTTCTACCAGAGAGAGACAAACTTTTACTGAAGGAAAATGAACGTAATAAAGTTAGAGGAATTATCCCATCAGTATTCCAAGTCATGAAGAGAGCCTTCTAGTTTGCTCGAACTTACATCCCTTTAGAATTACTGTCAATTTGAGATAAACTTACTGTGATCACGAGCTTTCGTGGATGTAACTTTTCTCCTCTCGAAGTGTTTACTAATAGACATTCTAGGTTGAATGTATCCTTCTAACTCTTTCAGTTGAGTGTGACGCAACTTGGTTTTTTTTTATCCCGCTAACCTTTTATTTACCTTCTTCTCTCCTGAGTTGTTTAGATTTGATAATAGTGTTTTTCTGTGTGTTTGATTCACTTTTGTGCTCACAAATTCCGTGTTTTCGCTGAGAGGCCGTCGCGTTGAACGTATTCAGTGTCTTATCAGTTTATTTTACTGTCGAGGCTTTCTCGCTGTTTTATCTGGAAATTGTTCTGGTTCTCTGATTCCGCGATACATTCTTCTTTCGCGAATTACTTTTTAGTCATACTTATGTTTACTTACATGAAGTGAAGAGTTGTACAGCTACATCACGTGTTGGAATGAAACGTCGAAATGTCAGCAACAGGAACAGCTTTTATTGTCTTACTTGTCTCGCTTCTCAATTTTAATTTGACATCGTCCAGTCCAAATGGCCCTTGCTTCGTTGAGAATTTTTGTCAATGCATTTACCCATCTGGAGCAACTTTGGACTTGAGTAAATATCATGGAAAGTATGTTATGTAACATCATCTATCCAGTACCTACTGAACACTTTTTTAACTCTTTGGTCTTTAAGACTCTTTTATCATCAGTATTCGATAAAATTATGTTTCTTGTCAAACTTTGATGTCATTCCCCCCTCTCCCAATTTAAGAAGCTCTTTCCCTCATGTTCTTAAATTTTTTTAGAGATTTTTTCTCTGATTTGATTGGAGACCATTCGTAATCGATATAGAAGTCCCCTGTGAATCAACCCATTGGTTCTAAGTATGTAGGTAGGGGTTGATTTTAATATGAAATATCAGTACATAGTGCTAATTACTGCCATAATAGGGCAGTCATTCCGTTTGATTAAAATTCTAGATGGAAAGTATATTATTTTGAAGAATAAAATGCTACGAACCGGAGCAAACGCATTATAGAGGTGCTTTCAGAAGTGTAGGCACACCCAGACCGAAAATCTTTGGAATTTTTCAACATTATTTCCCTTGTATCAAAATGAAAATGAATGGAAATGAATCTGAGCGTTGGCTTTTCATTGAGGAACATTTTAAAATTAATAGTTCAAAGTCGAAGACAAGTTTTGTTTAGCTTTGAAGAAATGAAAATTGAAAAGTCACCAAAGAGTATGGTCTAGGTGTGCCTACACTTCTGAAAGGAGCCATACTTAAGTGTCTGGTTCTGACAAGTAAGCAGTGCTTTCGTCCACAAACACATCCGTTGAGCATCATCATGATGCATTCTTACAAGATAGTAAAATGGGAGAGGATAATTTGTGTTAACATTTACCAGTCTTGGCAAAAAATTGGTCAACTGGTAAGTTGTACAGTTAGCAAGACACCATGGGCGCTGGCAGAAAATTTTCTAGGGAGTAACTAACCCTCTATTTTTTTTAAATTTTGGCTCATTTTCATTTTGGGAAACCTGGTATGAAAATTAGTGTTTACCCAATTCCAGAGGGGAATCTGCCCCACCCCTCTCCCTCTTGCTGCTGCCCATGTGAGACATGTGTGTGTCTTATTGTGCTACAGAGGCTCCTGAAAGGAATGAGAGTTTTGTCATTGAAAATTTTCCAGACCTTATGGTGATTCTTCAGCATTAAGTGCCGATTTCTGCCGTTCGATTAATATTAATTGCAGGCTGACAGTTATTTCTATTTAAGAAAATGGAGTCTTGTCAGGTACTGGATAATCATGGGAAGAATGATTCAGCAAAAAATCTCCTCAATAACTTCAAAAATAAGGCTGAAAGTACCAAAAAATGGAATATCGCAAATCGATTCGTGTATCGAAATGCGATACTTCATTTTTTGGTACTTTCAGCCTTGTTCTTGAAGCCATCAAGGAGGTTTTATGCAGACACATTCTTCCGATGATTATCCAGTATCTGACTCTCCGTTTTTGTAATTACAAATTACTTACGGCCTTTGATTTGACATTAATTACAGTGACTGGATAAACCACAGTGCCCGGGGCCAATTCGGTCGTCTTCCTGATTAGTCGGATTCCTTAGATCGCAAATTTGAGCATTTAGAAGAATTTTTAATTTTTTTTTTATAGAATTCTACGCAAGTTAGACACGACTGAAGGTCTTCTGTCAAATTTGAAACTTATTGGTTCGCAAAATTGAGAGAAATCAACGATTCCTCGTAACTGACCCCCCGCGGTTGCGCACCCAACTTAACACGGGCGCCATAGGGAGGAAGTGTGTTCCTGAGTTACTCGCAAAAAATATCGCAACCCCCAGCCCTAAAAATGGTTTATACTTAGCATTAATGACTTTTCAGACAGGGGGTAGAGAAATCTTTATTCCGAAACCCAAGAACAATCATACTCCCCATGCTGCCCATGCTAAAGTGGGTGCGCTCTTGAGGGATGGAGGGCAAATGGCCGCACTGTGGTTTATCTAGTCTTTGTAACATTAATCGAGCGGCAGCGCTCCGGTGGCAGAAATCAGCACTAAACGCTGAAGAATCACCGTAATGTTTCGTAACCGCACAATACTTGTCTTCCTCAATCAAGTTTTTGTTTATTTTGAACCCCCCCTCACCAAGGAAGAAATGTATGCTTTACTAAGTAAGTAATTACTTATTGTTTCAGCTCTACTATTTACTTCCCGCAAGGAATGTTGTATTTTCATCCTTGTAAAAATGCAATCATCCATGAAGCTGGTGCGACAGTGAATGAATGCGCACCAGATCCAGGAGTTTCGGTAAGTGTGGAATCCTAAATGGATTAAATAATGCATGACTAAGTATACTTTGTTTAGGATACGATGAGACTTGGCGAGTTAGGTAGAAACGCACTACTTTGCAACATGGCCCTTTGAGTTCTATAGCAGTTGCGCTTACTCGATCTCTGTCCGATTGGACCCTTCTTCAGAAAGAAGCAATACCGAGAATTGGCTGACAATGAATGTTTTCTCCGCAAAAGTCAAATTAGAAACTGTTACAGCTACAACGAAATAGATGAAATTTACAGGCGTAGGGCCAAAGCCAAAATTAGTCAAAATTGACTCCTCAACACCCTCGGAGCTTTATTTTTTAAAGAATTCAATTACATTTCACTCGTAAGTGGATTCGGTTTGTTTAGATCACTTTTTTTAACCTTTAAATTTAAAAAAATTAATTGTGACAAATACACTTGAAATCGGTTATAAACGAAAGTGCAAGTGTTTTAGAGTGGCTATCTGGACACAGAGATCGATATAAGTGTTACTTCTAGAAGAATTTGCACGATAAAGAAACTGACACATAACAGAAACATGCGACGACATTTTCTTACCTGGATAGTTGTATTAAAATTCTGTGTCCAGATAGCCACTTTTAAGCACTTGCACTTTTGTTTTAAACCATTTTCCACTAGATTAATTACAATTTTTGATTTTAGATTAGAAAAGTTAGGCAAACACCAAATTCAGATTGCTCATGCTGTCACACTTTGAGATAGGACTTACAACCTGTATCAGCCTCTCTATCGCTTTAGCTCATTAGTCTCAGTACACAGGTTCTGTTACTGAATCGGCGTGTAAATTAAATCATAAATAATTTAATTTAATTTTATCATTGCAGGTTTCTTTTGTAATTTAATTTAATTTTATCATTGCAGGTTTGTTTTGTTACCACCGAAAAAAACACCACACAATCCTTAAATTTAGGACGAGTAGCGGATGCCACTTTCAAGTCAACTTATCAAGAAGATCCGGTCACCGTTGAGTTTAGAACTGCTTCTTGGTAAAGTTGTTTTATTTTCCATTGGTATCCTTTTTTTCTACTTGTTCTAACATTCCTTTCATTACTTATATTTGTTTTTTTTCTCGTGTCCTGTCATTTAAAAGTGGGCAATCACCAACCAGCCTACAATACACGAACGGGGTGAGAACTGGGCAGGACTCCACCAGTTGAGAAAAGATTGCAGGTGCGAGTGTTTTCATGCAGTACAGTCATTCACTAAACTGAAGTGTGTAATCTTTTCTCAACCGGTGAAATCATCGGCGAATCAAAAATGTCACTGATTATACGCAAAACAGCAGCTCTGATATGTTTTTCTTCATTGAATAAAATAATCAAGGCAATTGATAGACATTCATTCTATTGCGTGATTTCTTTATTGAAATTTTATACTAATAACTATTGTTGCTTTGTTCTCAGGACCACTGATATTTTGGTAGATTGTGCTAAAGATGCGGGGACGAATGATTCCTTGACGGTGACTGGCTATGATACAATTGCTAAAAAACTGGTAACTGGTCTTTTATTTTTTCATCCATGTAACGTTTCCCCTCTTTGACTTGAATTGGATCTGTTCTCAATTTGCGATTTATGAGAGAAGTCAGTATCTAGCAAGTGACACAAAAAACAAACCAGCTACATATTAACAAAAAGAGAACAAGTGAGAGACAACAAGTCGAAAGTTGGATATCACAAGTTGGTGAGGACGTTTTAAATCGCAGCCATTATTGTTATTGATGAGATATTTTGCAGAGACGTTCTTCAGATGATTATATTGAAGATCTAGTAACTGACGCTCCGTTTTCTGAAAGATAAATGGGTCTGTTGCAAACTTTTGCCGCAACGATTAAGAGTGTTTAATCTAATGTAAAATCGCCTGAAAAATCCATTGGTGGCATCAGAAAGTCATAAAATGTAATAATATACTCACAAGAGGCATTCAATGAAATCCAAGATGGCGGAAAAATATCGAGCAATCTATATGCATGCACCATGAACATCCAAGGATAGCCAACCTTACAATATCGATCACAACCAATCATAACGTAAACAAACATATAGCCTCTACCTCCAGTGTAGTTGTCACAGTTGGCCATCCTTGGATGTTCGTGGTGCATGCATACAAATTGCTCGATATTTCTCAGCCATCTTGGATTTCATTAAACGCCTCTTGTGAGTTTATTATTGCATTTTATGACTTTCTGATGCCACCAATTGACTATTCAGGCGATTCTACATTAGATTAGTCACTCTTAATCGTTGTGGCAAAAGTTTGCAACAGACCCATTACTTTCGGCCTGTAATTTGACATTAATTGAATGGTAGCGCTCTGGTGGCAGAAATTGGCCCTAAACGCTGAGAAAGACTTTTTTTAAGACTTTAAAGAAACAGTTCTATGACTTTCTCTACGGTTTCCCCTCTTCTCGTCACTTTTCTCTTACCCAGGAACTGAATTTTGTCTTTTTCTTTTCTGTTACAGTCCTTGCAATTGAAATCAAACGCTGTATGCATTGGTTTCACTACAGCCAGTTCATATGGTTTTTTCTCCACTCTCTTCATGATATCATTAATTAGTTTTACCATTTATTTCGTTGGAGGAGCGCTCCTTTTGAAATTCCTGAGAGGCGCTGAAGGATTAGAAATGATACCTAATTATGAATTTTGGAAGAACTTCCCTCAACATTGCAAGGTGTGCTCTACGTCATAACATTATCTGTATCTAATCAAGGACATTTTTAGAAGAAGGACCCGTGAAACAATGGATGTGCGCTCAGGGGCTCACGCAGGGGGGGAGGGGGGCGCAAGGGGAGCACTTGCTCCCCCCTGGAATTCAAAACGGTCAAAATTTCACGAAGAAAAATGAAAGGACCAAAAGAAAATGAAATTGGAATCTAAGGAGTAATATAGTTGATGAACTTTATTATTAGTTTTTGTTGTAATTTTAACTCAATTTTTGCAAGGATTAGTAGAATTATACGTTTACTTACCATTATTATCATCTGTTGTCCGTTTTTCGTAATATCAAACACGTCAAAATTATTATTATTTTTTGGATACACCTAAAATGGCTTAATAATTGTACATTATTTGTATGAAAAAAAAAAAAAAAAAAAAAAAGTCTTCCCTTTTTCCTGGAGGGGGCCCCCCTAGACCTTCCATTGGCGTTCAACAATTTTGCCCCCCTTGGAAATTTTTCTGCGGGCGCCCATGTGTGCGCTTCCTAAGAATTGTGCATTGTGAGCAAATGGAGGATTTTAGCTGAAGAACACACGAGCCCTTCTTACAGAAATTTCATTAATTACTTTCTTTAGTTTCTTTCAATATTTTGTTGGTGTAGTCGTGAAATGGTGTGAAATCTCCTTCCCCCCTTCACTGTGCAATGGGTCTGTTGCAACCTTTCTCTACAGCTGTGTGGAGGGTCAATTTTCACTCAAAATTACATGAAAATTACATAGAAATTACATAGTAAGCATTGAAAAGTCTCAAAAATTACTCACAAACTCAATAAATATGTTTTAAAAAAATTCAAATGAGCGGGTCACAGTGGAGGGGGGGGTGTCCCCTCTAATAGCAACTTTCTATGTATACTGAGAAAAGTGAGTACCAAAAAATGAAAAAATGGAATATCGCAAATCAATTCTTGCATCGAAATGCGATATTTGATTTTTTTTTTTTGGTACTTTCAGCCTTATTTTTGAAGTTATTGACGAGATATTTTGCAGAGATTTTTTTCATATGATTATTTAGTAACTGACACTCCGTTTTCTTAAATATAAATTACTGTCAGCCTGTAATTTGACTTCAACCGAACGGTAGAGCTTTGGTGGCAGAAATCGGCTCTAAACGCTGAAGAATCACCTTAAACTTGAGTCTATAATTTTATGCGGAATCATGAAAAGTGCCTTCCTTTTTATGTGTTATTTTATTTTACATTTTTATTTTTCCAATATTTTTCAGGGTGCATTTAATAGCTGTTTGAACAAATGCCAAGCGGCAACAACATACGAGAACATTTAAGACCAAAAATTGTCAACAGGCAGCGATGGAGCTGGAAGTTCTTTCATCACTCAGCCAGCCGATCATTTACTGGCTTGTTAAATTGACCGTCAATGAGTGACACTATTGGTGTAGAAATGTAAGATATCGCTGTTGCTTTGGTAACAATGGTTAAATTGCCGGTTTTTAACAGCTACCGATGAGTAGCCTTCAGCTGATGAACAATTAACGGTGGTTAGCAACAACCAATTCTTGTAATGCTGGACCAATAGCACCACTCGTGAACACTCTTAATGATCGGCTACTCACCACTGTCGTTAATACCTTGACGTGCAGTTTCGCTGTACTTAAGTATGGCGGGAGGAAATTCAACTAGTTAAAATAATTAATTCCAAACAAATTTCACGAACCTTAACCCTTACCAGTGATAGTGAAAAATCATTTTTTGAATAACCATGAATAATTTACCAAAATTATTTGTATTATCTCTTGTTATTTCTGTCAGTAAATCAAAGTTTTAACACTACAGATGACATGATTATGCTGGTAGTGTCAAAACTTTGATTTACTAAAAGGAATAACATGAGAATAATACAAATAATTTTAGTTAATTATTCATCTTTATTCAAAAAATGATTTTTGTCCATCACTGACCCCCTTACCACTAGAATTCTTCTACTTTTTCATCTACCTGTGGACTGTGATCATAGTAATTTGAGTGAAAAATTAAAAAATTATGAATAAATCAACATTGAGTGCACACTACTGGCTAAAATGTAAATTAAGTATTTAGGTATCCTGCTGTTAGAGATCAATAGTGTGCCATATAGTTGTCAAGTATTACTCAACACCAATTCTGCAGCTAAGGGGAGAATGAACGGAAATTTTCGAGTTTAACTCGACATTCGAGGGCATCCCGTAAATAGATCTCATCGACTAACACTCAAGCGGGGTAAGGGTTAGTTCTCAATTTTTTTTTTAATTTTCTTTGTCATTTCATTTCAACAGATCCTTTCTCTTCACATTTATTTCCTAAGTACCTTTTTAGAAGTGGTTGCCTTTTTCATCATTGTTTCTAGATTATGAATTACTTTTCAAGACCCGTTTTGTTTTAAACCTGTTCATTTATACCTTTATAGTTCGCTGTCCCAAATGTGACAGGTATATTTTTTTCAGCTGTTTTTTTTAATAATGTGCATAAGGGACCTTTGGGTTTGAATGGTTGAAGGTCTCAAACTTTTTTCCCTTTTTTTTCCGAATGTCAACTCTTTTCGTTGTATTTTTAAACCAATTATCAAGGTAATCAATCATTTTAAATCGTCTAGAATCTACTATTGAATCATTGTCATAATCAACCACGAGCAGGAAGTTTTTATGAGGGTAGTTAAGTATTGAAGTGTAGGTAAATTTTAACGTATGTGCAATTATGTATTGGTCTATTTTGTATTTACCTTTTGCTTTATTCTTAAATTTTGAAAATACTCCCAGATTATGTGTCCTCAAAATTGGAATCGATAGTCCTTTAAAGTTAGACTATCTACGCTGGTTTTAACTGATTAATTGCTTAAGCGTCTAACAGAATATCTCTTTACAGAGAAAGCAGCTTTTTTTAAACTCACCCGTCCGAAAACAATGTTTATGCATCTAATTATGCGAACCTTATTCCCAATTCATCATCCATCGTAGATTGATGAGCAATTAAAAGAGAATAAGTGAGGCAGCCAAAAAAGCTACTGTCTTTAGTTTGTTATTCTTTCAATTCAATACTTTATTCTTTATTTACTTATTTATGCGGCTGGACTTTACTACTACAACAACAACTACTTATATAATAATCCCTCAAAATTTATCCACTACAGTTTTATTGAAACTACATTTCGTTCAAAAGTCTGTTTACCTTCTTTTTTGTTTTGCCTCTCGGATCTTTTGACATTACATGCAAGTATTCTCAAGTGTCCCCCCCCCCCTCATTTTTTTTATCTGTTCTTGTGTGGAATAGAAATTCATGAAAATGGGGTGTATTCATTTGTCTAGTCTTAGTTAATGGATGATGAAAAGTATTGATGCTGTGGAAGATTTTTCTCTAAACAAATCCTGTTTTATTGTGTATTTTGTCTTATTATGCTACAAAGCTTGCTTCAACAGTGGAGGTGGAAATCACTGATAATCTTTGGCAAATTTCCAATTTTCTGAATTTCAATTCAATTCAACTTCAATTTTCTGATTCTCAAATTTCAATTCAATTTCAATTTTTTTAATTTTTTTTTTTTTTTTCTTCAAATGAGAACGGTACTTGCTTGATTCTTTGACTTCTTGATTTTAAAGCGTATTTAAAAAAAAAACTAAAGCTTGAATTCTTTTTTATTCATTACCATTATTTATTTTGGGACACAATGTTAAACAAATTCCAAAAATTATCAGTTGAGCTCTCATTTTACTTATGAAACAAGATTCATCAAGTGTAAAGAGGTGTATTTCATCTTTTGAATGTACAAAGTTTTAAAGGAATCAATGGAATTCAAACCTATGACAATCTATTGAACACTCCAACATCTATCACATAACAAACTGTAAACTTTCATAAGCTTTCACCTTTTTTTTTCATCCAAGGCAAGTTATTCCAGGACCAACTTTAAGACCCGTAAGAAAACTTGTGTAGGTATCTGTCGCAGGCAAATTGCAATCGGCTTGCAATTTGCCTGGGCAGAAAGCAAGCCGCTTATTTAGTTATTTATGATCAGAAAAAATTCAGATCAAGCGTAATGATGACTTACAAAATAATCATATCAACATTTAATTTATCTCATTCTAAAGCTAATCAGCTAACAATCATACTGATATCCATAGATTAAGTTTTTCTCAACTAGTCCTCTTTTTATGAACTTTTAAAGCGATTAAATGCACGTGTTCAAACTCACTTCATCTAAAACACTGTAGGTTAAGAACTAATCAAAATAAACCTAACCTGATGAAATCAACATTTTCGTCAGCTTATTTATTTATTTATTTATTTATTTATTTATTTATTCAAAGTAAACAAGCAAAGCCCCGTATAAAATTACAAGATTATAAAAAAAAATAAATTACAGAAAATGGTGACAAGAAAGATGGCGACATAATTCCTAAAATTAATCAACATTGTATAAAAAATTTAAGTAAGAGAAATAGAACAATTTAATTAGTTAAAGGATTAAAAATTAATTGACTTAGAAGAAAACATAGTTTGTCAGTGGAGAGATGCAGAATAATACAAACACAGTAACCGATAGCGGGAGATAGTTTTGAAAGAAATAGGGTTGGGAGAAAAGAAATCAATGACATTTAATTTATTGACGGTAGCACAAAGATGGTTTATGATTGCTTATTATTTGCTTTCAAATGAGCTAAATATATTTATTTATTTATTTTTATTTGCCAAAATTAGTACATAAAACATACAATGTTATGGTACAAGTCAAGAACATACGTAACATAAGTTTTACACAATCTGTGTTACAGCTTATTACACTTTTACACTTTTACTTTCACTACACAGCTATTACACTTAGCTAGCTAAATAAATAAATAAATAAATAAATAAATAAATAAACAAACAAATAAGCCAGGTTCTCACAGCATTACCCTCAGCCGTCTAAGTATTCTCCAAGCGAGTAGAGAGCTTTTTTCGCCAGTAGAATTTTACTCTCTCTCCAGAAGATGTGGAGGTTCTGCTCTTTTTTTTATCCCTTCGGGTAGTTTACTAAAAAAAATTAAATTTAAATCAATTTAAGTAAATTAAATGTTGATACAATTATTTTGTAAGTCACCAATTATTACGCTTCTTCTGGATTTTTCTGATCATAAATAAGCGGTTTCCTCTCTGCCTGCGACAAATCCAAATCAAAAATCTAAGATTACATTTTCTCCGCGTTTGAAGTAGGAACAGCTCTGAGTATGCAAGTGTTTTCTAGTTAGTGAATTTCAATTTTCACATCTTTTTACTTTGTGTATACCCTGTAAGTATAGTGTAAGTATACAATTTTTTTTTGTTAGCATGTATTCTTGTAAACTTTTGTAACTTTTCTTGTACCTTGTTATTTGAGGGAAGCATCGCTTGCTGTCTTAATTAGGCATGAAATCAATTGTACTATGACTTCCAAAAGAAAGTCCTCTTGTTGAAATTGTTCTTGATAAATTTTTCTTTTATTTTCCATTGTTTTAAATTTTTTGAGGCATAATGAATGTCACAATGGAGCTGTTGCAGACTTTTGCTGCAAGCGATTCAATAGTCATTTCTGGTGTAAAAACCTCCAAAAATAACAATGGCGGCACTAAACACTTCCGAAATCCACTTCTAAACTCAATAAACGCTTTTATTTGCGCGAGTGTAATGGTCGCTTAGGGCAGTAATAATGGGAGATTCCTATCTTAATTTCGTCACTCTATCTATACTGACAAGGATCAAGGATGATTCACAGAGTAATTAATCATCAGAGTAGTGATCCACATCTGATGAATGGTACAGCGACACCCAGTGACACTGGTGTCAAATGAAAGCTGTCTCTTATTGGTTACTTCTTGATGGAGTTACAGTATTGTTAGATGGAATCTCCCATTATTACTGCCCGAAGCCACCATTACGCTTGCGCAATTAAAAGCGCTTATCGAGTTTAGGAGTTGATTTGGGAAGTTTTTAGTGCGCCATCGTTATTTCTGGAGGTTTTTGCTATAGATTTGACTATTAAATCGCTTGCAGCAAAAATGTGCAACAGCCCCATACTGTGAGACTTTGAAATACCTGAAAACTGTAAAATTTCTCAAATTGGTCGAGAATTGAAATAATGAAACTTTCTATAAGGACACTATCTTTTGAAAGCCATAGTACTCACTTGGCTGTCAGTATTTTTGCCCACGTTAGCTATTAAAGGCATTCGATGGTATCCATTGTTGCGTTTGTCCCAGTAGTGGATGAACGAGTGAGACAAGTGAGGCAGCGTCGTACCTGATTCAGAGGAGGGGAGGAAAGGAAGTGTGAACCATCCCTAAAATCACATCAAAAATTCTCTAAAACTTCACGATTTGAGCCTTGATTTTTCTATGTTTCAATTCACCAATGATTCCACTGGTTGAGCAGAGATTATACAATTCAGTTCAGTGTATGACTGTAATGAACGAAAATACTCTGATCTGTAATCTTTTCTCAATCGGTGGAAATGCCGATAATTAATTAAAATACCTGCACGTTTTTTGGAAGTCATCGATGACTCCACCGTTCGAGAAGAGATTATAGATGCTAGTATTTTCGTGCAATACAGTAATACGTTGAACTGAACTGTGTAATCTTTTCTCAACCGGTGGAATCATCAGTGAATTCGAAAATGCCATTAATTGTACGCAAAATGGCAGCTCTGTAAAGGGGCGTAACTACTCACTTGAGCATTTCGCTGAACTGCTCGGAGCACGGACGTTTGCCTGTGTCTCAATCGATTCAGGCTATGTGGCGAGTTTCTTATTTTGACAAACAGGCTGCATCAAATAGCAAGTCCAACGCCCTCTGGCTGTGCCCAGTGTGTTGAAACCAAGTGGACCTGTCCACATTCATGAGCGAGTCGAGTTGAGCGCCGCACCGATTCCCTTTGATGCGGGCAAAAAAAAATGCCTCTAGACTGAGCACGGGCAAACAGCCCACAACGCATGGCTTATTTGGGCGAATGCTCTTACGGTGCCGTGCAGCTTGGCGAAATGCTCAAGTGAGTAAGCAGCTTAAAGTTAGTGAGCTGCTACTGGTGTGTCCGCAGATAAAGATTGTACTTCTATCGTTAAATAAACCAATTTATTTCGTCACTTACAGGGCTGATATTTATGTATGTAAGATTTTGATTTAACGAAGCAACGTAGGTATTTGTTTGTTTTAGAAGAATTGAACTTCTATTGTTGAATAAATAAATTTATTTTGTCACTTACAGGGCTAATGTGTTGTATGTAAGATTTTAATTGAACTAATCAACGTAGATATTTGTATGTCTTACAAACTTCTGTGCCTTAAATTACTTTCAAAGTAGTTTATCTGTTAATTCAAATTTTTCCTTGAACTTATCTAAATTAATTTATTTCCTGAGTATCGTTGCTTTCGATAAGCTTGTACGATTTTAGTACCTAAGTATTTTTGCTGTGAATGCTGTGAGTAATAATTTTTTTAAAATCCTAATCTGTAGAATACAGTGTTGCCAGATCAAGGGCAAAAGAGCCGTATCGTCCCCATTTAAATCAATGTAAAATGTACGGATTTTTCACTCCAATCTGGCAACACTGGTAGAATATGTTGAATATTTTTGTGTTAAGTTGGTGAGCTCAGTGTGTTTATGATTTTCCTAATCAATCAGCATGTATTGTGTCTACAAGAACAATTTGTTTATGAAAGCTTGGATGATTATTACAGTTTATTGATACGAGATATTCGGAGGAAGTGTTTGCAACTCTCCCGTCATTTTTAGCCTCTTGTAGCATTCATTTGGTTTTCATTGATTTTTTTACTTTCTGATCTTAAAAATTCAAATTCAACCCTCTACAATCAGTAATGTTACGTATTGTAAACCAATCCATGGAACTTCGCCAAAAAAGATTGTGAAGATCTTCAGTTTTTAGGTATTTTTTATTTGTTTTATAAGTCGTCCTTCCATCACAGGAAATAATTGGAACATGCTTAACAACAATTGAAGCGTTGAAATATATAATGAGGTATGCCTATGCGTCATCAGTTGTTGCAAAGATTGTGCATCTTCTCCTTGATTATCTAAAGTACTTACTGAGTGTGTTTACCAAAGTGGGTTTTTTCTGAACAAAATCATTCATTAAAGGAGAAATTTAATTTAAAAAGTTTGTATCTCTGGACATCATGGGTAATCTGTTTGATGAAAAAACAACTGCACAATCTTTGCAACGTCTAATGGTGCTTACCTCGTTATATATTTCAACGCTTCAATTGTTGGTCCATAACTAAGTAACCTGATATTTTTAGCAACATGTTTAAGAACAAATTGAAAAAATTTAGTAGTTTTGTTGATGATGAAATCAAAATCTGACAAATGACCAAAATTTTCTTGTATTAAGAGGATCTATAGCCCTCAAAAAATTATTTTGAAAATAATAAAATCCAAAAGGGAGGAATATTCAGTGTTCGCTGATACAGTTATTTAATTGAAGTGATTAGTGAATAGCAATTAGTTGTACTTCCGAAAATTGAAATGATATGGAGACGAAAAATTGGATAAATGTCGGTTCCTAAACAAATTAAAACGACAAGTGGGTAAAGAGGAAGAGACTAAGAGTTCAAATTGGTACTGAAGCATTAGGCCAAAAGAGTCATTACCCAGGGTGCAATTCAGAGACCTTTTTTTGAGCTCAAGATTCCTTGATACAGCTCATCAGATTTTGGCTTTTCTCATTAACAACCGTATCAATCAATGAGCTTGACAGGGCCATGCTGAAGGGCGGAGAGTTCAAGGGAACCCAGGTCCCGGGCAGCAAAATCAGAGTGCTCAAGCTAAAATAAAAAAAAGGGTCGTCAGATTTTTCTGCATAGGGCGGCAAAATTGTAATCTTGCTTCTTTTCCCCCGAAATGTTGGCATAGCCTTGGAGCCGAGTTAGCCTTGATTCCAAAAAAAAAAAATCGAGCTCAAAAATCTTGTTCTCAAAACATGTCTTAAAATTGCACCCTTAATTTTGCAAAAATTCAAAAAAACATTCGCCCAACCTCTCCACAAAACTTGGTGTATGAAAAGTTGAAAATATTAATGATTATAGGTATCAGTTTTTCGGATTCATTCATTTATTCTTGTATTATTGTTTCCATTTTTTGTTGCTTATTCCTCCTCTGAACGTGGGTGCGATAAACTAAGCAGAGACCTGACAATTTTGCATTCACAAGTAGTTTCCTCTGCCTCATATATCATAACACAATCCGCCTTCATTTCTCGAATCCTGAAATTTCATCGCTCAAATGAAATGCTGTCTGTATACACTGAAAACTGAAGGTGTCTTTCTACAACATGATAGTTGAGCGGATGGAAAAAAAATAAGAAAATGTGAATTTTTCATGTCTCTAACCGCAAGTTATCCATTATGAGGCTTCGAGGAATTTAAATTAATTTAATGCTCTTAATCTGAATAATAGGCCACTGAAAAATGAGAACACCACTTTCTTCTTTATTCTGAGCAAGTTTTAAACCACATTTACGGAATGGACGAGACTAAGACTGAACGTTTTTCTCCACAATTTTTACTTTTTATGGCCTTTAATTTTGTTTTAGGTTAAGTGAAGAACTGTACGTGTACTAGTGAAATGTGTTTTTATAATTGAAAGGAACATTTTAACCAACACCTTGTATCATCCAACGTTGGATTTGATCTCTAGCATAAGTATTTTTAACATGAACGGTAACTCTATATTTAGTTAACCTAGTTTTCTGGAACCCAAAGCAACAGAGCTAAGATTCATTATTATATCAGTTATTTTAATAGAAGAGAACGAAAAAGCTCTGACACTTGAAATTGACATTTTGTTATTTAGATTTTTGTTATTGCCTCTTTATCGTATTTTGTCATGAGGATCCAGGGGCGTGCTATTCGGGGGCATGTGGGTACCCTAGCCCTGGGGCGGCACTCTCCGGGGGATGGCAAAATCAGGGTGAACAACCAAAAAAAAAAATGCAAATAAAAGGTTATAAAATTTCAAAATGAACCACTAAAGGCAGCAAAATAAGTGTGTAATAAGCAAAAAATAAAAAGTCAAATTTATAATATTGAGAGGCTGCTATTTGCGGAGGGTAACAAAATTGCATTCTTGACCCCCCCCCCTCTCCGGAAACCTAGGCACGCCCCTGTGAGGATCTATTGCGTAATGAATTTATTAGCTTGTTAAGCTCTGCTGTAGAGATATTGCCCCATTGCTGAATGGAGCAGATCTAAGTTGCGTTTCTTTCCCCCCATTCACTATACTGATCCAGCGAGAATTTAGCTGGGACTGCTGGGATCCATCGGTACATCGAAGTGTTTCTATCAATTTGTACAATTTAGGCTTGAAGAGGTTAGGGTTCGCCGTTTGTAAACGCAGATGGGAACAAATAAGGCCTATTCATCTGGTCCCAGCGATCTCAGGAGACCACTGGTAATGGATGGATTCCATCTGCTCGAAAAGAAAAAGAAACGGAGCGGTTCGCTGGATTCCAGCCACTGGATGGGCAGCGGATGGGGAAAAAAGGGGTCTGCATTTACTTCACAGTGTTTAAAGATCTTGAGATCATTGGAATTTATATAATTTTTTTTTAATTATTTTCATTTAAAGAGAAATGTTAACAGTTAATAAAATGTGATTATTGTTTGTTATCTTTTTGATATTTGAATCGTTCTTTGCTTTTTCTGTCTTGCAAGTCTTATGGTTTCGCCAAGTTTGATTTAAACTTGCATTATTTTGTCCATCCTTCCATCGATAGTGGATGCACTTGGGCGTAGATATAAAGTTTTTCTAGGGGTGCCAAATTTGGAAATCCTACTGGTGGGGAGGGGGGGTGTCCTCCCCCAAAAATTGTTGCCAGTTTAGCAGCTCCAAGACGTGATTTTAGAATATTTTTACCTCTAAAATGATGAGCAAATAAACACGCGTGCAAAGTGTAATTTTCTGTCCCTTTGCAATAAAGAACGATCTAATTAGAAAAAACCAATCAGAAAATTTTATTTTTTGCTACTCATAAATTCAAATAATAATAACATTGTAGAACACGAAATAATGGGAAAAAGGAAAAGAAGAACCTTCTGAACGGATTCCTCTCTCGATGCGTACTCCGTTCAATCACAAAAAGAAAAAATACTTCATGGGCATTAAGTGTTTTTTATTGTGTTTTTCATTTTACACAATATTTTTTTACAACTTACGAGCAGACCTGTCATTTTGGTGGGCTATTAATCTCTGACAAGGTGCAGGGCTCTCAAAACGTCCCATCTGCTCTTCCGGGGCACCGCCAATGTAATTTTAAATGGGAAAACAGACTTACGAGCAGACCTATCATTTTGGTGGGCTTTTAATCGCTGACAAGGCACAGGGCTCTCAAAACGTCCCACCTGCTCTTCCGGGGCACCGCCAGTGTAATTTTAAATGGGAAAACAGACTTACGAGTAGACCTGTCATTTTTGTGGCCTTCTGATCGCTGACATGGTGCAGGGCTCCAAAAACATCCCCTCTGCTCTTCCGGGGCACCGCCAGTGTAATTTTAAATGGGTAAACAGACTTACGAGCAGACCTGTCATTTTTATGGGCTTTTAATCGCTGCCAAAGTGCAGGGCTCTCAAAACGTCCCATCTGCTCTTCCGGGGCACCGCCAATGTAATTTTAAATGGGAAAACAGACTTACGAGCAGACCTGTCATTTTGGTGGGCTTTTAATCGCTGGCAAGGCGCGGGGCTCTCAAAACGTCCCATCTGCTCTTCCGGGGCACCGCCAGTGTAATTTAAATGGGTAAACAGACTTACGAGCAGACCTGTCATTTTGGTGGGCTTTTAATTGCTGACAAGGCACAGGGCTCTCAAAACGTCCCATCTGCTCTTCCGGGGCACCGCCAGTGTAATTTTAAATAATTAAAGAGACTTACGAGTAGACCTGTCATTTTGGTGGGCTTTTAATCGCTGACAAGGCACAGGGCTCTCAAAACGTCCCATCTGCTTTTCCGGGGCACCGCCAATGTAATTTTAAATGGGGAAACAGACTTACGAGCAGACCTATCATTTTGGTGGGCTTTAAATCGCTGACAAGGCACAGGGCTCTCAAAACGTCCCATCTGCTCTTCCGGGGCACCGCCAGTGTAATTTTAAATGGGAAAACAGACTTACGAGCAGACCTGTCATTTTTGTGGCCTTCTGATCGCTGACATGGTGCAGGGCTCTCAAAACATCCCCTCTGCTCTTCCGGGGCACCGCCAGTGTAATTTTAAATAAGAAAACAGACTTACGAGCAGACCTGTCATTTTTGTGGCCTTCTGATCGCTGACATGGTGCAGGGCTCTCAAAACATCCCCTCTGCTCTTCCGGGGCACCGCCAGTGTAATTTTAAATGGGTTAACAGACTTACGAGCAGACCTGTCATTTTTATGGGATTTTAATCGCTGACAAGGTGCAGGGCTCTCAAAACGTCACATCTGCTCTTCCGGGGCACCGCCAATGTAATTTGAAATAGGAAAACAGACTTACGAGCAGACCTGTCATTTTGGTGGGCTTTTAATCGCTGTCAAGGCACAGGGCTCTCAAAACGTCCCATCTGCTCTTCCGGGGCACCGCCAGTGTAATTTGAAATGGGAAAACAGACTTACGAGCAGACCTGTCATTTTTATGGGCTTTAAATCGCTGACAAGGTGCAGGGCTCTCAAAACATCCCCTCTGCTCTTCCGGGGCACCGCCAGTGTAATTTTAAATGGGTAAACAGACTTACGAGCAGACCTGTCATTTTTATGGGCTTTAAATCGCTGACAAGGTGCAGGGCTCTCCAAACGTCCCATCTGCTCTTCCGGGGCACCGCCAATGTAATTTGAAATGGGAAAACAGACTTACGAGCAGACCTGTCATTTTGGTTGGCTTTTAATCGCTGGCAAGGCGCAGGGCTCTCAAAACGTCCCATCTGCTCTTCCGGAGCACCGCCAATGTAATTTTAAATGGGAAAACAGACTTACGAGCAGACCTGTCATTTTGGTGGTGCTTTTAATCGCTGGCAAGGCGCAGGGCTCTCAAAACGTCCCATCTGCTCTTCCGGGGCACCGCCAGTGTAATTTTAAACGGGTAAACAGACTTACGAGCAGACCTGTCATTTTGGTGGGCTTTTAATAGCTGACAAGGCACAGGGCTCTCAAAACGTCCCATCTGCTCTTCCGGGGCACCGCCAGTGTAATTTTAAATGGTTAAAGAGACTTACAAGCAGACCTGTCATTTTGGTGGGCTTTTAATCGCTGACAAGGCGCAGGGCTCTCAAAACGTCCCATCTGCTCTTCCGGGGCACCGCCAATGTAATTTTAAATGGGAAAACAGACTTACGAGCATACCTGTCATTTTGGTGGGCTTTTAATCGCCGACAAGGTGGAGGCCTCCAATTCCTCCTCTTTCTTAGGTAAAAATCTTACGGACACCCCATCTTGCTGCTAGGGGGGCCCAGGGCCGGATTTAGGTTGCAGGGGGCCTTGGGGCGGCGGACCTTTGGTGGGGCCCCCCCTCCAGTGGCGAGCCGTCCATGTTACCTTTGACACCTAAGGTAACAGTACGATTTTCCATCATTTTTCATTTTCATAATTTCGCGATAAACATATCGAGATGCGCAAAAATTATCGTCCTCCAACCTCAAAAAATAAGAGTGAAGAATATCCGAGAGAGAAGTCCTAGAAGAGCGCGAATAAATATGCAGCGAGAAATTATGGAGCCAGTGGCATGGCGTCGCGTGCCATCTGGCAACAATGCAACTGCTCCATTTAAACTCATTAAATATATCGGATTTTCCTTGTGCACTGTGCACCCCCTGAATTCGATATTTTACATGAGTTTGAATGGATAGAATACATTGTCGCCAAATTGCACGCGACGCGACGCCACTGCATGGAGCGTTCAAGGAATGCAGCGTGTTACCAGGGTCGGACTGGCTCTCTAAATGTTAGGCCCGCTCGGTCAATTTTGAGGCCCCTCCCTCCATTCAGGGGCCCCCGGCCCTCCTCAGGCCAATTCTTTTAAAATTAACTTAAAAAGAGGCGGTTTTTACGCTATTTCCTGATAAAACTGAGCACCAATGAGCACCTAAAATTGTTCCAATTGTCACTTAAATTAGGTGATATCACCAACAATGGGGCAGTTGCAAGGGTCTAAAATGTTGAGTTTTTTATAAAGAAAATGAAAGTACTAGACGAGCTGAGAACAAAGACGCCTTTGGTTTCTCCTCAAGTCCCATTGTTCCGGAGATGAGATTTTGGCCCAAAATACATTGTTTTAAATGGGAATTCCGCGTAATGACGTCACTACACACACGATTTTATACAACTTTACACGTCTATATCTCCGAAACCGGGACACACAGGAAAAAACCAAAGGCACCATTGTTCTCAGCTCATCAAGTACTATCATTTTCTTCATAAAAAACACAACATTTCAGACCCTTGCAACTGCCCCATTCTTGGTGTCACCTAATTTAGGTGACAATCGGAACAATGTTAGGTGCTCTTTGGTGCTCAGTTTTACCAGGGTTTCCAACTGATAATAATATAATCTGATAACTGATAATTTCTTTCATTTTTTAGTTATATCGTTGACTTATCTTATTTTCTTTCATTTTATTAAAGGATCCAGATCATAACGGGCTTCTCTTGGTACTTTTTAAACCCACCCAAATATCAGCAAGAGGTTATGCTCGGCTGCGGCCTATAGTCCAGATAAAGTAACTTATTATCTTCGGTGGTGCAGTCAGTTATTAATTCTTGAGAGGGGGGGGAAGTGACGCCATCTCTTTTCACGTGCCTTATTTACTGTGGGGTTTATACCCCTCAGGTTGACGGGGGCCCCGTTTTGGCCCAATCGGAGGCTTCGTTTTAAACCATTCGAAGGCTCCCTTTTTATCCGGTCGTGGGCCCCAGCTTTGCCAAATATCGGTCCGCATCGTGAACTAGAGCGGACTTGGCCAGTCTCAATGCATTTTCGATCCTTTTAAGCTAATTCAATTAGCTTACAATAGTTTTTCTTTAGTGTAATATATTTACTGTCTTCTTTGATATACCTACATTATTCATCTTTTCATTCATAAATGTCTCCATTTTCTCCATTTGGCGGCCCCCTCGGGCCTCAAAAAGCGAAACTTAAGGCCGCGATCGCAGCCTAGCGGCCCTGACCAGTCCGACCCTGCGTGTTATACCTTTATTTTCTTAGGTATCAAGCACCACAAACACATGCATAGTGACGGCTCCACACACAAACATACAGTAAGCTCCAAGCTGACCAGTTCAGAGCCTAGCTGTCTGCTTATTCTCATGTCTTGGCTCAGGTCTTCGCACTTGACTAACATTTCATGTAAGTTTTCCAACGAAAATTCGACACCACCACCTCCAATTCCCCCCTTTGATGATCCTCAGAGTAATTCTACCTCAGGTGTCACTGGTCATTTGGTCACGGCACGCCACTGCCCCCCTCCCGGTAAATCTTAGGAATAATAAATTGTAAAGTCCCTACTTTTAAAGGCATATCGAGTAAAAGAAGTAAATTACTACCCGGATAAAAAAAAATCGTTAATAATTGCTAAAGTTTCGTTAGTATTTTTTAATGTTTCTTCATTTTTTAAGGGTTATTTTACAAAAAGCTTCACTTCCAACATTGTCGGACTGTTATGGTATTGTAATGATAGAAAAAAGGAAGTTCATCAATCATCAACCATCAATACCAAAAAAAAGGACCTGCTTTGTGCTAGGGGCCCCTTTGTGCTGGGGGCCCCGGGGTGCGCGCCCTGGTCGCCCCGCATTGAATCCGGCCCTGTAGGGGGCCTCAAATTCAAGGTTGCGTAGGGCCTAAAGAGCTGTAAATCCGCCCCTGCATGTAAAGCTGTAGCGAAAATACGTCGAAGACCCATCTGGAGACTTTAACGAAAGGGTATAAAAATGAAGAAATGTTTATTTAGTAGAAAAGCTCGAGTTTTATGTGACCTCTTCAAAGTGTTGATTTTTTTATACATATATACGCGCGAAAAGAGATGTTTTCTTGAACCGATAATGGGAAAAAAATCGATGCGTATTAGTTCACTTCTGCCTCGCTGTTGCCGGACCATACGGACGGGTTTTGATTTTATTACAGTCGAGGACAAAAAGAGTATATTAGATGACTCCTTATATTTTGGCTTACTTTACAGCAGGTCACGTGCAATTCTTAGATCAATGGGGCTGTTGCACTCTTTTGCTATAGTCGATTTGATAGTCGATTCTGGTGCAGAAACCTCCAAAAATAACGATGGCAGCACCAAAAACTTCCAAATCTACTCCTAAACTCAATAAACGCTTTTATTTGCGCGAGTGTAATGGTGGCCTAAGGCAGTAATAATGGAAGATTTCTATCTTAATTTTGTCACTCTCTCTATGCTGACAAGGATGATTCACAGAGTAATTAGTCATCAGATTAATGATCCACATCCGATGAATGGTACCGTGACACCTTGTGACACCGGTGTCAAATGAAAGTCGTCTCTTATTGGTCACTTCTTGATGGAGTTACAGTATAGACGGTTTTAGTGCGAAGTCAACGGTTAGCCAACAACCACAACAATGCGCTCATCGGTTGCAATCGGTTGTGATAAAACTCGCGTAGCGTTCCAAACTATCTCACTCGCTCTCCCGTGACCCCTATGTATATCTCTTTCTAGTATCGAACTTCGTATACAGGGCCTTGTTTAACGACATATTATTATCAAAATCGCATTAAAATGCTTCGAGAAATTCATTTCTGCCATAAAATTTCACAAAATAAGTCTCTATATACGATTTTTGAAATTAGAGTGAGATGGCAGTACATAGGGGTCACGTGAGAGCGAGAGAGACAAACTGGCTTTGTTTGGAACGCTCATCACCGGCAGTCGCCATTACTAAAACCCTCTATTGTTAGATGCGGAATCTCCCATTATTACTGCCCTATTAACCCTTTCAGCCACCATTATCTCGCGAAATAGAAACTTTATTTGACGTTGTAGGAGTACATTTTTTGAAGATTTACTTGCATGCGTCATGATTATTTTTGTAATTTTACCATGAATCGACTGATATCAGCAAAATGGAAAAGTGTGCAACACGTGGTTCGAGCACCTAAGTCCGCCTACGTTTTTGTCATGTTTTCATTGGAAGTTCGTCCGGTAATATTTCAATTTTAACGACACATGGCCGCGTACATAGCATAAAGTGTTGAAACTGTCAAAGTAGTTCGTTCATTTAAAATTCCGCTGAATATAAATTTCGAACGATAGGGTGTTCGGTGACCTTCTATTTGACTTTTCGTCAGGTTTAAATGGACACGTATGACTCACCGATTGCCTAATTTGACGTTTATGATTCCACTGTCAATGGTAACTGTACGGACTATAATTAGGGAGAAAGCCGTACTATCTGACAACATTGCTTCTCACCTAAGTTTTTATTGCAATGTTGCACGTCAATGAATAACGTAAGCGCCTGTAGGCAAACAGATCGAGGTGGTGCGCAATGTGGCTCAGGGTCAGGGTCACGTACCATTCGGCGTGAATCAGACGAAATTTCCAATTCCACCTGCGATTCCATCAAATATAACAGAAAGGTTACTGATTTGAATATTTTTATTCGATGCATACCATTGTCATACAACTTTATACTCAACTGTTCAAACTTTTTGTCCACCGGTGAAATCACCATTGAATTCAGTGAGTTTTTTGTGTTACTAAAAACGAAAAATCACAGTTGCTTAAAATATATGCTCTAAATATAACTAAAAGCTTGCGGCGCGGCGGCAGTAAGTTTCATTTTGGGGGGTGGGAGGGGAATAAAAAAATACGAGCTTGATATCTGATATTTGTTTTCTTTTTATTGCAAAAAGCAGAGTGATTTTGAATATTCAGTGAATTCCACCCCATTCATGAATTTGCCAACATACACCGGTATTTCTTGTTACTTATAAACGAACCCCAAAATTATCCCATAGAATAATTTTCTTCCAAAAAAAAAAAGCAACCTGTTTTATAAGATACGTACTCTAATTTTATTATAATTAAATGCTTAGGGCTCCAAGTTTCAAAATCTTGTCGATTTTTTTTTGCTATAATCAGTGTAGTTTTGAATAGTTAGATAAATCCATCCAAAAGACATTGGCGATGCCCAGTAAGGGCACAAGCTATGTTTAGAGAGCCCCCAGCCATATTGCTGAATCAACAGGTTTACTCAATTCGCTATTTTAGTTGAGACCAGACCTCACATATCCAGAACATGAATCAACCCATACACATACATATGTTACGCGCACAATCCGTGAGATGACCCATTTCATGTAATGGAGTGATTTTGGCAAATTTCTTGAACTGTGCGACGAATACGAAAAAAATTGCCCAGTTCACGAAATGGGAAAGCATAAAGCCCAGTTCACAAACTGGGCAAGTGATTTTTCTGAGCCTGGTGATATGAGCTTTTAGGCTTTTTACGCTAATACTTGTTTGAATCAAGTTATAAATCAGTGAAATGTTGCAAAAACAACAAGTAATATATTAAACGTGGATATAAAATAAAGGAAATAAGGATATGATAAGTGTCTATGGCTTTGTTCTCGGATCTCGGAAATCATAGAATTGTCGTACGCCGCCGCTGGAGTTGCGTAGAGACAGGTGATATAAATGAAGTTGATCACCTGCGATGCCAGATTTTAGGGAAATATCAGTAGATTTCCCATAAGGATCAATGTAAAATCTACTGATATTTCCCTAAAATCTGGCAACGCTGTTGATCACACCCCGATAGGGACTATTTGTACTCACTCTGACCTGTGACAAAATAATGCGCATTATTTTATTCAAGATCATTTACTGGGTCTTTAGGTCAGTCACCCACTCGTGTCTGAGAGATGTCGTTGTGAGTCATGCGTTCCCTTAATTTGAATGTTCGTTAGAGATCGTCTTATTTATTATTAGTGTGGTTTTTTTTTTTTTTTTTTTTTTTTTTTTTTTTTTTTTTTTTTTTTTTTTACGGGAGAGATTCTAATCCTTATGCCGGTATCTTTTTTTTTTTTCAATTCTTTTAAATACTTAATCATCGGTATTCAGTAATCCTCTTATTTATTATTATGGTTTTTTTCTTCTTTTTTTTTTTTTCTTAAAAGTGATTTTAATCTATTCTGCGCTATGCTAGTTCGTTATCAGTGGCGTAGCGTGAAATATTACAGCTCGTCCATTTAAACCAACGAAAAGTATCGAAGTATTGGGTGTTCGGTGAACACCTTAGCATTGACCTTTTACATGGGTTTGAATAGACAAAAGACAAAGTTGCCAAAATGCACGCTACGCCACTGTTCGTTATTAATTTATACTCTCGATAATTTTTTTAGTTTTATTGTCTTGCGAACTAAAAGACTCGGTTTCTCGAAAACAAGCACGAAAGAAACCTGAAAAAATGTTGGAAATGTGGGTATAGTTGGGGTGTTTGAGAACCAATTTTGGTCGCTGGTTTGACATTGCGCTGAGTGATTATCTATGAATAATTAGTATTGTTTTATGATGATTTTGTTTCTATTAAAATGCATTAATCAGAGAATACATCTTCATGATCCATGTTGGATGTCGAAATTTTGAATAAATACCTTACTTTCGGAATTAGCAACTCGAAACTGACTAAATTCAAACTCTGAACGATGGAAACGAACCAAAAGACTTTGGTCCTTTCAAATCTGGATTCTGAAACACTGCACGAGAAGCGTTCTATACTTACAAAAGCACCTGCAATTATTTGAGTATGCAATTCCACATCCCGTGAGTAGGAATAGTTGCTTACTTATTTCATGTGGACAAGTATGTATCGCATCAAAGCATTAACCTAGCGCCTCCACTCAAGACTCTCAAGAGCGCCGGATATGAATGGAGTTGTTGAGAGATAGCTGTTCCTACATGATGGTACGAATTCTCCATAACCTGCGCATTTCAGGAGCAATAGTAGTTACACTCGCACCATAGCAAGTAACCTAGCCCCTGCACCCAAAAGTGTCAGAAATAAATGGAGCTATTGCGAGATAACAGTTCCTACACAGGGGAAACAGTTTTTGCATAACTCTTGAAATGAAGGCGCGAGAAGATTTAACTCTGCTGAGTCTTCAGGTGTTGTTACCATCACCGATAGAGCGAGAAGAGCTGTGATGATCCATGAGTTGCTATGAGTGGAACGGTCGCAATTGCAAAAGATATGAAAACCCTTGAGGGCGATCGACTCCATTTCCCAAGCTGAAGCGATAGAGGGGTCACAAGCGGGGTTTTGGTGACATCACATTTTTGCCCATGGAGCCGTGTGTGGTATGGCATGGCGCCGCTCAGAGTGGAGCCACTAGGTTAGTGCTTTGATGTGATAAACACTTGTCCCCATGAAATAAAGAAAGTAACTACTTCACTCATAACTTACGTTTATAGTACTCTCAGCTAATTTTAATTGTTTCTGCACGCACAAAAGGGTCAAACGTATGGGGGGGGGGGTGGTACGGGCTCTCCATGACGATTAACATATAGCATTACTCCTGAAACAACAGAGAACACGCACAATCCGAGCGTGCGATGGACGACCTTATTGTCGTTTCGGAGACTCGACAATACAACAAGAAAAAATGCATTCTATAACTTGGACGGGGTTATTCATTTTAGAATTCAAAATTCTTCATTATCATCGTAGCCATCAAGTTAAGCCTTCAGTTTACTGTTCATTGTTTTATCTTTCTGTTAACTTTTACAGTTGGGGACAAAAATAATGGCAGACGACTTTTTGCATTTTGGTACAGGTAGGTATAGGTATGGGTGATGGTAAAGGTGATCTACTCTCTCGCTTCTTGCCTTTGCGGTTTCTTTTGTTATAATTTTATTTGGTTTTTTTTTCTCTAAGTAAATGTTTGTTAATCAGTGAGCGCTATAAATGAATAAATTAAATCAAATCTCTCTCTCTCTCTCTCTCTCTCTCTCTCTCTCTCTCTCTCTCTCTCTCTCTCTCTCTCTCTTCTTTCTCTCTCTCTCTCCTCTCTCTCTCCTCTCTCTCTTCTCTCTCTCTTCTCTCTCTCTCTTTCTCTCTCTCTCTCTCTCCCCTCTCTCTCTCTCTCTCTCTCTCTCTCTCTTCTCTCTCTCCTTCTCTCTCTCTCTCTCTCTCTCTCCCTCTCTCTCTCTCCCTCCTCTCTCTCTCTCTCTCTCTCTCTCTCTCTCTCTCTCTCTCCTCTCCTTCTCTTCTGAATACTTACTATACCTACTTATCGTCACCGTCCCAGAAACTCCCATATCCCTCAGGCAAAGGCATAAATTAAAAGAAAAATTCTATGTATAAATCGTGGTTTTTTTGTTTTAAGCGTGCCGTATATATACGGTGCGCTTCTTGTTTTCATTTTCATATCTAATATATAAGTCCAATGCCTTGCTTATGGCAAAACCTTGGCGGGAAAGGTTTGAAAAATTAAAAACGTGTTTTCTTAAAACTGGTTTCATTAATCGTTAATTTATTGCTGCAATCCAGGAGGTCTCGGCGTCTATTTTCTTAAAATTGTAAAAGTTTTGGTATTCCTGTTAATTTCAATAAGTTATTAAGCGTCAAAGTCGAATTCCTTCAAACGAGAATTCCATACAGGTCCAGCAACCTAAGTCATTTGTGCCAACCTATGAGTCAAAATTCAAAGGCAGGAGGGGGGTGGAAACATCTCCCGCAGGAACCCTCTTTGCCCCTCGCCTTTGGGCTCCACCGGTCACAAGATTTCTTCACGGTGCATTAAGCGGTCGTAAATGTGTCAACATCTGTTTGACGAGGGTACATCGATAAGAAGCGACGAGGTATTGATGAAGAGCGGGAGGGGTATAGAAAAGAGAGAGGCTCATTCATATCCTTAAGGTACCGTTCTAGAATTCATCCCTTTATTGTCTCGATGCAGAAAAGATTTATGAATAGCAGCACTTTCCAATGTACATAGATATACAGTATCACAGGGTAATGTAATCTTTTTTGCACGGATGCAGTAAAATGGTTGAATTCTAGAACGCTACCTATGTAGACCTGTTTAGTGATGACGTCACCACTGAAAGAACTGTGCTCCGGTAGTACACCTATTGCTCCGGTAGAGCCGAAGCACGTGCTGATTCAGATAGCTTCGCGGAGCAAAGCTCGGTAGTACATAAGCACGTGCTTCGGGAATGTATATAAAGAAGAGTGAAAAAAGAGCGTGCCGCTACGCAGAATCGAACCGGAGATGTATCATTCCGGGGTCCAGTGCGTTACCACTGCGGTGCTCAGTGCTTGTGGAATACGAGGCCTGATTGCTGTGTATATAAGGGTAGCGCTCCGAGGGGCACACCCTTTACGACGCGCTTAGTTAGGTGAGCAAACTCTGTGAATATGCTCCTAAATTGTAACGTAGCGTTCTTTCAGAGATCGCCGATGACAAATTCTCAGAGTGAATTGATTTCAAGAGTGAACCCATTCTACTCTGATACTTAACAGAGAAAAGATGGCGACAGGTCCTGCTAATTGTATGTCATTGCACGTGCTGCCCGCCTACATCGCAATGCCGAAGCAAGAGGTTCGGGACTACCAGAGCATGTGGCTCGCTACTACCGACGGAAAGCCCGCTAGTCACAGAACTTTGCTTCGGATATGCCTCCTTCAGCTTCCCGAAGCATGTATTCGGTAGAGCCAGAACTTTTTTTTTTCAGTGACGATCAGAATTAGTTCCAAACAAATGCTCTATCTCGCTCACTCTCGTGGATTTACCAGATCCAAATTTTCGAACGCAAATTCATGCTAGTTAACCAACAGTTTTCTCAAATTTTATTGCACCATTAGATTCCACTTGCCTTAAAGTATCTTTTCACTGTAACATAATTCCTAAAAGATCACAAGCGAATTTACAATCACAGTTATACCGAAAGACGTTCTACGTTTTGTCCTTGTCTTACTCACGGTCTCTTATGGTGGTATCACCGGCATGACACTCAATCATTCTAACTTCTCTCCGTATCGAAGCTATTGTTCGAGGTACAACACATGCCGTGATGGTGCTGATGAGCCTATATCCTAGAATTTTGTGCTCTTAAGAAACTGATAACTGTGATTGTGCATCGATGCGCGATGTTTCAAAAAGTTTGTGATAGCGGGCTCATATTTTATCACTGAGAAAAAGTGGCTGTTAAAACTGTAAGAATAGAACCATAGATGATTTCGCCTTATTTCAATCATGAGACCTATCGTTGCTGTAGTCAGCGCGCTTGAATCTACACGAATTCTGATTGTCTCTATGGAATTTCGATTATTTCTATGGGAAATAAAGCGCGGGAATATATATCCAATCGGAAAATTTTTTGAAACAATCGGAAATTTTTATAAGGGACGTGGAACCCAATGGTGTGATAAACACAACGTGTAAAGAACGTGTTGTTTACTAGCACTTGTATTTGAAAATTTGGACTGTGTTTCGTATGGGAAAACCCACGAGAGTGAGTGAGACGGAGCCTTTGTTTGGAACCAATTTTTTTCATGACGTCACACTAAACAGGTCTTTGCATCGGAAACATTTGAAATTCTGGGGGATCGGCAAATTGAAAGCCCCTCAATGAGCGTCGATGGAATCAAGGGATTTTTGAGGAAATTTTTGGCGTTTTGTTGAAAAATAGGTGTTTAAAATCCAGAACACAGGGAGCCAGAGGGGTAAAATTCGCATTAATTGCTCTAAAAAGTGAGAGGGGCTGTCACGTGTCTTCCACCCCTGGACAGCTTCCTCGCTGCGGCTATGGAATTGACTCTGGAATAACTTATTTACCTATCCTAAAAAGTTCGTTGCGTGTACAAAATTTTTCACTGGAAGCTTCTTCAAATTTTGGAAACTATAGGTCCATATGGAACTTTGCTTTTCCAACACGAAAAATGATATCGACCGACGGCAACAGAAAAAAAAAAGAAATAATATGACAATGCGTTATAGTGAATAATGGCATAGTTTTAACTGTAAACTTTCGATACTTTTCAAGAAAATAAATGGGGAGAGGGGGAATTAAAATCCACAAACCTCTTAAACCTCCACACCTACTAATCTATACCCCTAGAATGCTTGATGTGTAAAGGGCACTTGAAATGGTTAGTTCTGTATATTAAAGGATTATTGTTTCATGAATTCGCAAGTGTTCCATTTATGCATATTACGTATCTACATCGTGACAATCGCAACAAGTGCTGACAGCACCTAAAACGGAAAAAAAGATAAAAAAAACTGTTTATTATTTAGAATCACGGCTTTTCCGAATATGACACTTTTTGACTTCAAAAGAACGCCACCTCATGTTTGATCCCTGAATAAGCCGTTTAAAAGGTGGAGGGATTTAGAAATATCTATTGTCTATAGTTTATGTGGGTAAAAAAGATCGAGCCTTATCAAATAATTTTCTCTTTTCAGCTTTCAATGGGTTTGTTGCAAACTTTTGCTACAGTGCTATAGAGTTTTGATTCTGATGTAAAATTGTCTGAAAATTACATTGGCGGCATCAAATAGTCATAAAATCCACTAATAAACCCAAAAAACGCATTATAAAGAAAGCCAAAATTGCAGTCGTAAAGCCGAACAATCTGTGCACGCGCACGACGAACATCAGAGATAGGTGACCCATTCTCCCCTTTTTCGTTAAGGGGGGGGGGGGGAGAAAATATCTCTACAGTTAAACTGTGATTTTAAAAATGTGCATGGTCAAGATGTTGTCTTTTGTGAAGAGGGCGGGGGGGGGGAGCAAAATATCAAGAACAGGGTGTTTCAAAACTTGAGTGCCAAACTTATGGAGTGTATTTTTGGGGTCAACATACATATATATAAGACTTTATTTTCCTACATGAGTATGTGCTGCAATTGTTTCTCTTCTGAGCTAGAGCCCTCCAAAGTTTTGAAAACAAAAAACAAAAAACAAACACAAAAAAACAACGCCTTTGACTCATCTCCTTACAGATACATCTGATCTAAATTTATTTTTTTCATAATTTCTCACCAAACAAGCTCAATTGGACAGCACTTGTCACAAAAGAACCGAGTGACATTTTTGATAAAATTGAGTTATTGATTGATAGAGCTAGCAATACTGAATCTCGAAGCAACAAGTGCTTCTTCTGTAATAACAACTATTTCCCGTCAAAATTCCAGGTAAAAGTGAGCTGGTGAGCCTCATTGATGTCATTGTCCATATGATGAAATAAAATGAGAACTTGGTTCCTTTGGCTGATTAGGTTAAACCTTAATCCGAGTCACGTAAGGAACCAACTCCGACTTGGTTCCTTTCAGTGGCGGCTCGTGCGATTTGGCAACCATGTTTTTTTTACCATTTAAACCTATGCAAAAGTATCGATATTTTGGGGGGTGCACTGCACCTCCTGAAGATCGATCGTTTTACATAGGTTTAAATGGAGGGATTCCACTGTTGCCACATTGCACGAGCCGCCACTGGTTCCTTTTATAGAATTGGGAACGGACTTAAGTCCGGATTAACGGATTTTAAAATAATCAACAGTGTAAACCAACTCTGCCGTTTGGTTTCTCTTAGAGTTTCGTTTTTCGTGATTATGCCAAAAAAAAAGAAGAAAGGAACCAAGTCACTTTAAACGCTAAAAATTAAGAACCTTTCCTACATAGTAAATTCCACTTTTCCGGTGTTGAAATGCAAAAACACAACACGGTAGTTGAATGAAATCAAAACGTAAGTAATTCCAAGTTTTTTGTTTAAATGCTAGCTCTTCAACTTTGGACTCAATTTTCTCGAGATCAGCTCCATGTTGAATGCTGTCTAATTATTATCATTGCTAGCAAAAGCATTAAAGCTGTTCAGACTTTAGTGGCACGCTTTTCCAACACCTGCGTGTTGGAATTTTCCCTGCTTGTTTTTTTTTTTGTTTTTTTTTTAATCAAAAGCAAGAGGAAAACCCGATATAAATTGAGTAGTAAATATATTGTTTGGAGATTGAAGAGAGTCTTATTACGGAAGAGGATCACACCGGCACGTGCATTCGTCCTCGGTCATTTTTTTTTCCTTTTTTGTATACGTAAATGGGTTTGTAGAATTTTTCAAAACATTGCGATATGAATGCCGTTTAAAGGACTGATTGAATAATTATCCCCCCCCCCCCATCCTTTTTTCTGACGTCTATTTTTTTTTTTTTTTTTTTTTTTTTTTTTCAAATTATTTTAATATAATTCTAAAATGCATTGGTTGTTGCAGTCACTGCAGTCATTCGATAAACTCGGGACTGAAATCTTCAGTCTGTATCTTCGCGCGAGACGTGCAGTGCCTTCAATTTGGTAGGCCGTCAAAACGCGGGATCGCCGACCGAAACGTTACATTAAGTTACATTAAATTACGTTGCGTTACGTTACATTAAGTTCCGTTACATTACGTTACGTTACATTAAGTTCCGTTGCGTTATATTAAGTTCCGTTACATCACATTAAGTCGCGTTATTACGTTACGTTACATTAAGTCGCGTTACGTTACATGAAGTTCCTTTACATTACATTAAGTCGCGTTACGTTACAGTACATTACGTTACATTACGTTACGTCGTCTATTCAAGTCTTGTGTCCAGTTTTTTTCTGTGCGTGGGTGTTCTCCTTTCTCAATTTTTTTCAAGTTACACTTAACAGGTATCAAATTTTGGAATTTCACAAAAATTACAGTTTCCAAAACTGAGGGGGAGAAACGTTCAACATGAAAATGCCCATCTGACGCTGTCTGTCAAATTAATTAAATTAATTGAAGGTTTTAAAATATTTGATTTTTTTTTTTTTTTTTTTTTTTTTTTTTTTTTTTTTTTTAATTGAAAATATAAATACAATAAATAAGTGGGTCCGGTAGGTATTGTGTTTTTAATCTAGAGGAGGCAATCAGTGGACTGACCCTCACCGCTTTTCAGCGGCTGTCGTTTCCTACAGTAATTACTACAGGTAGTAATCATCATTCCTTTTTTATAGTTACTTAACTAGAATTAGATTCACAAGCAACGTTGCAGTTCGTCCATTTAACTCAATGAAAAAGATCGAACAGTTGGGTGTTCAGTGAATACCTTCGCATTCGATCTTTCACATGGGTTCAAATGGGCACATTACAACGTTGCCAACTTGTCCGCTACGCCACTGGTTTCACAAGTGACGGTGCATGGGAGCTCGCCAATATAATTTTTCGACTTTTTCCAGCGTTTGCCTACCTATTTTAATGTTGCATGATGGAATTTAATCAAAATGATCTTGAAAACTTTGGATATTCATTGAAGAGCGCTCTAATAACAATATCAAAGTCTTTGGAAAGTTTTGTTTTGAGTTGAAGGAATGAAAATTAAACACTCGCCAAAGATTATTTATCTGCTAAGTTCCGTCTCCACTTCTAAACCGCCTTGATAAAAGCGTTCCGTGAATTTTCATGATCAAAATTTGGTGGGAATTATTTCTGTCGGCGATTTTCATATTTTAATCAAATTTCATGGAATTCCGTGGGCTATTTACGGGAATTCATAAGATTTTCCATGTAATGGGTCTGTTGCATACTTTTGCTACAGCACAGCAATATAGAGCCTTGGTTCTTACGTAAAATTCGGTGAAAATAACGATGCGCACATTAAAAACGTTCAAATCTACTTATTAACTCAGGAAATCACTTCAATTTCAAACAGCCCGCGCTACACTAGACACTATTTGCACCGGTATACTACTACATAGACGGAACCACCGTGCATACGTAAACAACATCGTAACTACAAAATGATGGAATTCCCTTCTAAATACATGAATTTTACTATTGGCTGCATTTGCTGTCTGGTCTTTTCGGTTTATCAAAGATTACAAAATTATATAAGAAATGTACGCATCTAAACGAAACATTCCAATGTTTGTAAGTTCTGTTGATGTTTACATAAACGAGATGGTTCCATGTATGTAGTTATAAGTCGGTGATATAGTGTCTAGTGTAGCGCGGGTTGTTTGAAATGGAAGGTGTTTTCTGAGGTAATGAGTGAATTTTGAAAGTTTTTAATGTGCGCATCGTTCTTTTCGCCGAATTTTCCGTTAGAAACAATGAGTTACATTGATGTAGCAAAAGTACGCAACAGGCCCATTCCAAGGAAAAATAACAATTTTAAATTTTAAAAATAACGGAATTTTGGTCATGGAAATTCATGGCATACTTTTACAAGGGCGACCTCTAATTATTGGTTTCCGTATATTTTACATTTATACTATTATTTTAGAAAACATCAGGTGGTGCTCTGCCGAGGAAATCATCCTTCCGATCAGATAACCATTTCTTTGAAAAAGCGTACCTGTTTTAGTTTATCTTATATTTTTTCCTCTTCTACTTTATTTTAAAATAAAAATAAAAACCACTTTGTCTCAGGACTATCGATATGCCGCCGGTATCTGAGTTACGTTCGAGACCAACTGTCGGAGTCATTCCACAAAGCGTGAATCGTTGCGATGGAGATGCTCAAAATCAGGAGGAATCTCACAAGGGGAACGTCCCAAGTGTCCGCCTCCGATTTTGATGAAATATAGCTCAAAATCTTCCTTGAGTGACGCTGATTAACACCCTGTATTTACTTTTTGCGAATGCGCCTTTAAAGTTGGAGAAAAAAAAGTTCAAAGTTCGCAGCTGAACTGCCCGAAATCGTCGGAGCGTGCTAAGGGTAGAGAAATCGTTCACATTACCCATAGAGAGTCTGGAGTGTAGTGGCGAAGGCACTCGACCCGCAGTCGAGCGGACCCTGGCTCAAATCTCGGCCGATTCACGATACTTTTGCACATACTTTCCTCCCATTATCGAGTGTTTCTCGCCGTAATATTTCTTTAATAATCTTCTCAACATTAATTTTACGTTATTTTCACGTATTCCCGTGAATAGAAAGTTCGTTTTAAGTACCTCGAAATCAAAAATTCGACGGCACTCGAGTGGGTGTTCGCGATAAATGTTACTGAAAGAAAAATTAACATACGAATAATTTTAGAAAGGTTTTTCTCGGACCACCTTTGAAACTCACATGCATTTGAAATAGCCTCCAAAAATAATTTAAAAAATGGAGACAGCAATACAAAATTTAAAAATGATATCTTGCAAATCATAGTTATTTGAGAAGATATTCCCTAATTCGCGATTCAAAGTTCCAAAATTATTCGTAAGTTTTAGAGGGTATTTTCAGTGTTTTTCTTGAGTAACATTTATCGCGAACACCCACTCGAGTGCCGTCGAATTTTTCACTCGATAATGGGAGGAAAGTATGTGCAAAAATATCGCTAATCGGCCGAGATTTGAACCAGCGTCCGCTCGGCTGCAGGTCGAGTGCCTTCGCCACTACACTCCAGACTCTCTATGGGTGACGTGGACGATTTCTCTACCCTTAGCACGCTCCGACGATTTCGGGCAGTTCAGCTGCGAACTTTGAACTTTTTTTCTTCAACTTTAAAGGCGCATTCGCAAAAAGTAAATACAGGGTGTTAATCAGCGTCACTCAAGGAAGATTTTGAGCTATATTTCATCAAAATCGGAGGCGGACACTTGGGACGTTCCCCTTGTCAGTTATTCAAGAACAGAACACTCGCACCTTCAGACCCGACGCCGTTCAGTTTTCCGCTTACTTTAACAGATCAACTTGCCTCTAAGGTGCAAGAGCTTTACAAAATGTCAAAGAAGCACACTACGCGTTTTTATGAAGTTTGTTGGCGTAAGTTTATCTGAATTCATTTGGATGATTGAGAGGTTCAATTGAGACCCCCAGGAATCGACTCTTTTCTACTGGTTTAACCCTTTATGGGCCAAGCCCGCGAGTATACTCGTTTTACTCTTTTAGTTCATTTCACATATTGTTTCAGTCTTAATTCCAGATAAAGGCGGTTCTCGATGAAAACACTTATACAAGATAAGATTTCGTCGGGCGCCTTCAAAGTACCGTATAGGCAATTCCAACCCCCTCGGGTACGAACAGTTAACTACCTTTCTTCTACCTTTCCTTCCAATAGGGCTGTTGCACACTTTTGCTATAAGCGATTTAATCGTCGGCTATGATGTAAAAACCTCCAAAAATGCCGATGGTAACACTAAAATTTTCCGAAATTTACTCCTAAACTCAATAAACACTTTTATTTGTACGAGTGTAATGGTGGCATAGGGTAGTAATAATGGGAGATTCTATCTTAATTTCGTCACTCTCTCTTTGCTAACAAGGATGATTATCAGAGTAGTGATCGAACCACATCCGATGAATGGTACCGTGACATCTAGTGACACCAGTATCAAATGAAAGTCGCCTCTTATTGGTCACTTCTTGATGGAGTTACAGTATTGTTGGATGGGAATCTCCCATTATTACTGCCCTAAGCCACCACTACGCTCGCGCAACTAAAAGCGTTTATTGAGTTTAGGAGTGGATTTCGGAAGCTTTTAGAGCTGCCATCGTTATTTTTGGAGGTTTGTTACACTTGGATCGACCTATAAATCGCTTGTAGCAAACGTGTGCAGCAGCCTCATTGGATATTTTTCAAAAAATATAGTGATCCATCAAAGTTTTTAGAAAATTGTCCTCTTTTGAAAGGTCTTAAAAAAAATCTCTAAAAACTCAAATCCCGAAATGCTTGCATGAAAGTAGTAAAACATGGCGCCGCGTCGCCTCTCTGCAGTCATATATATAGCTCATTCAGCTTGTTGATCACAACTCACGAGACTGTCTCTGGTTTAGTCATCGCCGATCGGTCATCGATCTTGACCCTCGGCGAATAGAATGACGCTGTCTTTTTTTCCCCCCTCGCCGCACCGTCTCGATTTTAAATCGGAAACAGTAAAAGTCACAAATCACAATATAAGGAAAAATAATGAAATAAAAAGTGAAAAGCATACGTAGAAGCTATACTGCTGGGCAGAAGTAAATTATTAAAGATGCAATAATAATCGATGTTAGGGATGGGAGTGTCTCATGCGATGCGTTATTTGCGTAATGCATTTGCATTTGCATAGATCTTCGGCTGGTTCTTTGAGATCAAGCAGATCTCGTTTCCTGGCTACAACTTTTTTTTCTTTCAGAGTTTGGACAAAAAAAAAAAAAAAAAAAAAACTTTTATGAATAATTAGTGTTTTTAGGTACCTTTTAAAGTTTCCATTGTAATTTTTTGTTTGTTTTGTTTTCAATAAAAATAAGGTTTATTCAAAATAGGCATTTTTTGCCCACCGCTTGTGTCTGGCGAAACTTTGGGTATCGATCGGGTTGAACATTAGTAGTGGAAAATTGCGAGATTTAAAAATTATTTGTAGAGTTAAAGTTGAAACCTCATTCAAACTGAAATATCTTGCTAACGAATACAGCTTTTTTAAGGTGTGGTTTGCACACAAAAAAAAAAATCCTTTCTTTTGACTGCTCGTATATTTTACAAAGTCTCAATCAATAACTTGCAATTTGCGATTTTTTGCGATTTTAAATTTAGTGTCCCCCTTTTTAATATAATACCTGTGTTCTTTACGTGTAGTATATTGATACGATTTATCTTCAGCTTTCTTGCCAATGGTTGTTTTCATGTTAATCTTTATTCTGTTAATTTCATGGTATATAACCTTTACAGTATTTCTTCGGAATATCTTTTTGTTAATTTTTTTTATTTTATTTTATTTTATTTTATTTTTTTTTTCAGTTTCCTCCAAGCAGTAACCCTGCTCGGAGGGAGTTTATTTTATACTTAATTTACATAGAAAAAAATAATTCATATCTGAATGGGCAAACCCCTGCCCTAAACTAACCTTATCCCTATCCTTATCCTTTTAAATGTATATAATCATTATAATCCGATTTACATTTACAGATGAGCTTTCGATGGATCCAAGAACGCGCGGAAGTCCTTGGTCACCCCCTGTCGAGAACGAAGTGCGACTGAATTCTGAGGAAGTCATTAGAGTAAGAGTGAGCCGGATATACCTCGCTCTCACTCACTCTCTCGCTCTATGGGGTCTTCTTTCTTGCCTAACAGCCAAACTTCATTTCTACACCTACGTTTGGGGTAAATTTTGTCTTTCATTTTAGTTCTTTTTGTACCATTTTTCTCCCTTTTTTTTCTTCGTTTGTTTTTTCCTCCGGCGAGAATTTCGCCGTCCGGAAAAGGATGCGCTGTTTTGTTGTAAATGATCCTGTTGCTTTTACTTTCGATACAAAAAATCAGTGGCGAAGCGAGAAATTTGGCAACAATTTATTTTCTCCATTTAAATTCACCAAAAAAGTCGAATGCTCCAGTCATCGGCGATGACTAGGCATTTCGACCTTTCTAATGTGTTTAAATGGGGGAAAAGGAACGTTGCCGAATTGCACGCATCGCCACTGCAATAAATATATAGAATCAAGATGCTCACGTGGAATTTGGCGAAAATAACGATGCGCACATTCAAAACGTTCAAAAATTACGCACTATCTAAAGAAATCACTTCAGTTTCAAACAGCCCGCGCTAATACTATACTACATAGACAGAGCCACCTTGTATGTGTAAACGACATCATAACCACAAAATGATGGAATGTCTTTCTAAATACATGAAAGGCTGCATATTTTATGTCTAGTCCTGGGGAGGGGAGACACTTTTAATTTTCGTAAATGCTGGTGTTTATTCCAGCTCGTTTTTAGGAAAAGTTATTTAACACTTATAAGTGGTCGGCCAATTTTCAGGTTTTTTTTTTTGTTTTTTTATTTTATTTTATTTTTTTCGGCCCTAGCTGATTTTTTGGACACGTACGTCATACCCCTATGCAATCCGTATACCAGTGATCGTTTTTTAACGTCCGTTATGTTTAATACGCATGCAATCATGAATGACGTTTATAAACGGCCTTGACCGCCGCAATGATAAAATCCATTTAGACGTTTATAAACGTCTTTGACCGCACTTAAGTGTTACAAATTGGAATTGTCACCGAGGGGTGAGGGATTGCCCCTTTCCTTCCTCCCTGCCTCCGCGCCGGGGGGGGGGTCTTATAAGAGGGGTCTCGAGGTCTCCCCCCAGAATATTAAAGGATTGTCCAAGGGTCTCCCCTAGAATAGTAAAGGGAGGTCTGAGGGGCTCCCCCTAGAATAATTTTGATCAGTGGTGGCTCGTGAAATGCGATGTATTGCGATGTCCACTCCATTTCATACTAAAGAAAAGTATCGATTTATCGGGGGTTCAATTTCACCCCCTGACGATCGATACTTTTCTATAGTTTTAAATGGAGTAAACCTCGATATATCGCATTGCACAAGCCGCCTCTAATTTTGAAGTGAGAAAGTATTCGAGGGGTATTTCCTACAGTTTATTTTTCAGTTCTTTCATTCTCCAAAAAAAAAAACAAAACCAAAAACAAACAAAAAAAAAACAAAAAAAACAAAAATTGAAAATTAATTAAGTCAATTGAATTAACAATAATGTTAATTTTTCTTTCGACACTTTTTCAGCGTCTTTCCTCGCTCTGGGAACAATCATGGCCCTGACTGGCGGAGCTCATCGTCTGTGGTCTCACTCGGCGTACAAAGCAAAGTGGCCTCTTCGATTGCTCATGGCCGTTTTCCAAACGGTGGCCCTTCAAAAGAGTATCCTGACATGGGCCAGGGTCCATCGAGCTCATCACAAATTCGTGGACACGGACGGAGATCCTCACAGCGCAAAGCGTGGCCTCTTCTTCTCGCACATTGGATGGCTCTGCATTTTGCCTCATCCGGAGGCCCTCAAAAAGAGAAAGGCAATAGATACAAGTGACATAGAAGGAGATTGGATCGTCAAGTATCAGTACAAGTAAGATGTTTTATCTTATTATTTAAATAGCTGACAGTGGCGTAGCGTGCAATTTGGCAACGTTGCAGTTCTTCCATTTGAACCCATGAAAAATATCGAGCTATTGGGTGTTCGGTGAACACCTTCGCATTCGACCTTTTACATTGGTTTAAATGGACACAGTACGACGTTGCCAAATTGCATGCTTCGCCACTGATAGCTAAAGCAGAGAATACTAATAAATAATAATTTATAACGGGGCACTTGCAAAGGGTCTACAAGTTTGTGTTTATTTATAAAGGATTGATAGTTTATGATGAGCTGAGAACTAGAGGTAGTTTCAGAAGTGTGGGCGCACCTAGACCGATAATCTTTGGAATTTGTCAACATTATTTCTGATATTACTCGATGGAAATGAATGAAAATTAAATCGAGAGTTCACATTTCGATAAGGAACATTTTAAAAGCAAAAGAAGAAAGTCAGAGGCATAGTTCGGTTTTGATGTGAAGGAACTAAAGTTGAAAATTCGACAAAGATTATAGTTTAGGTGTGCCTACACTTCTGAAACGAGCTCTACGGTGCCTTTGCTTTTCCCTAAGTGTCCCGATTATGGAGATTCCAGAGACAAATAGGGACCTAGCACCCCGTATGCTTCCCGTGTTAGAAAAGTGAAGCAGGCTTAGCGGTCACAGTTTTGTTCGGGAGTCACCGGCTGCAACGATAAACATTGCCTACTGTTGAATGGTGAAGCTCAACAAAATGGCTGTGAGTGGTTTGCCGTCCCGGAAACGGAAAGAGGGTTTGCTTGTCGAAAGCAAAACACACGCTCATCAGTCAACAGTTGGCAACAGTTGGCCTGCAGATTTGTTCCTCTATTGATTAAGTATACTTTCATTTTCTTTATAAAAAACACAACATTTTCAGACCCTTGCAACCACCCCATTGCACCTTCCGACACTATGAGACGTCCTCATATTTTTCGAAAATCATAAATTATTTGATGTAGGTATAGTTTATTTACTACCTTGGTTTTGTCTGTGGTTTGACCTTTACATCTTTATACTCCTCTGAATTTCAGATATTACGTGCCACTCAGCGTCCTCCTTTGCTACGTCATCCCTACGTTGGTCCCTTGGTATTTTTGGGGTGAAGATTTTTGGATGGCTCATCTGGTCGCCGGTCATTTACGACACGTTTATGTTCTCAATGTAACATTTCTGGTGAACAGCGCTGCTCACAAATGGGGAACCAAACCATACGACACGTAAGTTTCTAGCTTTCAGCCAGAACTACTTGCCGATTTGCCTATAGATTTAATGACAATTTCAAATTCACTGATGATTCCACCGGTTGAGAAAAGATTACATAGTTCAATTCAGTGTATGACTGTAATTCACGAAAATACGTTGATCTGTAATCTCTTCTTAATCAGTGAAAACGCTGTTAATTAATTAAAATATCCAAAAGTTTTCAAAGTTATCGACGACCCTACCGGTTGAGAAAAAATAAAAGACGCTAGTATTTTCGTGCGTGACCGTCATACACTGAACTAAACTCTGTAATCTTTCCTCAGTTGGTGCAATCTTCGCTGAGTTTCAAAATGCCATTAAATCTACGCAAATCGGCAGCTCTGTTTTCAGCATCTACGTGGAGGCTCAAATACGATGGAGTGAAATCTTACGAAAAGTATATGTTTGTATGCTCCGAATTTGTTACTTATTTTCTCCGGTGGCTCTCAAAAATTTGCCAACCATGACTTTTGCCATTTCCCATGCAAAAGTATCGATTTCTCAATGGTTCGACGAACCTCCTGAAGATCGATTATTTTACATAGGTTTAAATGGAAAAAATTAATTGTTGCCAATTTTTACGAGCCTCCACTGCTTCTTCCGAGCTTGTTTTTTTTTTTTCATCAACTGTTTTTTTTTTTTTTTTTTTTTTTTTTAATTTGTTTATTTTTATTTTATCCGCCTTTTCTGTACAGCAAAGAACATAAAGTAAAAATATTGTAAAATTAATATATATAAAAAAAAGCGGCACAAGTACTAAAATCAGTCAAATCAAATTAAATTAAAAGAAAGATTCACTTGCGCGATTTTTTTTTTTTTTTAAATTTCATTCATTTTCATTTCATTCAAGAGTCCTTCTTTCAATTTAATTTAATTTGATTTTTCTGAAAAATATTGTAAACCCAATAAAAATATCGTTAAACAGTCTATGATCATTATGACTTATACTGTTCGTATTTGGCGTAGGTATTTTAAAGAAAACTTGTTTAAAGATAACAATTTTCCTTAATAAATTGTTTTCAAAAGAATTTAGGGTGAACCTCCGACCCCTCCACTTACGGCTAGTTGAGGAAAGTTTCCCCAGACCTCGCAAAGGGGATCTCACAACTTAACCCCTCTCCCCAAAAGCAAAGTCTAGTGCCGCCACAGCATTTAACCCGTTTTCGAAACCGAACACTGAAAAAAAAAAAATGCTAACTTTATAAGTATTTACTTACTTAAAAGTATGGTCAAGACTAAACATTCTTAGTTTTACCATTTAAAATAGTTAAATCAATCCCGTGCTGTTTTAATTTAGCTTTTTTTTCAATGGTAAAACTAAGAATGCGTTCAGTCTTGACCACATTTTTAACCCCTTATGGACCACGCCCGAGTATACTTGTTTTTCTCCTCTGTCCTATTTCAAATAGTTTCAGACTCAGTAGCGCACCGAGAGTTTCTTCATCTCTCTCTTTTCTCCATTAAGGAACGTATGTTAGACAAGGATGGACAAGGGGATAAAACCCCCTCCTTCTGTCCTTTTCCTACTCATACATTCAAATGGGAAATGAGAGAGATGGAAGAGATCCTGGTTGCGCCAGTGTTCAGACTTCATTCCGGATAAATGCGATTATCTATGAGTACACTTACAAGCAGGGATTGGGAGCCGGTGCCGTGGTCAGATCTGAATTTTATGTTTTCCTCGGCAGAAAACTATTCCCACAGTTTCCTGCCGAGGAGATCATAAAATTCAGATCCAACCAGATTAGATTTCGCCGGGCGCCTTCAATTCGTCGTATTGGCAATTCCCACTCCCCAGAGTACGAACAGTTAAAACTGTCGTCCCCAAGTAGACGGAAGAGTGGCGTTTTTTTTTTTTTTTTTTTTTTTTTTTTTTTTTTTTTTTTTTTTTTTTTTTTTTTTTTTTTTTAACTAACCTCGCCTTCAATTTGTCGTATAGGCAATTCTAACTCCCCCGAGCACGAACAGTTAACTACCTTCCCTATATGTATAAACAGAGAAATGGAGTTCTTTTGAACTAACCCGGTCTTTAGAGGGTTAAATGGGGCAGTTGCAAGGGTCTGAAATGTTGTGTTTTTTATAAAGAAAATGAAAGTACTTGATGAGCTGAGAACAAAGATGGCTTTGGTTTCTAATTGTTTCCCATTGTTCCGGAGATGTGGTTTTGGCCCTAAATACATTGTTTCAAATGGGAATTTCGCGTAGTGACGTCACTATGCTCACGATTTTTTACGACTTCACACGTGTGTATCTCCAAAACCGGAACACTTGGGAAAAAACCAAAGGCACCATTATTCTCCGCTCATCAAGTTCTATCACTTTCTTCATAAAAAACTTGAAATTTTAGACCCTTGCAACTGCCCTATTAGTAAATACTTAAAGTTAGATATCTCCCCCCCCTCCAGTGAAGGTGTAAAAATCATAATATTGATCAAAATGTTCCATGGTCCGTTGTTTCTAAAGGAATATAGATCCAGCTGACAACTGGCTGGTCTCATTCTTGACAACCGGGGAGGGATGGCACAACTACCACCACGTCTTCCCGTGGGATTACAAATGTGCCGAGCTGGGGAATTATACGCTCAACATGACCACGGCTTTCCTCGACTTTTGTGCTTGGGCGGGTCTGATCTACGACTTGAAAACCGTCTCGGTTGCTTTGACGGTGAAGAGGATTCTGAGGACGGGCGATGGATCTCACTCGATCTCGCATCGACACGAAGGCGGAACTTGGGGCTGGACCGACAAAGACTCTGCGAGCGAGGAGAAGCGCCTGGCTCTCGTTACAAACAAAAAATGCTCGTGATACTATATTGACTGTAATTTAAAGATGATGCTGTGATATTTCAACTGTAAATAAAATCCTAGTTTTATTAACCCCTTATGGGCCACGCTCGAGTATACTCGTTTTTCTAGCTCCTCTAGTGTATTTCACATTGTCTCAGTCAGGGGCGTCATTTCGGCTTTGGGGGGGGGGGGGGGGGGGGGGGATGTGCTGATTTTTTTTTTTTTTTTCTCATCAATATTATTTTAGACACTCTACAGCGCTGCACATCCTATATTTACGGCCCTAAATTCAAACTAAACTTGTTAATGACCACCAAATTCTAGTTTACGAAAGTTTTTTTTTAAAGTCTCCAAAAAAAAAAAAAAAGTCACCTCTTTTTTACTTTTGGCCGACCCTTTGGGGGGGGGGGGGCGCAAATGACGCTACTGGTCTCAGTCTTCATTCCGGATAAACGCCATTATCGATGAAGATAAGGTCTCGTCAAGCGCCTTCAATTCGTAGGATAGGCAATTCCAACTCCACCGAGTACGAACAGTTAACTACCTTCCCTCTAGAAGCTAAGGGGTGGTGTTCTCTTGAACTAACCTGGTCATTAAAGGGTTAATAATAATACCTTGAAAATAATCATTTAAACCAAGCACACTATGGTCTAAAATCGTCAGAAAGTGACCAAAAATCAAAAAGTAAATTCCTCATCAATTAATTTATCATCTATAAACTTTCAAGACTAATTATAATCAGAGACGAAGCTTTTAAACAATCGGATCAAACCTAGAAATGTCACTGAAAAGTTTTAGATTAAGCTGAAAAGGTCGAAAACGGATGATTTTTGATGACTTCTTTTGCACTGATTTTTGGCCAGATTGTTGTAACGGCAAGATTGTAATGGTGGTTCAACGCAGGTATCATGGAAGATTCCTGTCTATTATGTCACTTTTTCTACGGAAACACAGAGATATGTCTCAATTTAGATGGGAATCTCCCAGGATACCTGCATGGCTCCGCCATTAAACCCGATTCTGAGAGTGAACTTCGTGATTTTTTAGTGTACTCATCGTCATTTTTACGGGTATTTATGCAAGAAAGAATCAACTCTTTAATCCCCAGTAGCAAAATGTTTTTCCACTATTTGATTCCATGTAAAACAATCGATTCGATTGTGCAGCTGTACTTCACCTGCAATCGATTGTGGTACATAGATTCAAATGGAGTGAAAACGTTGTTGCCGAATTGCAGGACCCGCCACTGGGTTAACCCTTCACGCACGGTCAGGGACACACGAAAAAAGCTTCATTTATGATCGAAAATAACGAAATAACTAGGATTCTAAAATACTCTAAAAAGCTTAACCCTTAACTGCAGATGAGCCCAGATCTGGAACAATTACTTTGAAGCCTTATATAAATGTAGGAGACTTGAGTTGTACTGTCGCTGCATGGTGGGTCACATGCGGAACAGATATTAAACGAGTAAGAATTGTCAATTTCGTCCTAGAGCGCGCAGCACAGGATATAGAGAACGTGCAGAGTGGTTGAAAATAGCTTACTGAAAATCTGATAGAGATTTTCCGATTTTCATTGTTATGTTTGAGAGTAACGCAGGGGTACCATGTACAAAAAAAATATAACTATTGAAACTTACTAACTTATTTTTTACTACTTTAATTTTTTTTTTTTTTTTTTTTTTTAGCCTGAAAACTTTATTTTCAGTTGCATGGATACCTAAATGCGGGTAAGGCCATATTTGGAACAATTAATATTCAGGCTCTTTACCATTGAAATATAATGGAAAGAATTTTTTCACTATTTTTCCCTGTCTCAAGGATCAAAATTGTACTGAAAAAAAAAAGTCTTTTATTGAAAAAAAAAAAAAAAATCATGCAGTAAAGGGTTAATTGGTTACTTTTTTTTTTTTTTTAAACCAAACAACGCACCTGAAACATCACATTAAATCGTCTGTCGCGACTTTTCATTTCATCGATTCGATCCGCGGCTTAGAGCGTTAGAGCTCGTCCCAGAAGAGCAAGCGGACCCCGACCGATAGTTCTTGAAATTTTCCCGAGCCCAAACGCAATTTCCAGTAATGGAGCTCTTGCACGGTTTTGCTGTAGGCAAATGGAATATCAATACCAATATAAAATGCTGCGAAAATAACAATGAGACCATTAAAAAAGTCAAAAACTCACTCCTCGGAGAGAAAACTTAACTTGAAATTTCGGGTGACCACCCTTACATGTATGCACCAACCTCGGATTCCGACCCCAAACAAAAGAACATAACCAACGAATTTGAACAATGAGATTAATGAATTTGCGTTCAAAAAGTAAATTTGAAGGAATTGAAGGTCCATTTTTTACACATTTTGTCACTATGAGCACGGTGATAACTACAGAAAAGTTCTACGTTGCGAAGTAAACGAGGAAGACGGACACTTCATTTCATGTCCTGTTCTTTTGTTTGGGGTCCGAATCCAAGGTTGGTGCAACGCAAGGGTTATCACCCGAAATTTCAAGTTAAATTTTCTCTGTGAGGAGTGAGTTTTAGACTTTTTCAATGGTCTCATCCGTTATTTTCGCAGCATTTTTCATCAGAATGGGTCTGTTGCACACTTTTGATACAGCGCTATAGAGTGTTCAATCTCATGTAAAATCGCGTGAAAAGTCCATTGGTGGCATCAGAAAGTCATAAAATGCAGTATAAAACTCACGAGAGATGTTTAATGAAATCCAAGATGGCGGTAAAATATTGAGCAACCTGAATGCATGCACCACGAACATCCAAGGATAGCCAACCTCTCAATATCGATCACACCCAAACACAACGTAAATAAACACATAGCCTCTGAAGCTGTGAGGTTGTCAACGTTGGCAATTCTTGGATGTTAAAGGTGCATGCATATACAGATTGCTCGATATTTTACCGCCATCTTGGATTTCATTAAACGCCTCTTGTGAGTTTATCATCGCATTTCATGACTTTCTGATGTCTCATCCAATGGGCTTTTCGGGCGATTTTACATTAGTTTCAACACTCTTAATCGATGTAGCAAAAGTTTGCAACAGACCCATTGATAGGCCATAGTCTACAGCAAAACCTTTGCAAGAGCTCCATATCTCATAACGCGCGTTAGGAAATTAATGCAAATACCGATCGATTGCGTCAGTGGTGCCCATCCCCCCCTGGCAAGTATACGAGTTCCCCCCCTAAATTCAGTCAAATGTCCCCCCCAAATTTGGGGCGGCCCCACATATTCGACGGGGGGTCCGGGGGGCCTCCCCCTGAAAATTTTGAAAACTGAGGACCCTCAGAGCGCAATTCTGAGCACTTTCAGTGACTTTCAGCTTGCTCTATGGCACTTTTTTTTCGCCTTGTTCCGAGGGCATTCATCATTTATTTTTCATCAACAAGTCTTATTAGAGAGATGTTATTTTATTTATGATGATAATTTATAATAGTAATAATAATAGGACATCAGACGTCTAGATTTTGAACATGGTTCCTTATAATTACAATTACATGAAAAAATACACAGGTGTAGGTATAACTAACATTTGAACTCAGTTTTTAAAGATGAAGAAAGGTTAGGTAAGTAATTATTAGAGTCCCTTGATGGAAATATTGTATAGGGAGTACCGACACGACGCTTTATGCATTTTGACAGGAGTCGATTTTGTCGACCGCGTGAACACATTCGAAGGTTAAGTTCGACAGTGGACCAGCGGTGGACAGGCGGATTTGCCGGCATTCCGGTCCGTTCCCGTGTGTTCCTCAACGAATCGACTCCTTCGTGTGGAGCCTTCGATGTCGTCGACTCCTCCTCGACTCCGTGAGAGCCTAAAACCAACGACCAATCACAACTCGTTGAGCTCGTGTCGGTACTCCCTATACAATACTTCCATCAAGGGACTCTAGTAAGTATGGGTGCACGGACCTCCTTGAGTTTAGTTCTCAGTTTAAATACAAATAACTAAGTACCTGTGCCTACAATAATAAGTATTTTTGATTTTGGCTTTTTACTTGTTGAGGAGAAGTTTTCTAAATATTTTGGAAGTTATTGCGACAGCATCAATTATTTCATTGTTTTTAATACTGGATAAAATGTCGGCCCCACTTGCAGAAAAATCGCGGGCCGCATCGCCCACAGGCAAGCCACTAACTGTGCGGACCCATTGGGGGGGCCTGCCCCCCCAGAAAATTTTTCTAGCTGCACCTATGGGTACTTGAAAGTTCAAAACGGAAGGGGGAGGGGAGATTCGTCCGAAATTTAAATTCTTTTTTTTTTTTTTTTTTTTTTTTATTTGAAACTACAAGGTGGAACTGGGGCACGACAGCTCCCCAGCCCGAAGAAAAAGTTTACAATACATGAAATCTTCAAAGAATTAATTCATATTACTATAATTAAGGCGAAAAGGAATAAAAATGTTTGGTACGAAGGGTACCATAAGATGATTGAACTGCCCATTGGGACAATGGGCAGTTTTTAATTTATAGGTTTTTTGGTTAAGAGTTTATGTCTTTAATTAATTAATCTAGGAGTATAACAGTTCCTATTGAAGGCAGGAAGAAAAAAAAAAAAAAAAAAAAAAAAATATGAGAATGAGAAGGAAGCTGAAATTGATATGAGAAACGGAAAGATGACACAATAAGCTGAATTAAATATGAATCAAGTTAAACGGAAACAATTTGGATTAGAGCTATTACGTGGGTGCAAGGAAATAAGAAGTGAATTTGTCTTTAGAAAATTGATAGGAAGTATAGAATAAATAGATCAATAGGACGACAAAATGATAACAATGAGCTTGGAATGAGGCAGAGGTAATGTCATTACATTACATAAGGTTAGTTAGACAGTCCGCGACGTTGTCAAGTGGCTTGCGCCTCTTTAAACGTCTTAGACCGTCGTTGTAGTGAGAGAAAAGGGAAAAAGCTTTATCATTAGGGTGCCTACTGAGTCGTTCAGCGTAACCCAACGATAACTGCGTTATGGTATCTTGCACTGTAGGGACTCCAAGGATATGGTGGATTACATCATTCATGATGTAATCATCCCATTTGACACCTGAGAGTCCGCGCAGTATATAATTTTCCGCTGTTTGAATGCGGTTGATGAGGGTGGGGCTAGCGCACCCCCAGAGCTGGCAACCGTATGTCCACACTGGTTTTATTATCATTTTGTAAAGGAGAATTTTGTTAGCTAGGGAGACTCCACTTCCTGGTCGGAAGAGCCACCACATTCGTTTGAATTTGTCTAATACTTGGCGCCTTTTTCTCTGGATATGTGGCCCGTACGTGAGTTTTGAATCGAGCAGCATACCCAGATAATTTGCGGTTTTTGTTTGAGGGATAACATTCCCGTCCAGATAGACAGGAGCTGGATGGGTTCTGCGGTTAGTGAAGGTGACATGCTGAGACTTCTGGCAATTAAGCAGAATTCGCCATCTTTTACAGTAACCAGAAGTCTCATCAAGCCCCCCCTGCAAGTCCTCTTTGGCTTGCCTTGGATCGTGTCCAATGGAAGCAAGGGCTGTATCATCAGCAAACTTAGCCTTTTTAACTCTTGACATTTTTGGAAAGTCGCTGAGATAAATCAAAAACAAGATAGGTCCACACACTGAGCCTTGTGGTACACTAGCGGAGATTTCTGAGAATTCTGATACCGCATCCCCGTGCCTGACTCTAAAAGAGCGGTCCGAGAGGTACGATACCAGAATCTCGTAGTAATTAATAGGAAGAAGTTTAAGAATTTTGAATAACAGTCCCTCAATCCAGACACGATCGAAGGCCTGCGCAATATCTAAGAAGGCCGCAGAACACACCAGCTTGTGTTCCATGGCTCTTTCGACCAGGTTTACGATTCGGTGGACCTGCTCTATAGTGGAGTGTCCCCGCCTAAATCCAAATTGGTGGGGTGGAAAAATTTTGCGTTCGTCAATAATAGGCTGGAGACGCTTTAGGAAAAGCCGCTCGAAGAGTTTCCCCACAATTGACAAAAGAGATATGGGGCGATAGGATGAGGCCAGTGCTGGGGGCTTGCCGCTTTTTGGGATTAGAATTACCTCTGCCTTTTTCCAAGCAGAAGGGACATGTCTGAGCTCCAGTGCTGCATTAAATATATCCGCCAGTTTCTTTAGAGCCAAATTAGGAAGCTGTTTTAAAAGCTCCCCCGTGATCAAATCCATCCCAGGGGCTTTTTTAGTTTTAATTTTAAATTTAATCATATCAGCCACTTCATGATGAGAAATTTTTGCAAATTCGTCAATAGGGTTGGGGGTTAATTTTGTCATCTCGGTGCCCAGATCTAAATCTGAGTGGACCGTTTGATGGGGTTGGAAAACGTCGGCCAGATGGCGTCGAAATTCATCGGCCGCCTCCTGGTACGACCTAGTCCAAGTCCCGTCTGGTCTTTGAAGGGGTTGTTTGAATCTTTCCTCTTTTTTTAAATACTTTGTGACTTTCCACAATGAATAATCCGTCTGGAAAGTTGGAGTCAATGATTGTAGGAAGTCGCGAGTTTTGTTCTCGCGGAATTCAGAAATTTTATTGGTAGTAATCCGATTCACTTTATTGAAGTATTGCCTGTCCCGGTAGAAACGCGACTTGTTCCATTTGGCACGAGCGCGTCTTCGCTCTTGAATCAAGTCTCGTAGTTCCCGGGGCAGTGTAAGATTAGACTTATTGTATTTTCTAACTGGGGTTGCTTTTTGTGCAGCTGATATGATCAAACCCGCCAAATTTTCAGCTTCTGTTTCCAAAATCATAATAGAGTCGATTCTGAGACGAGAGATTTGAGAATTTAGAATGGACCTAAATCTATCCCAGTCGGTCCCCGAATTAGTAACATGGTTACATTTCCGGAGAATGATTGAGTTATGCAGGGCCAATTTGATGGGTATATGATCAGACGTCATGTCAAGATCAGATCCTACAGCCAAGTAGTTCCTAGAAACATTTTTAATGATGAAGAAATCTAGAATATCGGGTATTTTATCTGGATCAGAAGGATAGTATGTGGGAAACCCATCGGTTATAGGTGCACCGTTAATTTCTTGAAGGACAGGGAGAAGATGTCTACCCCTGGGGTTGTTAACTCTACACCCAAAATTTGTGTGTTTTGAGTTCCAATCACCCCCAAGGATAAACCTTTTTGGGATGGAGTCGAAAAAATCTAAGAAAGTTTGTTTATCGAATCCCCTAGCGTTGGGGGGACAGTACACAGCTCCGACAAAAATTTCGCCCAGATTTGTCTTAATACTGACCCCCACGGCCTGTATGCATTCGGTGGACACGTTTAAATTTGGATCATAAAAGTGAGGTATGTTACTTTTAATTAACAGCCCGACACCACCCCTACAATTACAGCTGGGGTGGTCGACACGATAAAAAGAGAATCCTCTGGGTTTCCCACGGTAATGCAGCCCTGGAGCTAGATGGGTTTCTGAAAAAAGAACTATATCAAAATCACCATCAACAATGTAACGGTCAATTTCGTCTGATCTAAAATTTAGACCGTTACAGTTGAAGCATGCGACTTTAATTACGTCTGCCATTTCTAAGAATTGGTCCAGAGCCAGCCGCCCGGATGGGGCGTTGGTTTTCCAACTTGGCCACTCTCTCAGTTAGGACTGTGAGGGTAGACAAGATTTTAGTCAATGTCAACTCCATATCTGATGGGGGTTGTTGTTGTAGCTGGATACCTTGAGAGGTTGAAGGGGGAGATTGAGCGTTATTTTGAGTCCCAAGAGCTGGGAATTCTCGTTGGTCTAAAAGGTTTGGCTCTCGCAGAGTGTCTCGAAAGGAGACTCCTTTCTTAAGGGTAGTTTTTGGGGTAGGAACTTGTTGCAATCGTTTCTCAGTTTTAGTGTTAATTTTTTATCTAGAGCGCGTTTGAGAGTTGCTTTCTTTTCTTGTGTCACCTCTTTTGCAATTAGGCAACCTAGATAGTTGGCAGGGTGGTTTTGTCCGCAGTTTGCACACTTCGGGTTGGGGATGAATTTAGGTAGTGGACAATCCGTGGTTAGATGTTCTTGGGCACATCTGACACAATGAGGGGTGTAGTTACAGTATTTAGCTGTATGGTCAAAGGCTTGGCATGCTTTGCATTGAACCAGGGTGGTTTTCGGGTTTGGGCGAACTGGTTCAATCACTACAAGCATATTAGCAATTGTTTTAATTTCAAAAATTTTTTCAATATCATCAGATTTTTCAAATGATATTGCAAAAAGATTCAGCGGAGTTATTATTGTTTCAAAGTTAGGATTCGTAGTTGTTGGAATGGTGATAGCTTGAGCTGCTTCTTTATCAGGGGAGTTTTCGGAAATAATAGGAGGTGGTTCCTGACTATCTTTAATTTTTTCGTTGATATCATTACCTGTTGCAGGGGTATTGATAGCAAGTTCATTACTCTTTTCTGCTGTTTCCATCTCTGCGTTAGATTTGGAAGGAGATAAATCTGAACTATCGGGGGTAATTTGAGAATTTGTATCATTTTTCGAAATAGGTTTCCTATCTTTCCTGATTATATTGATTGCATCGATAGGTTTGAAACCTTGGAGAGTTAAATCCTCCAGGATTTCATTGGGGGAGATGGAGTGGTGCAGCCCCTTTGCCATCACTCTTATGGGACGTCGATTTTTGTTTTCGTACGTATTATGTTGCAAATTATTCTCCTTGAGAGATTTGATAATAACCGCATGCGTGTCATCATCTGACGGATTAATTTTAAAACAATTTTGAGGCAGGATCTTGGATGACCATTTAGTCCTGTCTACGTTTTTAAGCACATTACATAAAAATACAAAATCAGTATCCGTGGCCGTGATGATAGGTGGTGGTTTTAGAACTTTGGCTATTTTGATAGTTGGTTGTTGTGAAGAGGGGGTGGATAAGGTAGTATTTTTCTTACCCTTTTCGATAGCTTTATCTACTGTTTTTCGTTGTTGCTGTTGGTGTTGGCGTTGTTGGGCCTCTTGTCTTTGCTGGACTCGCTTAGCAGCCTTTTTTATAACTGGGTTGTTTGATCTGGAGGGGGATTGAAAGACTTCCTCATCTGACCCCAGAGTTAAATCGGGTTCATAGGTTGACTCATCAGTATCCTCCTCCTCGGATGGTAGTTCAAATCTGTTATTGGTGTTCTTTGCAGCTATAGAGTGGACCTTCTTCCGTTGATCTTCAGCTCCTTTGCTATTTTTTCTTTTAACGGATGGAGTGACAAATCCTTGTTGTTGGTTGTCAGGAACGGATAATTTTTCGGTTAATATCTTCAATTGATTTGTCAGATCTTGAATCTGCAGTTGTAATTGGGCATTCTGTTGCTTCAGGAATTTAATGAGTTCAGCACTGTCACCAGATTCCGACAAAGAGGGAGTGCTGTTTACTATATTGGTACCTGAGGTGGAGTTGCTTTGTTGAGAGCTCAGCTTTGAATTTACAGGGCTAACAGTTCTAAGAGACCCACGTACCTGATGTAATGGTTGCGAGAGAAAACTGGTAAGAGTTTTAGTTTCTCGCTCATTTTTGCATATTTGGTCAATACAGTCTGTAACTCGATGTTTAATACATTTGCATACTGCACAGTGCACTGCGTTGTGAGCGAAACACGGGATCATAATGACGAAATGATTTATTCGTATGAAACGCTAAAAATTATTCCCACCCATTGTGGGGGGGAATAAGAAAGAAAAAACAACAAACTATAAAATTGAGAACATTCAGCGGCGCGTTTTAAATTCGAAAATTTAACATCACGTCACACGATCTGATAGGAGCGCGTTCCGCTACGCGACCGACTCGTACGAGAGCTCAAGCCGGAATCACTTACTTAATAATTAAGTATTCACTATTCAAGTTGGGCGTGAGACGTACATTCACTTGCTCATCTTTGCCCTTAAATTCTAGTCTAACAACTTGAAAATAATTTTTAGCGGAAAGAGTTGAAATTTAGGATGGATCAGGAAGGAGCTAGCAAAAATGACTGCGAAGAATGCATATTTATAGTTAGGTAAAAGGAAGAAATTTTGGCGGAATTTGAGTAAAAAGGGTAAATGACCATTCACCGTAGAACGACAAGACGGTCATGGGCGTAGCTAGGGGGGTCCCGGGGGTTGGCCCCCCAGAGGGCTCGTGCCCCCCCAGAAAAATTGCTGATAGGAAAGTCACCAATAACGCAGATACCCTGGGGGGGCTGCCCCCCCAGAAAATTTTTCTAGCTACACCTATGAAGACGGTTCGAAATTCAAAAATCGAATGGCCGTGACTATTTTCGCAAGAGAGGGGCTTCAATTGAGGGGGGAAACTGAGAGGGAGTACTGAGGAGGGGGAATTAAAGGGGGGCCTAAATTTTATGGCCATATATGAAGGCTGATAAAATGCAAATCAAAATTTGTGAAAATCTTGAGTGATGACAACTGTAAAATAGTCCTTATCGTCTTACCTCTGATATTTCAACACCCCCCCCCCCCATTTCCAATACCCCTTTGAATTGGAGCTCCCCCCCGTTCCAACTACCCCGAATTTCAGCACCCCCCTAATTTCAACCGTCCCCTAAGTTTCGACTCCACCCTTCAATACAGCTCACACAAATTTCAACTCTCATGGCTATATATAGCAGCCCCCCCTGAATTTCAATCCTCCCCCCAAAATGTTGAATTACATTCAGGGGGGGAGGTTGTCACATTGATAAATATAAGGGTTCACATGTAAAACAGAGTGCAAATTGGTAAAATCGAGACTATCTTACGAGAGGAGGGATCTAAATTGAGGATTGAAATGATGGTTAGAGCGGACCAAAAAAAAAAAAAAAAAGGTCCCCCCCTATTTCAAAAAAGTTGACGAGTTACTCGTATGAAAAACCCGACCTGGGCATCACTGGATTGCGTGGTAAACATGCAGTACATTAACGAAACCGGCGCGACGATGGGAAACATTAACATAATATCCGCGCTTGCCACTTGCGAACGGGCCAGAAGGAGGAAAGTGAGAGTAAGCACTGGCAATTGGCATATGCAATCGCCAATGGTGATCATCATTTTCTTGAATGAATCAACTTCCAGCCAGAGCTCGTTTCACGAAAGAAGGCCGATGACAGATCATGCGGCTCGCTGCGCAAAGACGTGTTTGCGTTCCTCGCACATGCGCACAAACGCAAACTCGTCTCTGCGCAGTAAACAAACCCATCTGTCATCGGCCAACTTTCGTGAAACAATCTCTATGGAGTACGATTCTCCCCCGAGTTCGCGCCTTCGCCGTGACCTTGATCTTAAGTTGGATTTCCATTCAATGCGAGAAATGTAGGTTACGAGGTAAAATTCAAGGAAACGATAAATATAGGACAGAATATTTTCATTTGTTTCCACGAATCTAACAAGTCGCATCGCGGCAAACCTGTGTTGATATACAAAGGGAATCTTTCTCTGACAATAAAGTACCTTCCCCGGGGAGTGGTTAGATAGCTGACATTATGGAAGTAAGTCCCATGTTTACAATTAATTATAATTTACTAGCAAGCTGTAATTATAGAAGAGCGTTTCCATCAGTGGCGGATCCGGGGAGGGGAACGGGGGCAGTGGCACATTCCCCCCTCCTCCCCGGAGAAATGGAGCTGTTGCAAACTTTTGCTACAGGCTTATTAAAAGTGACGTTGGGGTTAACCCCTGTAAAAATAACGATTAGCGCACTAAAAAATCACGTAATAATCCACTCCCGAACTCATTAAGTGCTTTCAAACGTGAGATCGTAATGGCGGCCATTGCCGCCTAACAGTAGCGCACCGAGAGTTTCTTCATCTCTCTCTTTTCTCCATTAAGAAACGTATGTTAGACAAGGATGGACAAGGGGATAAAACCCCCTCCTTCTGTCCTTTTCCTACTCATACATTCAAATGGGAAATGAGAGAGATGGAAGATATCCTGGTTGCGCCAGTGCCGCCTAAATCTTATGGCAATTGCATGCATTTTCTTCTTCTTGTGTGGTGTCGCGAGAGCACCTCGTGAGGATGGAACTGATTGAGATAGAGAAACCCAATGTAATCGGCGGCCACGGCCGCCATTACGGTCTCGCGTTTTAGAGCATTGTGTGAGTTTGGTAGTGGATTTCGTGATTTTTTAGTGCGCTAATTGTTACTTTTACAGGGTTTTACCCCGTAATCAACTATGAATGAGCATGTAGCAAAAGTTTGCAACAGCTCCATTGTCTGAATCTGCCACTGGACACCGAGTTCAAGTCCTGTTTGGTCTCTTTCATGCGCGCATTTTAGGATTTGAGCTTTTTTGAGATTTGATTGAACCGCGCGCGGTTCGAAAGAGGACCATTTTTTCTATTTTTTTTTTTTTTTTTTTTTTTTTTTTTTTTTTTTTTTTTTTTTTTTTTTTCCGACCACAAAGGGATTTTCTTTTTATACATTTTTTTCGTGATAGTGTTTTGTGTTGCAATCGATTGGAATTCCCCCAACCCCCCCCCCCCCCCTCAGTCATAGCCTTCAAAAATATAGATTTTCGATCATAGAAATGTTGGCAAAATTCAGATTTCGGTAAAAAGGCGTATAAATTGTTCCATAAAACAATCTGTCATCTACCGCCCTGATGCGAGGTATGTATACTATTTAGACCTCTGAAATTTTGCATAGTTGTCAAAGGATACTTGTTCTTTAACCCTTTCATGCACGTATTTTGGGGATTTGACTTTTTTTTTTTATTTTTTTTAGACCGTTCAAAAGAGGGCAATTTTCTAAGAACTTTGGGGGTCACACTATTTTTCGCAAAATGTCCATTTAAGTTCCATTGAATCCCATGTTCAGTGGTGGCTCGTGCAATGTGGCAACAACGTAAGCCCTCCATTTAAACCTATGTTAAACAATCGATCTTCAGGAGGTGCAATGCTCCCCCAAGTTATCGATACTTTTGCATAGGTTTAAATGGCAAAAAGTATAGTTGCCAAATTGCACGAGCCACCACTGCCCATGTTATATAAAATGGTATACACATATGTACCACTTCCTGTAAAAAGGTTAAAACTGATCTTAGTTTTTTGAAAAATATTAATACTTTTGAAAATATGAAGCCACTAAACTTTCAATTGCGTTTTTCTCAAAACTATAATTTTATTTTTATTTTTTTACGCCCTTTTACCGAAATACTACTCAGTTATTGAAAAAAGCCGCGATTGCTTTTTTTTCTCAGAAAATATCTCGGACGTTGTACCTACAACCCAGCTGTAGAGATAATGATACGGAGTTTTGATACTGCTCCTCCGTTCTGATGATTGCAATGACTGATGACTGATGACTGATGACTAACGGTGACAGATATCTGTAGAGCTAGCAACTGTCATTTGAGCGACTTAGGGTCAAATTTAGAAGCTGGTTCGAATCTTTTCAACTCTACTTCCAAAATGAAGACTTCATCGCCAGATTCTTCCTTTCTTAGAACTCTCCTACTTACGTCCTGGGTTCAGCAGTCTGGTCGTAATTTGCTGACGTATTATGACCTCTTGAAGCTTTCCCTGAGGCGTATCTACGAACTTTTTTGGTGTGAGTCATTTATTAAATTTAAAAATAGTTGGAAGGTATTGGGACAGGGAACAAATAATGTTTGGTCCCGAGCGTAACTTGCGCATGGTCACGTGGGGTGCGTATAGGCTCTCTGATTGGTCGAAACCGCACGCAATTCAACTTGCGCACTCTGCCGGGACCATACATTTTTTGGTCCATGGTCTATTATGATGTTTGTTTCTGTGTAAACTTTGATCAAGGAGGAAAGTATAGATTACTATAACTTTTGATACGTATCTGCCTGAGACAGAATATGTGTAGTGTGTACTCTTAATCGTGCGGCGATGTAATCTGAACTATACTTATTGCATCGACGAGAATTGAAGGCGCACTTAACAATTTGTCCTTTTTTGTGATGTCATGAATCTGGAGTCTTAGCGATGAATTCTGTCATACCTGCTGTCTGAAGTCATAGCTGTGAAACTATTCGTATAACATGGTAATTCTACTTTGCAACACAATAATATTACTGCAAAACACAGTAAATACATCGCTAAACACGAGGATTGTTATCCGTTTTAGTGATGAGCGGAAAATTTAAAATCCTGGAATCTGATTTGATTAGATGCTTTTTTTACATTGTAAATCTGACGTCTAATTGGTCAATTTTTAATTTCCCGTTTGCGATAGTTTTACCATGATTTTTTGTCTCCGTGTATCAGTTAAAAAGCCACAACATTTCAATGATTCCCATTGAAATGTTGTTGCCTTTGACCGAAATATTTATTTGTTTGCGCTAGCTTCGCATGTTTCAACGGCTCTATTTCCAAAAAGTTCTCTAGCGTCAGTGGAAATTCCTATTATCACAGAATCATCCACCTAATTTAATTTAATCAGGGCCGGATTTAATGCGGGGCGACCGGGGCGCGCGCCCCGGGGCCCCCACCAACAAGGGGCCCCCACAACAAAGCAGGTCCTTTTTTTTTCGTATTGATGGTTGATGAACTTCCTTTTTTCTATCATTACAAGACTGTAATAGCTCGGCAATGTTGGAAGTGAAGCTTTTTGTAAAATAACCCTTAAAAAAATTAAGAAACACTAAAAAATACCAACGAAACTTTAAAAATTATTAATGACTTTTTTATCAGGGTAATAATTTACTTCTTTCACTCGATATGCCTTTAAAAGTAGGGACTTTATAATTTATTATTCCTAAGACTTACCAGTAGGGGGGCCCCCACCAAAGGTCCGCCGCCCCGGGGCCCCCTGCAACCTAAATCCGGCCCTGAATTTAATATCATATTTTTGTATCGCCCGATTTTTAATGATGACTTTTTAATACTTTACCATTTTACTGTCACTATTTTTTTCTTAATTTTTTTCCTGCAGACGAATTGTCGATGGACCCAAAAGTTCGGCTCAGTCCTTGGTTGCCTCCTGTTGAAGATGAAGTGAAAGTATCTCCAGACAAAATTTTTTTTATGAGGTTCACTCGAATTTACTTAGTCCTCATTCATTTTTTAGCTCTTATGGGAGCTTACTACTTTCTGACAGCTAAATTAAATTTCTATACTTATTTGTGGGGTAAGCATCATGAACTTTCGTCATGTTTTTCAGATACTTAGAAAATTACTGAGTCTGAAAAAAGACATCACGTGATACTCATCAGATTAATTTTCTTTGAAATTTATTTGTGGATTGATTGAGGATTACTGAATATATGTGTATATTTGAGCTCAGTTTGGTCCGAAGTACACATACTTCTCAGAGTCCCTGTAACGAATTATAGGTGTTATTTTTACGCTCACCTTTAGTCGTTAACGGAGAATCTTAACCCTTTACTGCATGATTTTTTTTTTTTTTTTTCAATAAAATAATTTTTTTTTTTTTTTTTCAGTACAATTTTGATCCTTGAGACAGGGAAAAATAGTGAAAAATTCTTTCCATTATATTTCAATGGTAAAGAGCCTGAATATTAATTGTTCCAAATACGGCTTTACTTGCATTTAGGTATCCATGCAACTGAAAACAAAGTTTTCAGGCTAAAAAAAAAAAAAAAATTAAAGTAGTAAAAAATAAGTTAGCAAGTTTCAATAGTTGCGTTTTTTTTTGTATATGGTACCCCTGCGTTACTCCAAAACATAACAATAAAAATCGGAAAATCTCTATCAAATTTTCAGAGAGCTATTTTCAACCACTCAGCACGTTCTCTATCCTGTGCTGCGCGCTCTAGGACAAAATCGACAATTCTTACTCATTTAGTACCTGTTCCACATGTGACCCACCATGCAGCGACAGTACAACTCAAGTCTCCTACTTTTAGATAAGGCCATGGGCGCCCGCAGGGGGGGGCAAGGTGGGGCACTTGCCCCCCCCCTGGAATTCAAAACAGTCAAAATTTCGCGAAGAAAAATGAAAGGACCGAAAAAAAATGAAATGTGAATCTAAGGAGTAATATAGTTGACGAACTTTATTATTAGTTTATGTTGTAATTTTAACTCACTTTTTGCAAGGAATAGTAGAATTATACATTTACTTACCATTACTATCATCTGTTGTCCGTTTCTTCATAAAATCGAACACGTCTAAATTATTATTACTATTCGGATACACCTAAAATGGCTTAATAATTGTACACTTTTTGTATGAGGGGGAAAAAAAAGGTCTTCCCTTCTTCCTCGGGGGGGGGGGGGGGGTCCCCCTTGACCCCCCAGTGGGATTCAAAAATTTTGCCCCCCCTTGGAAATTTTTCTGCGGGCGCCCATGGATAAGGCTTCAAAGTAATTGTTCCAGATCTGGGCTCATCTGCAGTTAAGGGTTAAAAAGCAATGCGTGAACGATACGAGCCACCGAATTTTACTGAGAAAAAATTTCATGAGAAATTGTGCCCAAAACACAATTTTTTCGACAAATTATGCTCGGAAAAAGCGCAACTTTGAGGAACGTCAGCACGTCTGCAAGCATATTTCAGGAAGATACCCTGAACATAGCTCCGTAGCCAGGATTATTTTTTTTCTTTCTCTTTGCCCGTTTGACTGCGTGTGTTAGAAAAGGACAGAAACAAGGGCTGAGATCACGTGACAGCCCCTACATTCATATTTTTCTAACACATGCGTTCAAATGGGCCGTGAGCGAGAAAAACAAAATCCTGGCAACAGCTATGACCCTGAAAATTTCAAGCTGAAACACTCAAAAAATAAAGCCGGAAATTATGAAATACGAAAATTCCTATAAGCCTCAATGAGTGCGAGTGAGGCAGATAGTATTATCACTCGCACTCACTCTCACTCACTAAGCTGACGGGCGAAATGAATTTCATAATTTACGGCTTTAATTCTAAACCAATTTTACTTATTTTGGGCTCCAAAAATTCATAAAAAATTTCGGAGGTGCTGACGTTCTTGGATTTTGCGATTTTTTTCTCTTTTTTTTTCAATTTAAAATGCCAAAAACACGGCTTTTCCCAAAAGCGACTAATGGCGCTATCTATCGGATTGAAATCTGGAAAAGTTTTGCCTAGAATCACCTTAACCCTTCAATACCTGGTGGACATTTCAATGTACATCTGAATAGCATATAGAATCTTATGGAGAAAATGAAAATATGATGTGCATATCGTTTTATATCAGAAAATTGTGCCCAGATCAGCTATGATGGCCAAACATCCATTCCTGAACAAAAAGCCCTAGTAAGAATGTTCCATGACCAATTTTGGAAATTCCTCACATTTTCATGGAAACTGAGTATTTTTCCATGGAAATCAGTGTGTTTTCCATAGAAATTGATGTAGTTTCCATAACAATTGGTTTCCACGGAAATTGCATCAATTTCCATGGAAATTGATTTCCATGTATTTGCTGTGGACAAATCCTTAAATCTGGACACATCGCGAAGCGTCTAGACACTTCGCGATGTGTCCAACGCCGTTTTGACAAATCCCGAAATGAAGAAAAAACAGACGATTTGTCTGGACAATTCGCGATCTGTCCAACACCTGTTCTGACAAATCCCGAAATGAAGAAAAACAAATACGATCTATCTAGACAAATCGTAATTCGACATTTCGTAATGTATAATACTTAAAATAATAAAAATTATTTGGTAGGTTTGGCGTTGCTGGTTTGCAAATCAAAGTACCAACGAATTATCTGGCCAATTCAGAGCTGTTTTAAGAGGGGAGATGACTTTATCTGTGCACATCTCATGAATGGACGGCATCTTCACATTGTTGCCTGACCAATTTCAGTATGCTTAATTAGTTACTGAGCTCTAGTGCAAACGAATTCCGAAGTCGAGTAGGAAGAATCGAAGATAGGTGGTAACGGGTGTTGGACAGATCGCGAATCGTCTAGACAATTCGGGATTTGTCTAGACAAATCTCTGTTTTTTCTTCATTTCGGGATTTGTCAAAACGGTTTTGGAAAATTCGCGATTTGTCCAGACAAATCGTCTTTTTTTTCTTCATTTCGGGATTTGTCAAAACGGGTTTGGACACATCGCGATGTGTCTAGACAATTCGCGATTTGTCCAGATTTCGGGATTGGTCTACAACATATATAATGGGTCTGTTGCAAACTTTTGCTACAACGATGAAGAGTGTTAAATATTAGGTAAAATCGCCTGAAAAGTCCATTGGTGGCTTTAGAAAGTCATAAAATTCAATAAATAACTCACAAGAGGCGTTTAATGAAATCCAAGATGGCGGAGAAATATCGAACAATTTGTATGCATGCACCACGAACATCCAAGGATGGCCAACTTTGACAACCTCACTGGAGGTAGAGGTTATGTGTTTGTTTACGTTGTGATCGGTGGATCGTTGGATGTTCGTGGTGCATGCATACAAATTGCTCGATATTTTTCCGCCATCTTGGATTTAATTAAACGCCTTTTGTGAGTTTATTATTGTATTTTATGACTTCCTGATGCCACCAATGAACTTTTCAGGCGATTTTACATTAGATTAAACACGCTTAATCGTTGTAGCAAAAGTTTGCAACAGACCCATAGGTCATAGAACATTTTTACCAGGGAGTATTTTCAGGTTTGAAAGGATTAACTACATATAACCTTCCTTTATACCTATTTCAGTCGTTTTCCTAGTAACCGCTTCGGGCATCTCGGTGACGGCCGGCGCTCATCGACTGTGGACGCACTCGACGTACAAAGCTAAATGGCCGGTTCGTCTGACACTGGGGATTTTCTTTTCGGTCGCCTCACAGTGGAGCATCTTGACCTGGGTCCGATTTCATCGGACTCATCACAGATATACCGACACGGTTGCCGATCCTCACGATTCAAGGCGCGGCCTCTTCTTCTCGCACATAGGATGGATCTGCACTCTACCGCATCCCGAGGTTTATCGGAAGAGGAAGACCATCGACACACGTGACATAGAGGAGGACTGGATCGTCCGCTATCAGCACAGGTAAGAAATTCAGTCCCTCCATTTGATTGTATGTAAAACAATCGATTCGAAAGTGAAGCAGTGCTTCACCAACAATCGATTGTTAAACATACATTCAAATGGAGGGAAGATATTGTTGCCAAATAGCACGAGCCGCCAGTGAGCTATTCACCGGAAACGGCGATCCCTATATTTAGGTACGCTGAAGCGATTCGTACAAGCTCAAATAGATTTGTTCAAACTGCAGAACTACCGACCTTACATTTCTAAAACTCAGTAGCGTCACTAGAATGGCTCTGCTACAACAATATAGAACCTTGATTATTATGTAAAATTCGGCGAAAATAACGATGCGCACACTAAAAACGTTCAAAATCCACTCATTAACTGAGGAAATCACTTCAATTTCAAACAGCCCGCGCTACACTAGACACTATTTGCACCGGCACACTACTACATAGACGGAACCACCAGTGTTGCCAGATCGAGGGTAAAAAACCGTATCGTCCCCATTTAAATCAATGTAAAACGTACGGCTTTTTCACCCCAATCCGGCAACACTGGGAACCACCGTGCATAAGTAAACAACATCGTAACTTCAAAATGATGGAATTCCCTAGAGTCCCTATATGAAACCATTGATCCAAGATGGCGGCGAACTCGGGAAGAATGTTAAAGTAAATGGGTGTATGGGTTCCCAAACATTGGATTTCCCGAGTTGGCGCTACCGGCCAGACCTTATATTTATGGACCTTGAGTCCCACACTCACACCCATAACTGAAAATGTGTGAAAATGTCGCGACAATCTTCAATTCGTCGATAGTACAAGAGACGATTTTTTCTAACATTGAAGCGTATTAGGGAGAAATGCCAACTAGCTGTCATTAAATCCGAATTTCTCACTATAATGGTTGACCAAAACGTCCAATAAGTGATTGAAACTTGGTCACATGGGTTTTAGGAAGATTTTCATGCCACTTAACATTATGTTACTACACTTGAGTCGTAATACGTGGCTTTGCTCAAATGAGAATCCTATATTATATCCTATATTATATTTATAAGAATGAAGCTAAGTTCCTAGAGGCTGGTGGCCGCTTCGCGGCCATTGTTACCCGTTTTTGTTCATGATTTAATTATAACAACAGTTCAACAGTTTTCGACTGTTTATCGTTGCAGCCGGTGACTCCCGAACAAAACTGTGACCGCTAAACTTGCTTCACTTTTTTAAGACGGGAAGCATACGGTGTGCTGGGCAGAGACAAATAGAGACCGTGCATTCCCTATTTTTCCCGTGGTTGCGCGCGGTGTCCACTTTTCCTGGACTATACTTTTGTCGGGACTCATCGGCCTCAACAATCAACCGTCGCCTGATGTTGGATGGTGAGCTCAACAAAAGGCTGTGATAGGTCCGCGGTCCCGGAAACGGAAACAGGTTTTGTTTGGCGAATGCAAACTACGCGCTCATCAGTCAACAATAGGCGAATGTTGGCTGTTGTTTCGATGAGTTCCGACGAAAATTGATCCAGAAAAGTGGACACCTGTCACATGCTTTGTGCAGGGTCTCATTTGTCTCTGGTGCTGGAGCTCTTTATTTGTCTCTGTAATAAATATTAAAAACTTATCATCGACATAAATATCACAGACCGAACTACCGCACAAAATCACAAGCATCAGCTGAGAGTATCAACAAACGCATGTCAAGTAATGATCAAGGGTAAAAAAAAAATAACCTTAAAAATGCAGATCATGCCTACAGGTCTACAGTCCACGGAGTCACCTCTCTACGTACACACAGTGTCGATGCACCCAAAAAGCAAAATAACAGCTGTCGACGTAAAAAAAATTTAGCGTCGCTAGGTGACCGATCAGGGCTTAAAAACAAATGGTATACCTCTCTCTCGCGCACATTACAGAGGTACAGCGACTGTCTCCCTCCCACTCATTACGCCTATAGTATTCATAGTTTTCTGGATTTTCGAGAGAGAAGATGGCTCTGAACAGCACCGCTGGTATTTTTCCCACAATCCTGGTACTGAGCCGCATCGATCGATACCGCACTTGTCCGGAACGGTCCAAAGGATCGACGGGAATTTCCATTAAGCTTGGAAATTATATATATTGATATTATATTTATAAGAATGAAGCTAAGTTCCTGGAGAACCGTTGCAACGTTCGGTAGGGGCCTGGTACCGATCGGTAGGGCTCGGCTTCAATGCTTCGGGAAAAATATAAGTTTTTCCGTGCGGGCCCCGCGTCCCTTTTTAAAATGCTAAAAACTTTTCAGTGGAAAAGTTGTGCGAGTGCGAAAAGGATGCGAATCAGTTCGTTTTGAAAGGGTGGGAGAGAGAAGCGAGGTTTGTCGTCCTTTTTTAAATGCATACGTGCGGACGAGCATACGATTTTGTACGCGGGTGAGCGAGAAACGTGATGCTCTGACAATTTTTCTTTTAATTAGATCGCACGATTTGACGTTACCGTGGCGATTGTGATCATATGTTTTTTGCGCGAAAGGACCAACGACCTCTATATAAGACCGGCGAATGAATACGAACCAGCGTAACCCGCAAGAAGGAAAGTTAGGTTAGGAATAGAGGTGCTTGGCCGGATAGGAGCACCTCTGTTTACACGTATTTTTATGAAGATGTTCTCTTCCGTTTTTCGCTTCTAAAACTCCTAATTTTACACGGATTTTGCTTTTCTTGGTCTTAATAGAAGGAGGATAGCTTGGGCTTTGACCTCCGCCCTACCGGGTCCGGTAACGTTTTTTCGAAAATATATGGAAAATATAAGTCGTTGAAGAGGACACCCGTTGGTATGCTCTGAAGACCTTGCAAATCACGTTCGCCTGTTTACGCCGAATCAATCTGTCTACAAATCGGCTTTTAGTCATTTTTTGAGTCTACTCCTTCACTCTCAGTCCTTTTAGTGCTAGATTCTTCAAAATCCGGAAAGTTTTAGTGGCTGAGGAGGTAATTTTTCTATACTGTGTAGTGTGTACCAGTAAACCCTCCTGTGTTAGAGTTCGTAGTTACTTAACTTGAGTTCGTATTTTCTGTAC